>JACEVL010000092.1:318352-443352 GCA_020284085.1 Aporrectodea caliginosa
ATCTTCCCTATTATAACAGGTTTTACAGGGTCTTCCATTACAAGGGCTTCTATTTGTCCGGTGAAATATTCTCCCTCGATTATAACATTTGCTGTGGGAAATAACTTGGTACTTCCATCAATTAGTGTGCATAATGTTTCTTTACCCGTCAATGCTGAATTGTCTATCAGGCTTCTCTTGACAACACAACACGTAGCACCTGAATCGTATAAACACTCTGATTCTATTCCATTCAGTTTGACCCAGTGCTGTGAATTGACATTACTTGACCTATGCAGATCATGACAATCCATATCCATGACAAAAGCACTTGTTACTTTCTCACTTGCTTCACTTGTCCTAATCTGTGGAATCCTCCAATTATCTGATTCTGATCTACACATTACACCACATCTATCTCGACTATTCATTATCTTATGTCTACTGTTCTCAAACACTTGAATAGCTGCAGCTGTATGCTTAACATGTCCTTTGAATTTATTTGGGCAGTTATATGCCTTATGACCAGCTATTTTACAGACATAACAGACAATTCCCTTCTCATTGCTCTGTGTTCCTTCTTTGTGAAAATCTCTGTTATTTACCCTACTCCTATTGGTTTCACCATGCCATTCATTAGCAGCTTTGAACCTATTTGTTGCATTGGTAAACTTATCCTTGGTTCTTTCTTCAAATACTTTATGTTGGTCTCTGTCAAATGTGAACCTTGGTTTTACTCTCATACTGGTATCACCATGTTTGTACCCGTGAGCTTCAATGTATGCCTCTGCATGAGTTAACATGTCCTTGAGTTTAATCTTACCTTTCTCCTTAATAAAGATCTTCAATTCTGGTGAGCAGGTTGTGAAGAATTGTTCCTTCAATATTAAACTCTCTAACCCTTCAAATGTTTCCTCATATCCTGCTAAGGCCATCCACTGTCTAAGGTATCTCCTCAATCTTTCCAAAAATTGAGAACAATTCTCTCCAATTTCAATTCGACTTTCTCTAAATTTTTGTCTGTAACCGCCTTCTGTCAATCTAAACCTCTTGAGCAATTGTTCTTTAAGACATTCATAATTTTGTGCCTCTCTAGAAGATAATCTCTGGTAGACTTCTAAGGCTTTCCCTTCTAGATGTCTAGCTAGTATTAAGGACCAAAGTTTTTGCGGAATCTCGTACGCCTCCACTGTCCTTTCAAATCTTAATAAATATGCGTCTAAGCAATCCTTGTTTTCATTAAAATTGGGAAATTTAATGTCTCTCATTCCCCTTCCATTATTTCCACTATTTCCTTCTTCATTATCATTTACAAACATTACATTACTGCCTCCATTTTGTTGACGATCAGCAGTCGCCCTTGCTTCAATCTCTTTGATTTTAATTTCTGCCTCAATTTTCTTTAATTCCAAATCCATCTGGCGCTTAGCCCGTTCATCCTCTGCTTGCCGCTTAGCTTCTTCTAATTCCATTTGGCGCTTAGCACGCTCATCCTCTGCTTGCCGCTTAGCTTCTTCTAATTCCATTTGGCGCTTAGCACGCTCATCCTCTGCTTGCCGCTTAGCTTCTTCTAATTCCATTTGGCGCTTAGCACGCTCATCCTCTAATCGCTCAGTAGCCTTTTTATCTTCTCTCTCTCTGGCTCTCTCTTCTCTCAGTTCAGCCTGTTTCTCTCGTACAAAAATTTTCAATTCCTCTCCTTCCATTCCGAGATCTTGGCCCATCTGTAACCACTGTTGGTAGTCAGTAACGGACATCTTACTTGCTTACTTTTGTTTCGGCTAAGTAATAAATCAAAAGCTTTGTGCTATATAAAATCCTCGAATACTAATGACGCTCTATATGTAACCTCTTATTTATATGTACTCTATGGCTATGACGTAACACTTAATTTAACATCTAATCGCACCGTTTCAAATGACCTACAGATGCGTACCGTTATAATTCAAATTAAACTAATCAATCTACTACTATCCTAATGCAAATTAACTAACGGTTTACTTAAGCATAATAAAGTCTCTCAAATCCTGGACTATGAGCTCCCAAAGTTGTAGCCTAATAATTAATATATAGCTTTTTAGCTTAGTCGAACTTGGCTGAGAAGGCCTTACGTACGATAAGTGTTGTTGAAAATATTGACACTGGACACATTGTAGTAAATAGATTAAATTAATATTGAAAATATAAGTCAATTCTGTACAACAATTACAGCAAATCCTATCTACCTATAGTGGCGTATTTAATCTACAATAAATAGATTATTATGAGGCTTATCTGATTCCCCATTACAAGTGCACGTGGATCCCATGTCGAAGTTATCGTAGAAGAATTCTTGGATTGGTCTCACGTAGTCGTAGATACTCGAGGTTCAATCGCTGGTCTCGAATACGTACATCACTTCTCCGTCTTTGAAAGTCAAGGTAGCGTAGAAATATCCGAATCCACACGTAGGAAGATAGTCTCACGCTTTAAATTCCTCGCAACTAACCGTCCACTTGGCTCGCAGTTGACTCCGAATGACGATCGCTCCCAAACAACCTCGCAACAGTAATCCCAGTTGAATGTTAGTCTTTCCAAGCTTACGCCGGAACGAATGACTTAGCAATCCCACTGTTTTACTCCGTTACACATCCACTTTCTCTCAACAGTAACTACAGCAGAATGACAGTCTTTCCTAACTTACGCAGGAACGATTGACTTCAAATCTCGCCGTCTTACTTCATCGAATAATGTCGTGGCAACGTTTCACTACCACCGACACTCGCAAGATTAAAGTTCGCTCGAACTCCACTTCGATCGAAACACTTTAAATCCTGGATTCACCGTGATCGCTCCTAATAAAGTCGATCCACGTATATCTCCGCAACTCAAACGATGCTGCCGTTTCCTTCCATTCTCGGCAATTCTTTTCACCACTCTTCTCTCTTGAACTTACAACGTCTCAACTGTTATTACCGGTCTTTAACCGTCCCTGTGTTTCTATCCACCTAGCGTCATTGGTCGCTTAGCAACATAGCACATCACGTGACATTTAAATTACGTTTAAAAGCCTCTTACCTAGTCTAATATTATATTTATTTATCGCCACTACATCTTTTATATATCGCCACTGTAATTGACTAGCTTATACTAGTATTATATTAATTAATTAGTTAAACATGGCATTTGATAAGATTTAATCGCTACAACGTTACAGGTAATAAACAGTATATTTATGCATGCTGCCATTGGCTACAAGAAAACTGGCATGGTGCGCCCTCATTGGCCGATTTAAATGGGACACTGAGTATATTTTAACGCAAAATCCTCAACCATTTTCATGGCCACCAAAAGCATACGAAGGGATACGACAGAACACGTTAAATTAAGCACTTCCAGTATATATAGCTCGCGTATATTCCAGGTCAACCAATGGCAGTGCAGAACCCCCGGTTAGGATCAAGGTTAGTGTCGTCATTACAAAACATGGCTAACATATAACCCTATTTTTTTTCTTCAATTCAACACTTTTATTGACACCAAGTACCAAATTCTTCACAAAAACAAATCCTAACGCAAAATCCTCAACCGTTTTCATGGCCACCAAAAGCATACGAAGGGATACGACAGAATACGTTATATTAAGCACTTAGAGTATATATAGCTCATGTATATTCCAGGTCAACCCATGACAGTGCAAAACTGATCCTAACAACACGTAATAACGATGCCTAACCTTACCCTATTGGAGTATAAAACTGTAAGTTGTCGAGAGGGTCGGTTAAGGTCAGCTTTAGTGTCATAATTACAAAATATAGCAAACACATAACCCTAACCCTGACCCTAACGGACCCTCGTGACACATAACTTGACCATAACCGATAGTCGCAGCGACATAACCTGACCCTAATCGCTGCGACATAACATGTCATATCAACCAATCCCCTCCACGTATATATATATATATATATATATATAGCCAGTGTGTATTTCACGGGAATTAATCACAAACGCACAATCCACGCCATAAATGTACAGCCTCCGATGGTAAACATGTAGTTTAGCATCGCAAATTATTCACTCATTGTAGCATCATTATTTTTCATCAATCCAACTTCTACTTTGGCGAGAATCCTTTTCATCATTCCAGCTTCCATTAGTCAAGAATTCGATTCATCAATCCAGCTTCTATTTAAGCAGCAATTATATTTCGTCAGTCCAACTTTCATTTAATTAAGAATTATTTTCCATCAATCCAGCTTCTATTTAAGCAAGATTCTTTTCGTCAGGCCCATTTCATTTAAGGAAAAATTATTTTCATCAATCCGGCTTCTACTTAGCCAAAATCCGGTTCGTCAATCCAACTTGTTTTCGACCAGCGCTTCCATCAGAAGTTATTACAGGAGTCGAATTTAACTGTATACGGCAGCCATGCAAGGCGCCCATCACGTCCTACATCTAATTTTACCAACGACCAGCGCTTCCATCAGAAGTTATTACCAACGCGCCATATCGCGAATGATGGCTGAGTGGACCTTTGGGAGGGTACGGGAAGCGATCCCGCTACCTACTGCTCTTCACGCCAGTGATGTTACCACTACACTATGGAACCCCCCCCCATGAAACCCATGCAATGGTGGATAATTTATGACGCTAAACTACACGTTTACCCCTCCGATATTATAAGTTTGCCCTAAAACGTACGGTCTTATCTTAAAATGGACGGAGCAGTCCACGTGGACTGCAGAGCGCACGAGCGTCAGAAACGGTATGGGATAACAGCAAGTTGTTACGTGGATAACATTACTAATATTTAACATGTGAGGATTGGAGGAAAGGGAGAACGAGAGTAATGGAGGAAAGGGAGGACGAGAGTAATGGAGGAAAGGGAGGGAGAGGAATGGAGGAAAGGGAGGACGAGAGTAATGGAGGAAAGGGAGGACGAGAGTAATGGAGACGAGAGTAATGGAGGCAAAGGGAGGACGAGAGAATGGAGGAAAGGGAGGAAGAGAGGATTGGAGGAAAGGGAGGAGGTAATGGAGGAAAGGAGGACGAGAGTAATGGAGGAAAGGGAGGACGAGAGTAATGGAGGAAAGGGAGGAAGAGAGTAATGGAGGAAAGGGAGGACGAGAGGAATGGAGGAAATGGAGGAGAAATGGAGGAAAGGGAGGAACGAGAGTAATGGAGGAAAGGGAGGACGAGAGTAATGGAGGAAAGGGAGGAAGAGAGGAATGGAGGAAAGGGAGGAAGAGTAATGGAGGAAAGGGAGGAGAGAGAGATGGAGGAAAGGGAGGAACGAGAGCGATGGAGGAAAGGGAGATCGAGAGGAATGGAGGAAAGGGGAAGAGAGAATGGAGGAAAGGGAGGAAGAGAGGAATGGAGGAAAGGGAGGAAGAGAGGAATGGAGGAAAGGGAGGAAGAGAGGAATGGAGGAAAGGGAGGAAGAGAGGAATGGAGGAAAGGGAGGACGAGAGGAATGGAGGAAAGGGAGGACGAGAGGAATGGAGGAAAGGGAGGAAGAGAGGAATGGAGGAAAGGGAGGACGAGAGGAATGGAGGAAAGGGAGGAAGAGAGTAATGGAGGAAAGGGAGAACGAGAGGAATGGAGGAAAGGGGAATGGAGGAAAGGGAGAGGAGAGTAATGGAGGAAAGGGAGGACGAGAGTAATGGAGGAAAGGGAGGACGAGAGGAATGGAGGAAAGGGAGAAGAGAGGAATGGAGGAAAGGGAGGAAGAGAGGAATGGAGGAAAGGGAGGAGAGACGATGGAGGAAATGGAGGGAAAGGGAGGAAAGGGAGAGAGAGATTGGAGGAAAGGGAGAACGAGAGTAAGAGGAAATGGAGGAGAGAAGAATGGAGGAAAGGGAGAACGAGAGGAATGGAGGAAAGGGAGGACGAGAGGAATGGAGGAAAGGGAGGAAGAGAGGAATGGAGGAGAGAGAATGGAGGAAAGGGAGAGAGGAATGGAGGAAAGGGAGGATGGAGGAAATGGAGGAAAATGGAGGAAAAGAGGAGAGAGTAATGGAGGAAAGGGAGGACGAGAGGAATGGAGGAAAAGGAAGAGAGGAATGGAGGAAAGAGAGAAATGGAGGAAAGGGAGGAAGAGAGGAATGGAGGAAAGGGAGGAAGAGAGGAATGGAGGAAAGGGAGGACGAGAGGAATGGAGAGGAAAGGGAGGACGAGAGGAATGGAGGAAAGGAGAGGAATGGAGGAGAGAGAGTAATGGAGGAAAGGGAGGACGAGAGGATGGAGGAGAGAGGAATGGAGGAAAGGGAGGAACGAGAGTAATGGAGGAAAGGGAGGAAGAGAGGAATGGAGGAAAGGGAGGAAGAGAGGAATGGAGGAAAGGGAGGAAGAGAGGAATGGAGGAAAGGGAGAAGAGTAATGGAGGAAAGGGAGGACGAGAGGAATGGAGGAATTGGAGGAAAGAGGAGGAGGAGACGAGTAATGGAGGAAAGGGAGGAAGAGAGGAATGGAGGAAAGGGAGGAAGAGAGGAATGGAGGAAAGGGAGGAAGAGAGGAATGGAGGAAAGGGAGAACGAGAGAGTAATGGAGGAAAGGGAGGAGAGAGTAATGGAGGAAAGGGAGAACGAGAGAATGGAGAAAGGGAAATGGAGGAACGAAGGGAGGAAAGGGAGAGAGTAATGGAGGAAAGGGAGGACGAGAGTAATGGAGGAAAGGGAGGAAGAGAGTAATGGAGGAAAGGGAGGACGAGAGGAATGGAGGAAAGGGAGGACGAGAGGAATGGAGGAAAGGGAGGAAGAGAGGAATGGAGGAAAGGGAGGACGAGAGTAATGGAGGAAAGGGAGGACGAGAGTAATGGAGGAAAGGGAGGAAGAGAGGAATGGAGGAAAGGAGGGAGGAAGAGAGTAATGGAGGAAAGGGAGGACGAGAGTAATGGAGGAAAGGGAGGAGAGAATGGAGGAAAGGGAGGAAGAGAGGAATGGAGGAAAGGGAGGAAGAGAGAATGGAGGAAAGGGAGGAAGAGAGGAATGGAAAGGAGGGAGGAAGAGAGAATGGAGAAGAGAAATGGAGGAAAGGGAGGACGAGAGTAATGGAGGAAAGGGAGGAAGAGAGGAATGGAGGAAAGGGAGGAAGAGAGGAATGGAGGAAAGGGAGGAAGAGAGGAATGGAGGAAAGGAGGGAGAAGAGAGAATGGAGGAAAGGGAGGAAGAGAGGAGTAATGGAGGAAAGGGACGAGAGGAATGGAGGAAAGGGAGGAAGAGAGGAATGGAGGAAAGGGAGGACGAGAGGAATGGAGGAAAGGGAGGACGAGAGGAATGGAGGAAAGGGAGGAAGAGAGGAATGGAGGAAAGGGAGGAAGAGAGGAATGGAGGAAAGGGAGGAAGAGAGGAATGGAGGAAAGGGAGGACGAGAGGAATGGAGGAAAGGGAGGAAAGGGAGGAGAGAGGAATGGAGGAAAGGGAGGAAGAGATGGAGGAAAGGGAGAGAGGAATGGAGGAAAGGGGACGAGAGTAATGGAGGAAAGGGAGAAGAAGAGAGGAATGGAGGAAAGGGAGGAAGAGAGGATTGGAGGAAAGGGAGGACGAGAGTAATGGAGGAAAGGGAGGACGAGAGTAATGGAGGAAAGGGAGAAGAGAAATGGAGGAAAAGAGGAGGAGAGAGGAATGGAGGAAATGGAGGAAAGGGAGGACGAGAGTAATGGAGGAAAGGGAGGACGAGAGGAATGGAGGAAAGGGAGGACGAGAGTAATGGAGGAAATGGAGGAAGAGAGGAATGGAGGAAAGGGAGGAAGAGAGGAAATGGAGGAAAGGGAGGAGGAGAGGGAGGAATGGAGGAAAGGGAGAACGAGAGGTAATGGAGGAAAGGGAGGAAGAGAGGAATGGAGGAAAGGGAGGAAGAGAGGAATGGAGGAAAGGGAGGAAGAGAGGAATGGAGGAAAGGGAGGAAGAGAGTAATGGAGGAAAGGGAGGAAGAGAGTAATGGAGGAAAGGGAGGACGAGAGGAATGGAGGAAAGGGAGGAAGAGAGGAATGGAGGAAAGGGAGGAAGAGAGTAATGGAGGAAAGGGAGGACGAGAGGATTGGAGGAAAGGGAGGACGAGAGTAATGGAGGAAAGGGAGGAAGAGAGTAATGGAGGAAAGGGAGGAAGAGAGGAATGGAGGAAAGGGAGGAGAGAGTAATGGAGGAAAGGAGGACGAGATGGAGGAAAGGGAGGACGAGAGTAATGGAGGAAAGGAAGAGAGGAATGGAGGAAAGGGAGAAGAGAGTAATGGAGGAAAGGGAGGATTGGAGAAGAGAAATGAGAGGAAAGGAAAGGGAGGAGAGAGTAATGGAGGAAAGGGAGGACGAGAGGAATGGAGGAAAGGGAGGAAGAGAGGAATGGAGGAAAGGGAGAGAGAAATGGAGGAAAGGGAGGACGAGAGTAATGGAGGAAAGGGAGGAAGAGAGGACGAGGAAAGGGAGGACGAGAGGAATGGAGGAAAGGGAGGAAGAGAGTAATGGAGGAAAGGGAGGGAGAGAGAGGAAATGGAGGAAAGAATGGAGGAAAGAGAGAGAATGGAGGAAAGGGAGGAAGAGAGTAATGGAGGAAAGGGAGGACGAGAGGAATGGAGGAAAGGGAGAAGAGAGGAATGGAGGAAAGGGAGGAAGAGAGGAATGGAGGAAAGGGAGGACGAGAGGAATGGAGGAAAGGGAGGACGAGAGGAATGGAGGAAGAGGAGAACGAGAGGAATGGAGGAAAGGGAGGAAGAGAGAATGGAGGAAAGGGAGGAAGAGAGGAATGGAGGAAAGGGAAACGAGAGTAATGGAGGAAAGGGAGGAAGAGAGGAATGGAGGAAAGGGAGGAACGAGAGTAATGGAGGAAAGGGAGGACGAGAGTAATGGAGGAAAGGGAGGACGAGAGTAATGGAGGAAAGGGAGGACGAGAGTAATGGAGGAAAGGGAGGACGAGAGGAATGGAGGAAAGGGAGGAAGAGAGGAATGGAGGAAAGGGAGGACGAGAGAGGAATGGAGGAAAGGGAGGAAGAGAGGAATGGAGGAAAGGGAGGAAGAGAGGATTGGAGGAAAGGGAGGACGAGAGTAATGGAGGAAAGGGAGGAAGAGAGGAATGGAGGAAAGGGAGGACGAGAGGAATGGAGGAAAGGGAGGACGAGAGTAATGGAGGAAAGGGAGGACGAGAGTAATGGAGGAAAGGGAGGAAGAGAGTAATGGAGGAAAGGAGGAAGAGAGTAATGGAGGAAAGGGAGAAGAGAGGATTGAGGAAAGGGAGGAAGAGAGGAATGGAGGAAAGGGAGGAAGAGGGATGAGGAAAGGGAGAGAGATAATGGAGGAAAGGGAGGAACGAGAGTAATGGAGGAAAGGGAGGACGAGAGGAATGGAGGAAAGGGAGGACGAGAGTAATGGAGGAAAGGGAGGAAGAGAGTAATGGAGGAAAGGGGAAAGAATGGAGGAGGAAGAGAGATGGAGGAAAGGGAGGACGAGAAATGGAGGAAAGGGAGGAGAGAGTAATGGAGGAAAGGGAGAACGAGAGTAATGGAGGAAAGGGAGGAAGAGAGGAATGGAGGAAAGGGAGGAAGAGAGGAATGGAGGAAAGGGAGGACGAGAGTAATGGAGGAAAGGGAGGAAGAGAGGAATGGAGGAAAGGGAGGAAGAGAGGAATGGAGGAAAGGGAGGACGAGAGGAATGGAGGAAAGGGAGGAAGAGAGGAATGGAGGAAAGGAGGAAGAGAGAATTGGAGGAAAGGGAGGAAGAGAGGAATGGAGGAAAGGGAGGACGAGAGGAATGGAGGAAAGAGAGTAATGGAGGAAAGGGAGGACGAGAGTAATGGAGGAAAGGGAGGAAGAGAGGAAATGGAGGAAAGAGTTATGGAAGGGAGAGAGATTGGAGGATGAGAGGAAATGGAGAGGAAAGGGAGAAGAGAATAATGGAGGAAAGGGAGGAAGAGAGAAGAGAGGAATGGAGGAAAGAGGAATGGAGGAAAGGGAGAGTAATGGAGGAAAGGGAGGAAGAGAGTAATGGAGGAAAGGGAGGAAGAGAGTAATGGAGGAAAGGGAGGAGAGAGTAATGGAGGAAAGGGAGAACGAGAGGATTGGAGGAAAGGGATACAGAAGAGATCAAATGGAGGAAAGGGAGGACGAGAGTAATGGAGGAAAGGGAGGACGAGAGTAATGGAGGAAAGGGAGAACGAGAGGAATGGAGGAAAGGGAGGACGAGAGTAATGGAGGAAAGGGAGGACGAGAGTAATGGAGGAAAGGGAGGAGAGAGAGGAAAGGGAGGACGAGAGAATGGAGGAAAGGGAGAACGAGAGGAATGGAGGAAAGGGAGGAAGAGAGGAATGGAGGAAAGGGAGGAAGAGAGGATTGGAGGAAAGGGAGGAAGAGAGGAAAATATATATATACACTATATAAATACAATACACATATAATATGTATATATAGATAGAAACTAGAAATACCGGTATAAAGATTAAAATTCAAAGAAGTATTTGCAAATTCTAAGCGATTGCAAATGAAACAGTGTTACACCATGAACTAAGTTTTCATCACAGTGAGCTATATGTTTATGATAAACTCTGTAACCAGCATAAAGTGAATCTAGAGCAACAATCATAAATTTTAATTTCAACTGTGCTCACAATGAGTCACCTTGAAAAACAGGGAACAGGAAACAAATATCCTTTGACACTCAATTAGAAAAGTTAACTTTTGATATATTTTACTAGAACATACGACAACAAACAAAACAATATAATCACAAACCAGTTCATGTGAAGAATACATAGATAACAACGGCATCACAGAAACTGTTCTGAACAAAACCAGCATCAGACGCACCAATGCCGTCCAGCATCTGCTAAAACGCATAAACTGATCCGTCATTGCTACCTCTTAGCGAACATTTTTGTTGCTGACATCGTTGGATTTCAGCTGGTGTTTTATGCTATTTTTTTGGCACAACCACTGAATGGAACTGATCAGTATTACCATCGTTGCTATGGTAGAATTAATCAGAAAAAGAAGTTTCACAATGTTTGCTAAAGAAGTTTGATTAGGTTCTGCAGCAATTTAAAATATATGGCAGGAATAGTTATTGATTTCTGTCAAAACTGAAAATTAAAATTAACAACACAGCCATCTATTGCCCCATAAAATAAATGGATAAGCAAGCCTTTAATCACAAGCTTCATGTAGTCATGGCTATAGGCTTCACTCTTCAAACCGCATCTTATTTCATTTACAACAGATGAATATATTGCAATTTCATTCATTGTTATTGGTTATTAGACTTGGAATATTGTAAAGATTAATACCTGATGGAGAACATGTGCAAAAGTTTCAATATGTAACATAAAGTTTTACTGCTGACAGAAATAACCAAAATAAAATTTAAAAAAAACCAAGTTCACTGGGTTATTAGTTCAGTTGTTCATTTTCAGTGCTGAGATCTTTTTACTTGACAGACAGAGTTTTTTTAGAATCAGTTAGAATCCGAGATGATGACTCGCTATCTCTCTCTCTTCCTCGGACGAACTCCATCTACTTCATGTTGTTGTTATCGCTGGGCTTGCTCCCTCCAAAGCCCCAGCCGGCCATGCTCGATTCAGTGCTGGTTGGGTTCCAGATGCTTCCAGTTCTGATCTCCAGGGTGTTGAATGGATCAAAGATGGGATGGGTTCCAGCCACTCCACCTGCTGTAGAGCTAGAGTACATCTCGTCTCCCAGGTCAGCTGGACTGGGTGGAGTCAACTTGGTCTCCAGCTCTGGGCTGCTCCAGATGTTACCACCACCAATCCATCCCATGCTGTCAGTGGATGGGGCACCCAAGTTCCACATGCCAGCCTGTCCAGAGGGTCGGACTCCAAGGGTGGATGATGGCAGAGGACTCCATGGATTGTTTTGGGTAACTATCGGCTCCCAAAAGGTTGGCTCTGGTGTGGGTATTGTCATTGGCAGTTCAAAGCCAGGCCATTCAGCTCCTAAAATAGAGAACTCTCAATGTAAAAAACCCAAAACATTTACATGTCAAACTGAAACAGATCAGGCCTTTCATAATAATAATAATAGTGTGATTAACTAACACTCTTAGGACAATGGGGTCAGCCATACAGGTCAGTAAAAAAATCTACTTTGGAGCTCTCCCTTCCCTTGTCACCATTTGAGTGCATTTGACCTAATCCTCCCTGCTTTCCCTTTGCAGATGTCCATAGCTCAACACCAGGGACTGTTGACGCGGAGTAGTCAGTGACACCCACAGGGTCCCACACGAGACATGGATCATCTTGGGCTGCTCCCAGTCAAGTCAACTAGTGATCCACTGACTGCCTGGTGCTAAACTGAAGTTGGTTTTTAGGCAGAGAGGCCGTTCTGAAACAACTAAGTGTGTACCAAATTTTGATGAGGATGTCCGTAATGGTTTTAAACCCCTCTCCTAGTCCACATTTTCATGCCCCCTCGACTCCTCTTTGTGGGACAAACCCATCTCTACAGAAGCATTAATTAATGGTTACTGGGTATTTAAAAAACATTTTCCCACAATCACTTCAATAGATTTTCCACAATTTTTTCCATTACCACATCTTCACATACACTGAAATAAATACAGGCACATGTTCAATAAGCGGTGAAAATTTTAAGCCAATCAGCATAGACATCTGCTTTATATCAATACTAGCAGTTTTTACCCGGCGTTCGCCCGGGTTTTCCTCAGCGCCCGTGTATTATATAAAGAACATTCTTACTTACTTACTTACTTATTTGAATTTAACGACATCTTCGTCAACGCCTGTGAATTTGAATTTAACGATGTGAAAATTTTTCGTGTGTCCCTCTGGTTTGGTGACTATTCATCCCGGAGAATTCATCCCCGGACAATTCATCCCCGGACGATTCATCCCCGGACAATTCATCCCCGGACGATTCATCCTGGACCATTCATCCCTGGACTGTTCATCCTGGACGATTCATCCTGGACCATTCATCCTGGACCATTCATCCCGGACGATTCATCCCGGACGATTCATCCTGGACAGTATTCTATGATTGTGGTTAGTAAGTGAATTATGAAGCTTTAACGCACCTTTCATGGTATGGTCATGGTATAAATAGGTTACTTCATGATTTTTTCGTTTTAGTACATTAAGTACCAAACTCGTTCTATTTTCAAATGAATTGTACTCGTGGATTCCACACTCGTAGAATTCATAAGAAAATAGAACTCGTGTGGTATTTCCGGTGTAAATACGACAGAAATCATGAAGTAACCAATACTTAGTTGTAAAACATTTACAAGGTTCGCCATTACACCACACATTTCATCTTACTTACTGAAATAATGACTCTTAGGTCAAAAACATGACGTCACCAAAGTATGGGTTCAGTGTGAAGTGCGCAGGTTTTTCGAATCAGAAACGTTTCAATATCAATATTACTGATTGTTAATTAATTGTGCTGTTGTTGATTCAATAAAATGCTGATTGATTGATTGATTGATCAAGAAATAAATAGGCTTATTTCTTAGTTAACGGAAAACATTGAATAAGAAACAATAAAATAATACGTTATGACGACGGTAAACTTTGGAACATCGAAACGTGGAAAGCGAACGGTGATACATCGAAACTACGAATACTGGAGAAAAGGAGAGAACGCACAAGGACAAACACAATGGCGCTGTTGCAAACACCAGGTTTTCAACTGCAAAGCACGACTGCTAACAGATGCAAACAACGTTGTGATCGGAGATCAGTCACCAGACCACACCCACAGCGGTAATGTCTCAACAGCATTTGCACGGGCCGCTATCGCAGACATGAAGAAGAAAATGACAGAAACTATAGCAACACCAAGTTCGTCTTCCGGTGCGGTCATGGTTGATCTGGGTCCACATGTGTTGATGGCCTTGCCCAAGAAAACTTCTCTCAACCGTGTTCTGCGTCGTCATCGTCAAGTTGTATTGTCAAGCGGTGATAACCAGCAGACCTTACCACCAACACCAACTAATCTCAGCTTTCATTTCCCATCGAAATTTATCAATTTCCTATTATTTGATTCTGGATCGGGAGATGATCGGCTTATCATCTTGGGCGATAGAATGCTTCTTGGTGGTCTAGCCAGATCCGACATCTGGTTGGCTGATGGCACTTTCAAGGTGGTACCCTCCATCTTTTTCCAGATGTACAGTATACATTTCCAGTTCATGAACGGAATTAATCCTGCCGCAGTATTTTGTCTATTGCCGAACAAGACCCGAGCAACCTACGACCGTCTTATAACGGAATTGAAGAATCTGATGCCAAGTGCTGCACCAAAAACGATTTTAACCGATTTCGAGTCAGCGGCAATGGGAGCATTTTCCCATGCATTTCCCGGAGCTTCCATAACCGGATGTTACTTTCATCTCAACCAGAGTGTCCTTCGCAAGGTGAATGAATTGGGTATGAAGAACGATTACGAAACTGACGATGTGCTACGTGGAAGTGTTCGATGTTTATCAGCACTCGCACATGTACCGGTTGATGATGTTGCTGAATCATTCGACTTGCTAGCTGAAGACATGCCAGAACATGACAGAATGAACGAACTTCTATCCTACTTCGAACACACCTACATTAGAGGTCGACGACTCCGAGGCAGAGGCCACAATTATGGCCCAGCCATGTTTCCAATCCCGATGTGGAATCAGTACGAATCAGCTGGAGATGGTATAGCACGTACCACAAACATAGTGGAAGGCTGGCATCATGGCATACAATCACTGTTCATGTGCACTCACCCTTCACTATGGTTGATGATTGAAAGGCTGGAGAAAGATAGTCAAAAGCAGAAGGCAGCATTCATGCAAGCAACTACTGGTGCCCAGGAAATTGGTGTGAAGAAATACCGCGACTTGGTCGAAAGAGTTAGACGTGCTGTTGGTGGATACGGAGAAACAAATGTGTTATTGTACCTTCGTGCAATTGCGCATTTGTCGCACAATTAAAACTGTTACTACTGTAACTACATCTTATTATTAATAAATCGAAACTTAGTTGTAAACCAATTAGTAAAATAAATCATCGTGACTTTCGTGGTGGCTATGTGCTTTGTCGACATTATGAGTTTTGGAAGCCGAATACATGTCATCGTGGGGAGAATTGTCTTTTTGCCCATAACTATGAGGAACAACACCTTTGGACTCTGGAAAAAGATGGTTGCTTTGACATTGCTGAATTCATTGGTCAAAATCGTTCTCAGAGTGCGGCACCACTGTTCTCTGTTTATGGAATGCTGGAGTAAAACTTTGTCACAACTTAAAGTTAAATAAAATAATAGAAATTATTGAAATGCAACATTTGTTTTATTTCATTTGATAATGTGTATTAATACAAGGATATTTCTGTTACAGAAATGTAACAAGACCGATAGTACTATAACTTCACAGTCATTAACTGTTACAGTAAATTCTTCGCTTTTCAGTGAACTAGTCCCTTCCCTACACCATCAGGACCTCTACACCTACTACTGCTGATAAATTTCAAATAGATGCTTCTTCATTAATTTCAATTCTTTCCGTTGCTTTACTTTATATCGTAATTTCTATTTCATTTGATTGAATGGTCCAGGATGAATGGTCCAGGATGAATCGTCCAGGATGAATGGTCCGGGATGAATGGTCCAGGATGAATCGTCCAGGGATGAATGGTCCAGGATGAATCGTCCAGGATGATTGGTCCAGGATGAATGGTCCAGGATGAATGGTCCAGGATGAATGGTCCAGGATGAATCGTCCAGGGATCAATAGTCCGGGGATGAATCGTCCGGGATGAATCGTCCGAGGATGAATTGTCCGCATACCGTCCCTCTCTGGCGAATTTACGCGCTGGTTTGAAATTTGTTTAATTGCAACTCTATGTAATATATACTCCCATGCATTTGATGGCATTGAAACTATGACCACATCGAAACTTAAAATGTCCAAATATCGGAATTTAAAGTAAATTTTGAGTTGAAATATAGTTGGGTTGAGATCTATAGAAATTCAAATGAAAACGTTCGTTAAAAATTTCGTATCGCTAAAGTGTTGCATTGGCGAATCTTTAAGTCCGATGACCTAGAAATTCTCCCGTGGTCCCCACTTCTGATGTTAAATCAACGGTCAACGTGATTGGTTGCGAATCAGAGCGTTGACCTATATGCTACGTGTGACGTAAGATTGCATATTTAATTAGCATGCGTGACGTGAACAAATGGCCTTACTATCATGGCCATGGTGTAAGAGACCGGTATTGAGATATAGCCTCGTCGAAAAGTTGGAAATTTAAAATGGCCATATATCGGCGTTTAAATAAAATTGCGAACTGAAAATAGTCGCGTTGACCTAGACGTTGCGTAATAATGTTTTGTAAATTTTTTCAAATCGCTAAACCGTTCCGTTTCGGAGCCTTTAGCCGGACATGCAAACATACATACATACGGAAGGACATCGTAAACAGACTAAGACTTATAATATTAGATCACAGAATTTTAGGTAAAATTGTGGATTAATTTTGGCATCAGATTTACCTTTTACTCCATTTTTTCAAAGCCCTTTAACCCTTTCCCGCCTGAATTGTTTTTTCGGAAAAGTAGGAAATTGATGGCACCTATGTTATCATAACAACACTGCAACAAGGGTTACACTTCAGCATAATAAAGTATATATTTTCTGAATCAGCAGACTTCTGGCTATGAAATCCATATTTCCTCATGAACGAAAATCAGTTTATATAGCGGCCTTAGAATGCCAAATGGCAAATCAGTCACCAATAAACAGATCGACGCTGCATTTGAAGGACAACTGTCAAACAATAGTCCCAAGTAAGCATCATTCAGCAAAGTCTAAACCCAAAAGTCAAAGCTCGACTTTCTATTTCGGACCACATCGTAAATAGGGATGTTAAACGATGTCAATCCGATTATCAGTCATCATGTTTAGAACGATAATCGGTTTTCAGTATTGACAAAACGATTATCGAGTATCTGCCTCTTATATATAAAGCGGAGTCTTCCACAGCCAACGAGGAAATAGTAGAACCCCACAGCGACGGTATTATTGCCTCTTATATATAAACGGATACTCTCCACAGCCAACGAGGTAATAGTAGAACCCCCACAGGGACCTATTATTGCCTGTATATAAAGTGGTCTTCCACAGCCAACCCAGGTAATAGAACAAATGATTCGTATGCGACGTTACCGTACATAGCGATTATCGGTTTTCAGTAACTTGCATTATATGATAATATATTAAATTTTCTATGAAGGCCAATAAAAAACGATAATCGGTTTAAAATCGGATTTCTAAAACCGAAAATCGGTTTTGCCAAAACCCGATATTAACAACCCTAATCGTAAACCAGGCCGATTTCATACATGCCACTGACCATAATCTGTCTTTACTATCGCAAATAACTTCTTAATCTGAAGACGAAAACGCGTCTTCGCTCACATCCAAGACACGTCTCAAAATCTCGACAAACGGTACACTTTTACTCATTTTTAAAAGTATCGTAACTTGTAAAATATTTACTTTCTGACAACAAACTAAGCATCAAAATGTCGGGAAATTATCCGTAAACAACAATGATACTATTTTTAGGCATGACATAATGAAGCTATATTTATTTGCTAGTCTGTTTCAATGCCTACCATTTGGGGTCATCCGTGACCCCATCCGGCGGGAACGTGTTAATTGGTTCTGAGCTGCTGCTTCTTTCAGTTAAAAACTGTTGAGCATTGGCTCAACAATGTAGATAAGGGAAGGAATAGTGCAGTTTTAATTTTTTGCCCCAAGATTTCTTTACCTTTTGGAAAACCGTAAAAGCCACATTCATATCCTAACAATTACGAAAAAACAGGTTGCTGGTTTGACTATAAATGTGGTTAACATTGTTATTGCTAAGAGACAAAAAGGAAGATCCAGTGATAAGCTGTAAAGGCTTAACTAGTAAAGAGCACAAATTAGCAAAGGCAGGCAGTTGCAAAGACTAGGTTTGTTCAAACTGGGAATAGGATCACATGAATGTGTTACCTGCTTCCCTTTGCTTCTGCATCTCATACTCAAAGACTCTCTTGCGGCGTTCAGCTTGCAGTCTTTGCATGAGAGTCACCTGATGATCGAGTGGGTTTGTCATCATTGGCTGAACATAGGCATAAGGATCATACCCTACCAGCAAACAATAATGCTTCATTTACAACACAACAGATATGGTAACACAAGCCTAGTGACTATCATTACCCAAATTGTCAGCATTCTTTCCACATAATCATTTCAGTGCAGGCCAATTCATGTGTGGTCGTTGAAAGCAGTCACCTCAACCTGGTGTCAGAGTATGTGAGCTAAGAAGACCACACTGAAAAGACCATACTGAAATACAGTTCTCTTAAGATTCATTTAAGTCTTCGTGTGGTTACAAGCTACAACATCGCTGATTCGGCCCACAACTTTATTGATTACAGTTCCATGGCTGGCATTTTATAAGGTAAAGACCTTGGATGATTGGATGCAATGAGTGTCATATCTTAGTCTGTTCAAAGATCTTTGGAAACACAAGAAAACCTCAGTAAAGACTGTGAACAGAGCACAGACTCACCTTCAGGTGGCATGTAACTCTGGGTTGGTGTGCCAAGTCCACTAAAGCCAGCCAGAATGGCCGGGTCTTCATAGAACATTCGGTTTCCAGCGGCCATAGACAGATCCATCTCGGCCAGACCTGACTGGCAAGAGCCCGATGTCATTTCCTCTGGCAATGGCTGGCTGTGATTGAAGCCACCAGTCCATGGTCTCCTGACTGTGGCACCAACGGCAGCCACTGGACGGCTCGATGCTGGTCTTGTCGGCATCGCACCTTTCGCCAGAAACAATACTAATGTGAATACTGAACAATTCTGCAAAACATTAATCTAAGACACCTTCCAAGCCAACTTCAATTAAGGATACTGTCAGTCCAATTTAACACTAAAATGAACAAAGAACTATTAAAGGTAGATTGCGTATCCCTGACTGATGTTTGGATTTGTTAAACGCTCTTGTAACGGCATATGCTGTTATGGCGCTGTAGAAATGGTCAGTTTCATCATGATCATGATCAAGATCATAAGTGCAACCATCTTCATTGATGCATTCATCGAGAATTCCTCTGAAGTTTCTTCTCAAAAGCTTCTTCCATGCACACAGGCTTCGTGGTAAAATTGACACAACAATAAATAATTCAGAACTGACTGTGAGAAGGAGCTGACCTATGGTGCAAACTAATAAAGAACTGAGTGAAAAGGAAAAAGAATGTCTGTTTATGGTGCTTCTGTCATTCTGCCCATGCTCCTATGGCAGGAGCATGCTCCTACGGCAGGCAAGTGGGTGAGTGATCAGGCAGGTTGGCTGCCTACCTTCTACTGTGTCATTATATAAGGTAATTACGACACAGTAGAAGCTGAAACTGAGGCATTATTTTATGGTAGTTTCAAAGTAAAATCGCAGTCACCTGTCATATATATAGTATCACAAAAGAGATCCAGAAAGTTGATTTTAACAGAAAAACACTCTTGAGGGCACACTGAACTCACCAGACATGGTAATCAGACCGCTCGACTGGCAACTGTTGATGACCAGGTTCTCTGAATTACCTCCACCAGTGGCAAGCAGTCCCTCTGGACCCGGTCTGGGTGCCATGCTCACAACCGGCGGTGGTAACTGATGATCAGTAACTTTTCCAGTGTTGCTGACGATGCTGCTGTAGCTCGACGAATGAATCGGAGGCGAGCGGAGTGGTTCATGCAGCGACTTGCTCATTGCAACTGGTATGCTGTGTGTCTTTGCGAATACATCCGTCTGAGCAGACAATTCAATCAGGGCATCTGCAACCATACACACACCAGTACACATGTACTGTATGCATCTATGACACTGGAAATTAATATAGCACCACTCTGAGAATTATTCCAAGACGCGCTAAATGATCTTAGGGCCTTCAAGTAGCTTTCACTCACAGTCGCATTAGTCTCTGAAGAACGTAACACTAAATACTAGCTAACATGCTGAGTTGCTCGTCCCAGCATTGCATTTGTACTTTTTGGCCTATAACAATCTCTGCAAGCAAGAAGTCCCAAATGAATTTTTACCAGTTTGGTAGAAGTTTTTCAGTACGCTTAGCTTGAAAATACAATCACCTGTACGTTTGTCCATCCTTGGGTAGCAAGTCATATGGACAAATTGGTATCTAACACCAGGTAGTAGACTATGGTAAATTTGTCATCTGGCAAGCAAATAACTCGTCTTTGATTCACTGTCTTTGCCCAGAACTCTGCAGTTCGTCCTTACTGGCTTGAGGACTGAAGAAAACAAATCTTCAAATACAATGTGGCATACAAGAGATTTTTGGAGGCTTAATTGGGAGGAACCACAGTTCAAACACTCATGATACACTGAAACCTCCTTATAACTCCTCCTTAGGGCTCTCTCTCTCTCTCTTCTCTCTCTCTCTCTCTCCGATGCCGTCGGGTACCTTGTTCACACCTTTGTTATATTTCGAATTGACGTTGCTCCTTACGAAGGCCTTCCTCTTGGCGTTCTGGGGCATTGGTAAAACGATTCTGAGGAAAGCCATTGGACGACTACCTAAGTTCTCTCCCTGTAACTCTGCATACAGGGTGGCCCAATATAAAATGTCCACCGGATAAATTGCAATTACTCCGCAACCAATTGCGTTTTTATACCAAAATTTAACCATTTACAGAGGAATGATTTTTCAACAATCCACAAAAATTTCACCTAACAATTTGCATAGCTTCAAAAGTTATAGCTGTTTAAATGTTAAATTCCATTTGTTTAAATTTCCGAAGAAAAATGGACAGTCACTTGCAATTTCAATGTCAAATAAAATCATCTTTCATTACGAAATCAGAAATCTGTTGAGCAGTTTATCTCAAGGCATGTTCGAAGTGTCCACCTAGCTTTCGCTACAAGCTCGAAGTCTTTTGTGAAGCTCTAAGTATGGCCTTGTTGATTGAGTCCTGCGGCAGCTGGTTCCATATTAGCTGCAAGAGTTTTTCAGCTCGTCAATGTTCTTCGGCTTTGGATGAAATGTCTTGTAGCGTTCGAGCATAGCTCCCCAAATGTGATAATCAAGAGGGTTAAGGTCTGGAGAGTTTGGTGGCCATTCATCTTTGCCAATGAATTCACTGCAGTTGGTGGCAATAAAGCCTTGAGCCAACCTTGCCGTGTGAGCTCGCACCGTCCTGCTGGAAAATGAAACCAATGGTAGAACAGACTTGCAGTCTTCAATGAGTCTGGGTTTTAGAGTTTCAATGTAAAGTTGAGCGTTTACTTTAGCCTTGTCTGGGATGAAGTGCAGTCTTCCCTTATCGCCGTAACACACGCCAGCAGAACCATGATGTGCTTCGCAAACTTGGATCTCTTGACCACCAGGCGACTTCGTGAAAATCTCGGTTTTTTTGCCGGCAGACCAAACGCACTTAATATATTTTAAAATATCTGCAATTATTAACAGCTTGCTTCATAAACACTTTCTTTACAACTTGTAATGAGGTCATATGACGGCATCATTATTTGGGTGTTACAAAACAATTTCTTTGTGAAAAAATCTTAAAGAAATAATCATCATCTGCGGAAATTCGAAAAAATGAAACTGAATATTTAAACAGCTGTAACTTTTGAAACTATGCAAATTGTTAGTGAAAGTCTCGTGGATTGTTGTCAAATCATTCCTCTGTAAATGCTGAAGGTTTGGTAGAAAAATCTCTATTGGTTGCGGTCTGGAGAAATTGCATTTTATCCGGTGGGACATTTTATAGGCTGGGCCACATCTGTACATACGTGATGTGTTGCACTGGCTGCCTATCTCTCAGCGGATCTCATACCGCACTGCTGCTGTGGTTTCTCGCTGCGTTCTTGGCTGTGCTCCATCTTACTTAGCGTGATCTTTGCCGCCCAGTGTCGGACGTTGCAGCGCGTCGGGCACTTCGTTCCGACGAGGGGTGAGCTCCTAGTTCCATGGGCATGTTTGGCTGTTAAGCAGCGCCGTGCTTTTCAGTTGTGGGACCTTCCACCTGGAATGACCTCCCGCTTAAGCTCTGCCCTTTACTTGTGAGCCAACCGGCGGGGTTCTACAAGTCCCTCAAGTCTTTTTCTTTTAGTCGTGGCTGAACGGGGGCGCTTCTGAGTAGCTTCTTGAAGAGGCGCTATATAAATGCTATGAATGAATGAATGAATGAATGAATGAATGACAGGTCTCAATATAACACAAATTCTAATATAATGTCGTGGTGGCATGGATCACAGATTTAATGTAGATTCATACATGCACACGGGTGATTAACTACACAAGTGTGGTGACCAAGATGGCCACATGTTTCTCTCGCATCTCATTTATGATCAGGTTTAACATGTAAACATGGTTTTTTCCAGCCAAGGGGTTTCAGGTCATCACAGTGTCAAGCTCCATTTGGAAAGGCCTTGCATGTTCTCCATGGACAGATGTTGACGGTTCTACCGCAGTGATGCCAGCTGTGAGGAATGTCATCCTCCACAGACCCGGTAGCTGAGGGATGCCTCCTAGGTACCCTAGATGCAGCATCTTCTACCACCTGCAAGAAGTGGCTGGGTGTTGGGGTCATGTGTTGCAATCATCTTCACATTTCGTTCAGAACAAAGCTTTGCTGCGACATAGATCATGAATTCAGAACATTGTGTCTACTATTAGCTCTGGATGGTAAGCTGTCAGCTGAGGTCTGAGGTGTGGCTTTGGTAGATCATCTGCAGTGACTCTTCTGGTTATCTGAGCACTGTTTGCTTATTAATTAACCTTTTGTTCTTAATGACTTTAACATCATTTTGTTCTGACTTTAACATCATTTAGTTTGGTGTAGGCAGCGCTCTTGTGAGGTACTTAAAATGTTTCATAACTTACATATATCTGTACATCCAGGAACATGCATACATATGTACAAATGTACATACTGTCCCCAGAAGCATACATACACACACATACACTCATACATATGTAACATACCTTAACAAACATACCTACACATTGGTACCTAATTACATATGTATATCAGCATATACACATTCACATACATATGCAAAAATAAATAATGATTAAGGAATAACAATTAGATAATTCAAATAGAAATCAGAAAGAAAAACACACTGCAGGCATTAGTCACCCAATGGGTGACAGAAACAGTTAGCTGACTGGACAGCAACAAACAGGTAAAAAACACAATAAAGAAATAAACTCAAATGAAAATAAAAGAAGCAATTCTGACCATGCTCATCACATCCCTGCTGTGGCATGTCCCAGAGACTGAGATTAGCAGACGAAGGAGACGTCTCCCTCCTCTGACACCTGCTCCAGTCACATACTTGTCCACAACCTGGACATGATGGATATAGTTACACGTGACAGCTCAGCTTTGCTAGAATCTCAGTAATCAAACTACCTTAAAGCTCATCAACTAAATACCTGAACTAACTTATAATATTTCTTTTAAATCTGTGGCCAACAATATAAAAACTATCGGATTCTAAACTGTCAAATGATCAAGTACCAGTAATTACTTGTTTGAGACAATTTTCATTTCACATAAATACTTCGATAAATATATATTTGCTACATGGTATATAGACCAAAAAATTTCTACATTAATGCAAAATATTGAATTTTACAAAATTAATGTATTCAATTATTTATACAAATTATACAATTTTAGTATTGCAAAAAATAATTCCAATGTTTTAACATTTTAAAATGGCTTAAAATGCAGTTTTAAGATTTAATATAGCTGATTATCTGCAGGACATAAAACTGTATCAAAAGGGAACAGTAAACAAAACTATGAATTAAACTTATTACATAAAAATAACATATATTTTATCAAAACACAGACGTCTGTAATATGTAAAACATAAAAAAAAATTAAAACATAAACAGTTAGCTTTTGTGCTTAAAAATCCTGTAGAGAAGAACTTATAAGAATAAAGAAATCTTAGTAACTAGGAAATCAGTCAAATCACTAACATATACTGGTAGTTGCAAAACTCAGCATTCACAATATTTCACTAATTTTTCTAATTTACTAACAAAACAAACTCAAAACTCATGCAGCCATGCAAATGACAACACAGAAACTTATACACATACCATATCAAAAACAAACACAAAATGACTGAAACTATTATACTAATTTAAGCATAATCAATTTGAAGTCCCTTTTACACAGCAGTAGCAGAACAATCCACAAAATTTTAATATGACTTGTATATACTGGTACTCTTAAGAATAAACTCAACATACTCTAAATATAGAACCATACATCGAGTTTACAGAAAATACATCTGAGTAACTAAATACACGAAAAAAAGATTGGTGAAGGCTCTGATCATACCAACAGTAACATAATCACGAGACATATACAATGACCAAGAAAATTGAAAAAAGATTAAGCATGCAAATGTATATGGAGGAAGATGCAGAGAATCTCATGGACTAAGAGAAAAGGACCAACGATTGGGTGCGCATGCCATCGGAAATGACAAGGAAGAGACACTACAACAAACAGTGCTAAGAGCAAAGTTGAGGTTCTTTGGTCATGTCATGTGATCAGGTGGATTGGAAAAGGAAATGATGTTAGCATGTGGAGAGGGAAGGAGAAAACAAGGACAATCAAGGAAAAAGTGGATGGACGAGATACATGAAACAACTGGAATGAACTTGGCAGAACTGAGAAACTCGGCGGACAGAAGGAAATGGAGAGGCTTACATGAAGGTCGCAGAGTTCAAAGAACTGACAGCACAAGGTAACAAGGTATACTAAAAGTATACTACATACATGCTAATTATACTCAGAACAATAACATACTAGGTACACAAGTACAATACAATACATAATAACTGTAATTTTGATAATGCCCTCCTTACAAAGTGCATACATGCACATTGACACTGGACAACCATTAAGAGCCATAGGTGGACTGGAAGAGGTAGGTTCTCAGTTTAGAGCAAAAGACAGTAGTATGTATACTCCAAGTATGAACTGGAACAAAATCAGTATGGTCTGAGCAAAGCAAGTACATTTCAATTTGCTCAGTATGCTCTGAATATACCAGTACTTCAGCAGTCTTCAGCACTTACTTATGGCCGACTTGGAATTGGAATACACCTCCAAAAAGCAACTAAGCCTCGACCTGTTTGTCAATTCCCACAACACAGAATCCTCCTCTCAAGCATTTTCATATAAAGCAACCATTAGACGAACCAAAAACACATATTCCTAGAAATTTCAAATTTTTTGCACTTGATTCATCCCAGCTGTATCTTATTCCACAATCACTTGATAGCTCCATGAAGCAGAACTGCATATCACTTTATTCCATATGATACTAAACTGGCCATATACAACACCAACCTTTACTTGACTATGCACGCAACACACACAGCCAAAGGTAAACAAGACAAAACCGTAAACTAAACTCATGCCATTTACATGAGACAGCAGTAGCATGACAGATCTCACCAGGACTCTTGCTCTTGCTGGCTTTCTTGCGGTTTGTTGATGACACAGGTGGGCTGGGCATCTCCATTGTAGTCAACGGGAGGCAGACTTGTTTCAGTTTGTTTTCCTTTGATGCTGCCTCATCCCGTTTCGCAATGTACGATGACGACTCCACAGAACTGAGAAAAACAACTCCATTTAACTACGATGGGTACAACTACCTTACAACATATGTAGTAAGAGATAAATCACTCAATCTATTATTATAATTATTACTACAAATATTTTAAAAGTGCAAAATAATGTATGTATATATGCATCAAGATACTTCATGTAGTTCGTTTTTAAGTACCACACAAAGGCACTGCACGAATGACAATCTAACTGATCTGAATAAGCGAGTTTTAAAACAGAACTAAAAGTTTTAAAATGTTTCATTAAGGTGTATTGATAAATGGAGGAATGAAGGGAGGAAGGAAGGGTGGGCAGGGCTAATAAGTCAAATGTTCAGCATCTTTTGAGAGTCATCCTGGGATAAAACATATCTAGGTATGGTGAAAATTTTGCAGTGGTCTAGAAATGGTCCATCAGCTCAATGAACACAATCAACATTATCCTGTATAGATAATTCCAACTAAATGTTTGTTACACTTCAACCAAGCTTTCAGTTCATAAAATCTTGAACCTTTAACAACGAGCATGTACTAAAATATATGGGAAACCAATGCAGCTTGTCGTTAAAGGGCTAAGCGCATGAGCAATTGAGTGAATAATGAAATAAAACTAATAATAATGGATCCGAAAAATAGCTAATATCAATATTATTTAATTCCATGTGCAGTTGGTAGAGTTTAATTATAAAAAGCTTTAAAATATAACAGTGATTAAATGTCTTGAGTTGTTAAAGACATTTAAGCATTATTTAATTAAAAGCATTAACCTTCAAGCTTTCAAATATAATATTAGAAAACTCATATGATTTAATTCCACATACATTTGGTATGTTTTAGCTCAAGATATTTTGCATTATTATATTTACAGTTTCAGCCTTGAACCTTTTACAGATGTGTCTGGTCATATCTACCAGCTGTTTAAAAGGGAAAGAGCTAGCAAAACCCAGCTTAAATCAACACCATCACAGTAACTTGTTGCTCTTGAGACACAGAACGACATGAAGATTGGCACCAGTGATTCATTTAGTCAACAGTGAACGTTCATCAAAAACTAAACCTGCCAGCATCTTATTTGTAGTAGATTATTCTCACCTGGGTTTTGTTGTAGTAGGGCTGCTGCTGCGGTGCTGACTGGCTTTTGTCTTTCGATTGGCTTTGCCACTAGCTTTTGATGTTGCAAGAAAGTCATCCGCTATGGTGGGTGTTGGGACCGGTGCCACTGGATCTTCAGGCAGAGCAGATTTGGTGCTTTCTTTTCGGCGAACTTTGGAGCGTGTCTTTTTCGACTTCGATAGGTAAGCATTCTCTTGGCTTCTTGGGCTGCTTGTACTCTGCAAGTTTTCCAGAAAAAGGGGTAAGTAGTTGCAGAGGAATTACATACATGGAAAAATGCCTAAAGTTCTTTCAGAGGTAGACCTCAAAAGAAATGACTGCTTGAATGGAAAGTTGCAAAGACCAAAATCGATACAAACAAACCTGCAATACAGGTTGTAAAACGACATCATCCATCTGCATCATTTTCTAATGCTACTGATTGCTTGTGCTCAAGATTGCTGGTCCATTTTTTAGGAATGGTTTGCCTTCCAACCTGTAATGTCAGTTCCTTTGCCTTTCCTGGCCCCTTTTTGTAAATGCTTAAATATTATTCCATCGTAGTTTTGCCTCATCAGGTCGGTAGCACCTCAGATGAATTTCTCTTGGCGTGGTGTCATGTATACAGGGTGGCCCAATATAAAATGTCCCACCGGATAAAATGCAATTTCTCCGCAACCAATAAGCTCCTTCAGCTTTATCAGTGCGCATGCGCAGCCAGTTTACTTTTACTTCCGGTGATAGTTCACCTTTCATAAACAAACTGAATGGTGCCGGTAGCGATGTTGCTATGATCTACTTTGACGCAAATATTAGAAGGTATTTGATTGCCACGAGTTCATGTTTAACTCGATGAAGTTGTCTTGTGGCATCTTTCTGTTATAAATTTCTTCAAATCATCTACATTCCATCGATTAAAGTCGTCCACTTTGAACGATTCGTCTAAGCTATCCGCCATGTTTCGCTTTGTTTATGAACGGGGAACATAGACATCTTACATTTAATATATGATGTCTATGGCGGGCAACTATCACTTTTCCCGTCATGCCTTGCGGGAAAAATAAAGCTGAAATAGCTTATTGAGATTTTTCTACCAAAATTTCACCATTTACAGAAGAATAAATTTTCAACAATTCACGAAAATTTCACTAAACAATTTGCATAGCTTCAAAGTTACAGCTGTTTAAATTTTTAATTCTATTTTTTCAAATTTCCGAAGAAAAATGGACAGTCATTTGCAATTTTCAATGTCAAATAAAATCATCTTTCATTACGAAATCAGAAATCTGTTGAGCAGTTTTTCTCAAGGCATGTTCGAAGTGTCCACCCCTAGCTTTCACGCAAGCTCAAAGTCTTTGTGAAACTCAGTATGGCCTTGTTGATTGAGTCCTGCGGCATCTGGTCTCATATTCGCTGCAAGGCTTTTTTCAGCTCGTCAATGTTCTTCGGCGTGGGATGAAATGTCTTGTAGTGTTCATGCATAGCTACCCAGATGTGATAATCAAGAGGGTTAAGGTCTGGAGAGCTTGGTGGCCATTCATCATTGCAAATGAATTCACTGCAGTTGGTGGCAATAAAGCGTTGAGCCAACCATGCCGTGTGAGCAGGCGCACTGTGCTGCTGGAAAATAAAACCAGACTTGCAGTTTTCAATGAGTCTGGGTAACAGAGTTTCAACGTAAAGTTGAGCGTTTACTTTAGCCTTGTCTGGGATGAAGTGTAGTCTTCCCTTATCGTCGTAACACACGCCAGCAGAACCATGATGTGCTTCGCAAACTTGGATCTCTCGACCACCAGGCGACTTTTCGTGAAAATCGCGCTTTTTGCCGGGGGACCAAACGCAAACGCACTTAATATATTTTAAAATATCTGCAATTATATAGCTTGCTTCATAAACACTTTCTTTACAACTTGTAATGAGGTCATATGACGGCATCATTATTTGGGTGTTACAAAACAATTTCTTTGTGAAAAAATCTTAAAGAAATAACTATTATTGGACCGCTCATCTGCGGAAATTTGAAAAAATGGAAATAAAAGTTTAAACAGCTGTAACTTTTGAATCTATGCAAACTGTTTAGTGAAATTTTCTGGGATTGTTGCAAAATCATTTCTCTGTAAATGCTAAAAGTTTGGTAGAAAACTCTCAATTGGTTGCGGAGAAATTGAATTTTATCCGGTGGGACATTTTATATTGGGCCACCCTGTATATCTTTGCGATTAAACATACAATTACAGGATGACCGAGTGAGCTGTGTATTTGTAAAACTACTCAATGAAGTCTATACTTTGTAAGGTCACTGATCAAGCTAAACTACATTTTCCTGCTGAAATGGAAAAGAAGGGACTGTCCCAAGAAGCTTCTGAAGTGCTACCATCTGAATGAAGCAACTTCAGTGAAACAAGAGTGCTGCATAAAATACTGTAGCAAGGAGTGCCAAAGGCAGACACTTAGAGGGAGCAATGAAAATGCTCAATTAGATTATATTACATTACTTTAAATTACACCAATAGACCCATTGCTGCTCATTAGGCAAGCCAATCCTGCACTAAGTCAATGTTGCAGACAGATTAAACTCTAACAGTCGAACCTTCTCATCTGCCTCGATGCTTGACGTTTCTGTTGTTGTTGAGGAAGAGTCGTCTTTGTCGGCCTTTTCATTCTCTTGAAGTTTCTTGTTCGCCCGCTTTAGTTCAGATGCTTTTGGTTTTCTTGGTTTCTGATTTTTTTGTGCTGAAAATAAAACATCAATCAATCAATCAATCAATCAATCAATCAATCAATCAATCAATCAATCAATCAATCAATCAATCAATGAAACTTGATATAGCACCCCTTCAAGATATCTACTCAGAGGCGCTCATAGTACTCGTAATAAAAAAACTTAACGTATAAACATGCCGATAAAGCTGTCAGACTTATTGTGAGTTTCAAACTGTAAACAGAATTTAAGTTGAAATCGAAGCAAATCTAATATAATGACTTGTATAGTGCTGTTCAGTGAAACAGAGGTTGACAGTGGATGTGATAATGAGGCCTAGACCAGTATTTTAGAAGAGCAGAAGAAATTAGGTCTAGACTCTAGAGCAAACTGTTCATCAGATGAAAAGATTATGAAATCCATACAATAATACAGGGGTCTCCAAAGTACGGCCCGCGGGCCACATCCGGCCCGCTAAGGCCTTTAATCTGGCCCGCGGAACTCTCCTTGAAGAAACAAACGAAATTGAGAAAATTGAAAATTTTAACGCCGCTGTACTCTGACATGCATATATCCAAAATCCATGTCGCTGTTTGAAAAACACTGTGCCTGATATGCAATGACACCATTGCAGTACTTAAAGAGTACAATATTCTGAGACATTATGAATCCAAGCATTCATCGCAGTAGGCCTACTCACAATTCACTGGACAGCTGCGCAAAGAGAAATTTTTCTTCGGAGTTTTGGCGGATTTGGCCCGTGGAGCTTTAGAAAGTCAGCAATGTGGCCCCCCGCTGGAAAACTTTGGAGACCCCTGCAATAATACAATATTGCATTTTCTGAGCATCTAAAGTGATCAGCAGTCTGACCTATAAAACCCTTACAATGAGCACTCCCACCTACTTTCAACTACTGTTATCTCCATACATCCCTCCCCACAGTCCGAGATCTTTGGATATGGGTCTTTTCGGTTGAGCCGCAATATAGCACTGTCATTGGCTCTCATGCATTCAATGTTGCTGCCACAAGGAATGGAATCGCCTACCAATGTCTGTTCAATGCTCAAACTCTATCTCTTCCTTCAAGAAATGCCTCAAACTCAGCATTTCTCATTAGCTTTCAAACACCTGGAATATCTGGATATCTAACTGCTCTTCACCTGGCAACTGACTAAACGCACCTCAGCCACACAGTTCTGAACGACTTTGCGTACATTAAAACTGCTAGTAATAATAATAACGTGAGGAAAAGCCAAGAATCCATATCTAGTTGCTACTCTGAACGTTTCAAACTGTTGCCAGACTATGTTACAATTTAAGAACTTTAGGTTAGTCTGTAATTGATAAATGCTAACAGACTCAGAGAAAATCGCTGCTGAAGGCACTTGTCAACTAACAAAATACCATTCATGGCTGACATTTAAATCCACAAGTCTCTGATCTAGTCATAACGAGTCTCAAATAATAATAATAATATCTTTTCTTTAATAAGCGCCTGACAAACGCACTGCGCTGTACATTTACATGTTATGCAATTTAAATCTTAACTACTAACAGAACAGACAGCCTGCAATACAACGGCGCTAATAGCAGCCTACAAAGCATGTCTACCCTATGGGGCTCGAACTCGGTACCTCTCGCTCTCTGTGCCAGATGTTATCCAATGCGCTATCGGGCCCCCCAAAATGGCATAGAAGTTTCCAGATTAGATTAGGTTAATCTACAAGTCTCTGATCTCATCAAACAATTAAAATTTAAAACAACAGAAAAGTCATAACGAGTGCACAGAAGTTCCAGATTAGATTCGGTTAGATTTGTTCTCCAAAATATCACAGAATAATCCCCAATCACTTAAGCCAAGCATTTACAGATATTCAATGTCATGGCGTTACCTTTCTTACCTTCCTTCTTGCTGGCAGGTGGCTCATCTATCGGTCCCTGAGTAGCGGTGGCTGCCGTGGAATTGGCTGATGGTGGTCCGGAGCCGATCTTCTCCTTGTTGGAAGCCAATGGTTTCACCTCCAGCAGTCGCTTCGAATGGTCCTGCTCTGCGTTCTTCTTCTGAGAGCTCGCTGCTACAGCTGGTGTCTGGTTTTGTTCGCTGTTGGTGTCTAGATCAGCAGCAGTGGCCACCACACTGAGATCTTTGGTCCTGTCGCTGCTCGTTTGCGACGCCGACTTGGTCGTCTTCGGCGACAATCGCTTCGGAATGATGGCCTTGTAGATTCGTCGAAACACAGCACGACCTGTGCAAGAGTCGGCCAAGTATTTCCACAGCCTCCGCATCAGACCGACCTTTCCACTCGTTCTGTCGCTGGAAGTGGAGACAGAATTCAATGCACTCGCAGTTTTAGCTGCATCCACGTTTCCCTGGTCCTTGCTAACATCAGATGACACCTGTTTCACATTAACAACTGTCACTGTGGAACCTGAGCTCGGCCAAAACGGGAGTTTACACAGAACTCTTGACAACCATGACTCCCTCCGATGTGGATGTGGTCCAACTGGCGGTGTCTTACCGGTCTCCATGTGACCATTGATCGAAGAAGCCGCCGAAACAGGCAACCGTCTTGATGACATGTACAGGTTGGATGAGATTTTTGCCGATGGGTCGTTAGGCAGCTTGAAATTAGCAATGGCCTTCAGATCAAAGACCTTGCTCTTGTCGAAGGTCATCTGGTTCAGTTCTGACCGTCGCTTCATCACGTCGGCCGTGAACAGGCGGTCCGCTTCAAAGTACGCTGCCACTATGACGCAGATTAAGAGAAAGCCCATGGCCAGTACCATCGAGTAGTAAAGGACTGGCTCCCAATGCGGACGAGGAAGAGCAGATGCACACTGCGTCAACATATGCGTCGGTATTGTTGCCTGAAGAGAATAATTAACTGGGGCACCGAGACTCGTATGTAATGTCAGTATCTGGCGTATTCTTGACATGGTAAAATCTGGCGTAAATCTATAAAACAGAACAAAGATCAATGAATCAAAACTGTACAATGTGAGGTGGTAGTGTAAAATAGTGACAGAGTACATGAACATGATAAGCACAACAAAGTAAGTAAGTATATTCCTTATTTATTCAACTGCACAATCGCACTTTGGTTTACGTGAAATTAAGCATTATAAAGCATTCTTGTTAAAAACGATTTCCTCATCAAGTTGTTTGCCCATGGGATGATTCGGTCATGTGGTCTGGGATGCAGGTAATAGGGGAGTGTCCTTACAGGAGGGAGAAGCGAGTTGAGAACATGGCCCGGGTCCGCCACGGCAGCAGTCAAGAGGTTCCCGTTCCCATCTTCCGTTCTATACAGTCTTCAAGAGTTGCAGACAAGTTACAAACTGGGACTGGCTTCACAATGTCTGTGTACACAATCCAGCACTTAAGCTTTGATTTTTGTTGATTACAGAGACAAGTCACGACTAATAATATTTCATCGGTTTATCAGAGCATGCACATGGCTGCTGAGGAATCTCTTGCCTGTCACCAATGGTTACAGAGTTCTTTGCACTGCTGTTGTCCATTTGGCATACTGGGCCATCACAACCCACCAGAAATATGCAGATTATTATTACTAATATTATTATTAAGCATTCATTAAGCAACACTATCTAATAACCAAGAATCAGTTGGTAGTGCTGAGCAATTATGAGCGAAGGACTTGCTCAAAATCCCTTCACACTGTAAACCGTCTAAGGGGAGGTTCGAACCATTCTCTCCACATTACAAGACGAGCGTTTTAACCAATCGGCTATCACGCCCCACAAATGGAGAAATAAGTAGATGCTTACAGACAGAATGGTTAAAATTATCACATGTATACTACAATTGTTAAGATTGCAGTTTGGTAAATCTGGACAATGCAGATAAGTAAGAAGGTATTAATCTGCTTTGAATTACTTCATAAACAACAGCCACAAGAACCAGTTCAAGCTTACGCGATGTCAACTTTATGGCTGGCGTTTGGTGGAAGTTCAAGCTCAGAACAGTCAAGAATCTTAAAGCCGTATCCTTCACACGGAGAATTCCCGATGTGGAATCTATGCAGATAGAGAGGCAGCTGTCCCGTGTTTCGCATTGTGAACGTTCGCTTAACAGTAAAGTTTGGATGAATGTTCTTGCTGTGCGTCTTCTCTGAAAATTAATTCACCACTGTTGCAGAAATGCAGAACCATAGAAGAATCATAGCCTAGATTATTAAGTGGTGTAAGATAATCAAGCAACAGCATTTTATTGATTCAGTTGTCACTATCAATCAAGAATAGCTTCAAATTACTGGCAATCCCTATAATCAACTGGTAACGTGCATGTAACTGATATATATGTATCAGAACACTTAGCAGAACATATTCTAAGTGCATCAGAGAGAATTATTGCACAGAAAGTTTCAACACAGGCAGATTTCGTTCTTGTTACAAAAGACACAGCCAAAAACCCGGCTTCTGTCACAAGAAATCCATGTAATATGCCGCATTAGATTAAGATAAACTATTGGCTTCTTGCAAGCTGTAAACGCTAAATATTCAAAGAAGAAAGAAAGCCTTACTATCACAGTTTTTGAGGTGCTTGTCAGTCATCTCAAATGTCAGTGGTTTCTGTGATCCTGGCTTCCTGTTGCTGAACCGCAGTTCTCCCAAGCCACCCTGACCCTGAACAACGACTGTCTCAATGATCGTCAAATTGTTCCTGAGAGACATACAATCACACCTCTGACATATGACCTGCATGCCAAACTCATCCAATTATCTTGTACTTTCAAGCTTTTATTTTACCATCATATATTAATTACCGTGTTTAATTTACTGACTTTTATCGCATAGAGGCGCATAGCAGGTGCAGACCTGAAGCTTTCCTTCAAATCAAATGGCATCAGAAACAATTGAAAACTCATTCATAGCTTACCTTATGATGAAAAGCGATGTTCTTGCAATGTCGTCCCGTGGTTGAAATGCCACTTCGATTGGAATCTTCGTCCTGCTAGGCAGGACAAAAGCTACAGTGTTCTTGTGTGGACGCAGACCCAGTGAGCTTTCGGCAACCCTTCGCATTGCTGCTAGAGAGACACCACTCCCAACTGGATTAGAAGTCTGGCCGCTGTCAGCCAGACTGCGCAGGGAGAACATCTCCGTATCGTCCAGATCTAGATAATCATGCGTGATGTCGGGCAGTAGGAAAGGACTAATGGTGTCGATTAGGGTCTGAGCATTTGGATAGAGTGCTACAGGAACAATATGGACAACAGCTGGTATGTCGGTTGGATTTTCCAACAGAAACTGACAGACCTAAAATAAATTTCACATAGTTCATATATTTATCAGTACAGAAATTATACCTCCATTAATTTTTGTAAACAATTTGCATTTAGTATTAATTTCTTATTTTAAAATGAATACAGTAAATTACAAAAAAATGGCCATACCTTCTGGGAGAAAAATAAGAAAATGTTAGCATAAATTCAGAGAGGCAGGTTCCTATGTGCAGGGAAACAGATTTACTAGGAAACCACCAAAAATGCCATAAAATAACGAGATGACTACTAATCAGATGCTCTCATTTTCGATTTCTTCAATACCCAAGCCCAGTTTTTTCACAAAATCCTTTTTCTCACATGTACTCTCCACTCTACCCAGCTTACAAAAAATACAGGTGCTCAATAGCCAGTAAGTAGCCTAACACAGTTTATGAAATGGATTTACTACAGAAGTTTTCTATGAAAATCTACAGAACAATGAGTCAGATGCTTACTGAAGTGTTTCCAATCTGCGTTAGATGAAATTTTATCTTGGGTCTTTTCACTAGCGATGGATAATGGAGATGTGCCTGAGCTGGAAATAAAAAGCCTCGGACCTGATTTGTGTCCAGCTGCAGCGTAACATTTACACTGAAACAAAACAATCCGACAATATAAGACAATACAATACCAATCAGACAATATAAGACAATACAATACCAACATTTATGTTTAGCAAAGACTTGTTCTCTAACCAAAAAAGTCCATTTTTATTAAGCCTAACTTTGTTATTAAGTCCATCTCCTTTATTTCTCACTTAAATCTTGTTTTTCAGTACAAACAAAGCTTTATCTTCATTTATTTCTTATTGGCTTACATGAAGGTTATAATGAAATTCATACTTAATTATTTTTGATGCCTTACAAACTATTCATCATTTCTGTTGAAAACAATTTGAAATGGTCTGCTTTTCACCTAAGCAAGTAAACATATAATGAATTTGCTGTTGTAAATGGACATCACAGTGAAAATGTCTATGTCCTAAAAATGATTCTTACCATTAACTTATCATACAAGACGTATCATACAAGACTGCCAAGGGTTTGCAGAAAAAGGGCAACTAAAATAAAGGTATTACCATTTAAACAGCTGTATATCTTTCTGGGATTGTAAGTAAATAAATGCAACATGCAACACCTACATTGACGTCTGACTTGTTTCCAGATAGTCCCACTTCTGCCTGAACCGCGTGAACAGATATTGGTCTGTATCAGTTACCTCTTTGTCTAACGCTGACCCCAGAAGCCATGTATGCCCCGCTGAAACAAAAAAACATTGAGCTCAACTCATCAGCTTGACTTCGAACAATAATGGTCATTTAAGCTATCAATGAGATTCATAAACACACAGATATTTACTGAAACCTTTTAATATGAATTACTGTTGAAATGAATGATCTTTTGGAAAGTGATCCAACCTGGTATATGAGTTGGCAGCGTGACATAACAGTCGTCTTTGCACTCTCTTCGAGGGTCAAAGTATACGTGACCGATCTGAAACAATATCAATTGTGTAAGTAAGGCACCTGAACTGAAGATACAAGTCTAAGATATTTAAAGCGAAAGACAGTTAGATACCAACCAATTATTACATTTCTATAGAATAATACCGACTGCTACCAGATGGAAAAACACAATTTACGAAAAGCAAAACTAATTATTTAACAACTGTTTGGATCTCTGAATTAAGCCTCACTGCTCACCATAAAGAGGTTTAATTTGTGAGCTGCACTCAACTTATGTGCCCACTTCGTATCTTCCACAGCATCACTTGATTCACTGGTATTAATTGAAAAACATTAACACTCTAGGCCGACACTTAGAGCATACAGTTCTTCATTTGTGATGATACACATGTTTCCTTCCAAGATCACAAAACACCTCTGTGAAACTGGGCCTCTGACCTGCTTTAATGGTCTACCTGTTTTAATGGTCTACCACAGTTTGTTTTAATCATACCACAGTTTGTTTTAATCATACCACGGGCTTTTGTTTTAATCATACCACAGTTTGTTTTAATCATACCACAGTTTGTTTTAATCAGTCAGTTTGTTTTAATCATACCACAGAACTTTTTTTTGAAACATTATTAACAGTTTGTTTTAATCATACCACAGTTTGTTTTAATCATACCACAGTTTGTTTTAATCATACCACAGAACTTTTGTTTTAATCATACCACAGTTTGTTTTAATCATACCACAGTTTGTTTTAATCATACCAGTTTGTTTTAATCATACCACAGTTTGTTTTAATCATACCATAGTTTGTTTTAATCATACCACAAAACTTTTGTTTTAATCATACCACAGTTTGTTTTAATCATACCACAGTTTGTTTTAATCATACCACAGTTTGTTTTAATCATACCACAGTTTGTTTTAATCATACCACAGTTTGTTTTAATCATACCACAGTTTGTTTTAATCATACCACAGTTTGTTTTAATCATACCACAGTTTCTTGGTCGGGTGACAAGACAGCGTGCTTGTCTTTTGACGGTATGTAATAGAATCGTGTGTCATTCGGCGTAAACATGATGTCTCTCAGTTTGAGCTGATGAGGAAATGTGCTGCTTACTCGTACATCAAGTGACGACACTTTACCCTACACACAAAACAAGCGCATCAGCCTGACAGCGTAATCTGAGATGATTTCCCACATGAAAATATAGATTCAATTATTCTGCATACCACTATATTTGTAGTAAAACATATATATACTCCTACATTAGCATTTTATTATGTTTACATGTTCTCATATTCATTTACAATAAAAGATCCAGTATTTCAAAGCACAGTAACACATGTTCCTACTTTGAGACCAGAAACAGCCATATATATACAAATAACCACACACACATAATATAACCAGTAAAACTTTGTTGCTTGAAGTAGGAAAAATAGAAATGATAGAACTAGATTTTACTCACTGGAAAGCATTTACTTAGTACCAGTTTATCTGGAATTAGGTGCAGACTTCCAGTGGCCGTCAATAATGTCATCGGCATGTACAAGTGCTACAATTAAGACAGACATACACACACTACAGACATACACATACACACACTACAGACATAAAACATACACAGACCACTGCAGTTAGCTACATATGACTGCCATTAACTTTTTGAACTCCTGTAGCGCCCTTTCCTTTGGCCTCGGCTGTGCTACGGCGCTATACAAATCATCTTATTATTTTATTATTATTACCATTTAGGACTGTTTCCTAGAATAAACTGCAAGCATGTGTGTCTATGCGAATCAATATACTTAGACACTTATGTTAAGTCACCACTGTCACCATTAACACTGAATCAGTATTCAGTCTTATGTATGTTATGCCATGAAATATGTAGGTACGTATGTATGTGGCTATTTATGTAGAGCCTCATAAGATCTTCATAAAGGTTACTTCACATGGCCACCTAACAATGCTTGGACCATCTTAACCTGGGGATGACCATTTTAAAACCATTCAACTGATACAGTAAGAATCACAATTCTTGCTTCACAGCTTAACTGAACTGAAGACTGTGTCTGGAACAAAAGCACATGCACTCACCTCAAACTGTGTATCGATAATGACTTCAGCTGAGAACGTGCCTTCATGATCTGGGGCAGTCAGTTCAACACTGAACACTGCCATGTGGTAAGGCTTTAGTACCAGCTGCAAACAACACAAACAGATCACAGAATTAAAATCATCAGAAACAGCCTTAAACATATAAACCAATTTCATGCTGTACAATTGGAAATCTAAAACATACACAGCAGGACAATTGTCCTCGCACACTAGAAGTTCAATCAAATATTCTTATTAGTTACGATAATAATTGTAGGCGATCATCACTGTATTCTGATAAATCAGTGTTTCCCAACCTGGGTGCTGCGGCACCCAAGTTGTCGTGAACCTGCTTTATGGGGTGCTGTGGCTGGATGGCAAAATGGGTCAAGAATATGAAAAATTAATTACTGATTAACAATACTGACATAGGACAAAAACTATTTTTCAGTGTTGAAAGTAGGGCAGCAATAGTTAACAACACTGCAGTTGAATATGTGGAATTGGCAGAAAAATAAATGAAATGAAGGCCTAGTGCCATTGACTGAATAACTTTTAGTAAGGGTGGCTTGCTCTGGAAAAGGTTGGGAACTGCTGTGATATATAAGGATTCCTGGTGGCCATTTAAGTGTGAACTCTGATAAAGTTTCAGTACCACGTTTACCTATTCTTTTAAAATTTGAAGTTATTATTAGGCCTTTCCAATCGAAGATCCAACAAAGCTAAGATCTGAATAATTATGACAAGCACAATGATTGTACTGACCGGAACTGTGTCTATTTTGGACGTATTGTAGGTCCTGCTCAGCGTCGTTCCATTCCCACGCTCAACACCCAACAGCGACACCACTGTTCGCTCCATGTTCGAGTAAAATTTTGATACTATAATCTGTCAAACAAAGAACACTAATCTACATACACAAAATAAAGAAATTCAACAGAAAATATCATCATATATCCTCTTGTGTAAAGTACAGCAAAGAAAACTCATTTTCAGAACTGTTCAAGACAGCAGAGATATCTGCAGCTGATTTGCTTCATTTGGCAGATTATTTGTATAATCGAAGCACAGAATTTGCTCAATAATTTCTTACAAATGTGGAATCTACTGTTGCCAAGTTTTTGTTGGATTTATTCTTCGTTTTTGCCCTGGCTTTTGTACATTTGGGCGGTATTTTCTTTGAATATAACCTTCGCCTACATGACTTACGGGAAAAGGGCTTCCTGATGTACGGTTGAGCCTCAGATCTAAGGAGCTACACATGCCATCTGCAGTCGGGTAAATTTACCGTAGTCTCAACTACGGATGCCTTTGAAGTGACCTCGGCCATTGATCAGTAGCGGCTCTTTCATCGACACACTGGCAGGTTACAAATACCTGTTTTATGCGAACCCAGTGGCTTGAGAGGTATCACTCAAATCTTTTTTCTTTTGCCGTGGCTGGACTGGGAGTGCTCCTGAGTAGATTTATTGAAGAGGCACTATATAAATATCCAGAATGAATGAATGAATGAATGAATGAATATCCGTTGCTGCATCATTGACCACCTATGAGGAAATGCTAGGTGGTAGTATTTCTTTGTGTACCGCTGATGCTAGCACCTGTCGTTGCTCCAAACCATAGATGCAACTTGGACCAGAACTTGAAATACGATGTCAACTGTTAACTCTGGATGGGACTCCATTGGTTGGGTTCTTTATACATGCAGGCACTGGAGGGGCATGCCATGGTAATTTTTCTAGAAAACCGAGCACTGTTGCTTAGCAACAAACTTCTTAAGGTCTTTGATATTAATATCACTTAGGCTAGCATCTTTAGTGTCACATAAATTTACAAGTGCTTCAGCTGATCAGCTAGAAAACAATCGATTCTTGATTTTTAATTTCAAATAATTTTATTTCTGCATAGTAGCTAAATAACTAATCTAACCTTGATGAAGTTAAAGCCAAATCCATTGTTTATTTCTAAACAAACTACAATGCACTGCAAAAACTGCTCAAAATACATCTACCGGGTAAATCATTTGTATTTATGACAAACAGCAAAAAAATATGTCAGGTAAAAATTTCAAAGCATCTTACATCTACAGGATTATCGTTTCTCAGAGTGAAATTCATCGTGCGCTTGTCCATGACAGCCATTGTGCCAAAGTCAAGCTGGCCTTTGAATATCTCTGGACGATGATGAATAACCTGTTAATGATTAATACCATCATGAAAACCGAAAACCACACAATGAATAACAAAACCGTACAAAATATAAAAAAATCCATGTACATCAACAATGAATACAGTCAGACATGTTGAAAAACTGAAAGGAAAAATAGATAGATAACAGAATGCAATTAATAACAAATGTTATGAAGCATATACAATGTACAAGAATAATTTTTTAAGCATAAAGTGAATTTAAGTTTAAATGTGATCTCATTGCAACAAATCTCATTATAAAGCGGTATTTGCCAAAGAGATGTCTTGAAGCACCACTTCACAAAGAACTACGAATCTACGATGCCATATCACAAACAACGATACAAGTTATACAAACTGCAGTTACCTTCAGACGTCCATTGTAAATGTGCACCGGAATCTTGAAGACAGACGTGTTCGTGTGAAGGTAGATTTCGGATGTGAAGTGTAACATTGAGCTGTTGGGATGGAATGTAAGATTAAAGATGGGCAACGTCTGCTGAGGTCCAATCAGACACGGCCGACTGAAATTTGAAATCTACACGAAAGCAAACACAATGCAATCAGAAAATGGCAACTAGCTACCCTACTATGGGCATTTCCATACCATTCTAAGTCTTGACACATCTGTAGAATAACAGATTTTGTTCAACTTTTTAACATCTTTTCATTTAGCAAAATGCAATCTAGTTAATGATATGACAGGTGGCAGAAGAAACCGATTTCTGAATAAGGGCTTAAAGCAGCAAATAAGACATGACTTCTATCAAATGGACAATTAATCGTAGTCCTCCTCATTTACATAACAACAAAATGTAGTATGTGAAATGCAGTTTATGAATTAGACAACTTGAGAAAAAATTACAGTTCTGCAAACTAAAATAAATCAATTTAAGATATGAAAGACTTTAATTAGATAAACTGCAACTCTCATTTTTACTCAGCTCTACATTGATGGCTCTCATATACTAGTATGCATCAAATGCTAACAGGCATCTTGAACCATTAGCGCAGCATACACCACACGAGAAATCAGGCCCACAGAAGCTGCAATGAAGATGCTGGAATTAACTTACAGTGAATGATGACTTGATGAGAGGGTGGAGTGAGATGTTGTAGATGACAACTGTGAAGTTAAAGGTATTCGTGATAAAGAAATCATGCGTCACATTCACGCTCCGTGATTCTCCAGTGTAAAACATCGTTTTGTTTCGGTCATAGACAAGCGACCTGCAAACGAAAAGGTTACGTTAGAAATGTATTGGAAAATTCATTAGGGAAAGTAACACAGAATGCATTGCATATAACAGATCTAATTTTGTTTTTAAACTACCACATACAGTTTCTGCTTAAATTTAAGAGCTAAATAAATTCTCACGAATCATTTAGAAATAGACACAGAGAAAATTTTATATACAACCCTACAGCCTTTCAAATTTCTATTTCTACACATATTTTATAAATCACAAGAAAAGAAGCTATCCTAGCTACTTATCACAATGCAGAAATTCATAACAGTGAAAAATTTTGCTTAGTAGGACTTATTTGACAACATGCAGTATCATTTTCATTACCATAGTGGATTGTCACATAACAAAGAATGCTGCATATGTTCACGAATATTTGACTGCTGACATTTTTGGTGTTTACAAATGAAAACCAGTCCATGAAGGAACAATCTTGTATATCTATTGGTAAAAGGGCCATGTTACATAATGGCTTCATAACACTTTCTGAAAAAATCAATATCAGATGATCTAGCATACATTTAACACTTTATTCATTCTGGATAACACCTAAAACCAAACATCAACCGGTTTGGAAATATACATGAAAGAACTACTTCAATAAATGATTTTGCTCAACTTACCCATGTAGAACATGAGCTTGGTATGGAATTGTTAGCTTGTACTGCGCATTTTTTGATTTAATGATGATTTTGCCAGTCCACTGCTTCGACAAAATTGCTCGAGATGCTGTTTTTACAGAAAAATAACATTTAATTAAATCAGAACACACATATCCATGATCCTTGTCATTTAACGGACTTATTTCATGTTGCTGTGACATAACACTTTAACAATGAGAGTATACTCTAAAAGTGACTTGGAAACCAATGCAGCCTGTCGTGTTAACCATCTGCCAAAAACGTCTTTGACATGGAGGAGTGACAGGGAAACTAAAGTCCAAGTACTCACTAATCAGTTATGCAGTATAACAATTAACTTCAGCAACTCTGAGCACTTCATCCTCCTCCTACTTGTCCCTCTTCATTCATGGAAGTTTTAAATAATTTTCTCCATGAAGACCTCTGAAACTCACCATTTAAAGGATTCCAAGATAAGTCTTCATTCTCATTGCTTGCTATTCACTAGTGTTTTCATTTACTTTTACAAACAATTAACGTGTTGCACGATCTCAATTAATCTGAAACAATGCTTTTTCACCTATAGATATCCTTTTCCAGATGCAATGTTTTTTTTATTTGTTACCATTTCATATAACTCTTTTCTTACTCCCTTCCATCTGTCCGTATCTGCTACATGATGCACTTCATTAGTTCTTTCTGTTAAAGAATGTGATAGTAGATCTGTTTAAATTCCTACAGATACAACAAGCTGCAGAAAATGTTCAACTACTACTTAAACCTAATTGCAAATTGAAAAAGTACCTGTACAGGTAACACTATAGAGAGATGCTACCAAACTGTACAGAAACCACATGCTTCAACTTGCCTGTAAATGAAATAAGGGCTACGGATGTTGGATGTAAAACATCCGGCTTCACTTGCGTTGGTCGGAAATCGATATGAACGGCACTGTTCGGTGGTTGTACAGTGATGTTCTATCACAAGAAAAAAAAAACAGCCAAATATAGCTATTACTGAGAAAGAAAGCAATGCCACAATACATCGACAACTGATTTCCAACAAGAATGTTCTGAAAATCAAGCGAGCCACCAGTTTATGTGAACATTTGTACAGCACAAAAAAATGACAAATGAAAACAATCAGAGGTTGCTGGTGTAGGGTTTGATGGATCACTATATCATCCGAGAAGGTAAAGAGAGCGACATAGCAGTAATTCACACCAGCAGCTGATGTTCAACACTGATGACCAGGCCTAAATCAGCAAACATTGTATTCTCGAGGAAGTCTTAGAAAAATACCCTGAGGGCTGAGATGAGCTACGACAGATAAAGACACAATGCAAAGCCAGTGACCAACACACAATGCACACATGAGAGGAATTTCTCCGACAGACTTACTGCAATCTGAATCGCCTTTGAACCGGAGTTGATCAGACTGACCCTCAGAGTGCTCGGTTCATCTAACGTTCGAAGGATCCCAAAATCTAACATCTCCAGTGGCGAGTATATCCCAGGCGCTGCAACAACATCAAACAATTAGGAAATTAAACTATCAAATCCAGATGAATAAACTCTAATAATATCTACAAAAGACTAATATTAAATCAATCTATTGCTAGTATTTTTCAGTAGTTTCACGATTTATCTCATTGCTAAGAATTACTTCAAAGCTAGACTGATGCACAAGCATCATACTGCAGTTTTCATCAGAGTTAAAACCAATTTTAGCCATAACAGCATCTAAGTATATTAAAACATATGATCAAATCAACAAAACATCTACCGAACAGCTGCAAAGCGACTGTAAAAGAATTTTTCTGTTCACATATAATTTAACATAAATCCTGCACCAGAGAAACCTTGCCACAAGAGGCCACTTGGCGCTGTTGACATCATGATCGCAAGTAGAGTTAAGCACCATCAAACCCAGGACTCAGTACTTAGATGGGCGATTGTTCATGCAATACCTTAGCAACCTGGCACACCCTGCCAGCCCGGTATCCTTTTTTAACCAAGCAACTTACGTCTGTTACTCACTTGAAAACCTCTGCCTCTGCCATTCCACATTAAGTGAATACCATCTGGGCTAGCACCCCATCTGGGCTATCACTCCACACACTTGCAGGCTGAGTTAGGCCAGATGGCTTGATATTCCATGGACAGTCACTCCCCAAGCAGAAAAAGCATTCAACAATGCAGTGGTTCTAAGTGCACTCAACATTGCTTAACTTCACAGTGCTTGCCAGCCTCGTCTCCACAGCGCCAAACAGCCATCTGAGATCTTGCATATATTTAAAAATCCAAAGACAACAACTCTTATCTCTTGGCAAACAATACAAGTTCATACATTGTCTCCAGTCCCTATACATAGCAGTTCATGCATAACCAATGCTTTTTACACAGATCTCAACAGGTAACCAACAATGCAAGTTTAAAATGCCCACTAGCTGAAAACTGCCAAAAACCCAGTGTGTAAGCTACTTCACAGCTAAGAGCATAGCTAAAAACACCTAGAATAGAATGACCAAGACCACTATCCAACAGTCACCTATTTTCAATGTCTGCTAATTTTGTTGCCTGCAAAAATAAGTGAAGACGAAGCACGATGAATGGAGATGATCGCCTCTGAAGTAGTGCTATATAAATTTGTGATTACGATTACAATTACGATGAAGTGAATTCACCTGACGTGACTTCGACTTCAACCGGTAGAATGAGCAGCTCCTGCTTGTTGTCTTTGTTGGTTTTTATACGAATGAAAGCCGTGTGGTTGTGTTCGATTCTTCCTAAGAAACTCGCCTTCATTATAGACTTCGTCTCAAATGGAGGAATCTCCTGCATTTAATAAACAAAGCCACTGCATCCAGAAACTTTTCAAACACTGAATGAAAATATGAAAAAACAGCCATTTATTCTCAGTTGACTCTATAATAGCTTTTACGAGACAGTTACTGAGCATTGCCGGTAATTTGCAGTGGTTTTAACCAGAATAAATATCCTCTGAGCCACTTATAACCTATGTTGTTTTAATACAGTACACACACAAATAAAGAAGTGAACAAAGAAGACTGCAGCATTCTGGTTGATTTTCTTGTACCAGTGGGGTCAGGACCCTAAGAATGTGGAATCAACATTTTCATAGACTCAACAAACAATGTAGCAGGCTGCTCAGATGCTCAATCAACTTCTACAGGTTTATGTTGGTACTACGGCAGAAGAAATTCCACAGGGCATTCTTTTTCTACACACCTCTGTAAAACCTCCATACCGAAACAGATGCCTTAAGCTCTGATGCTAATAACTTTTGAACAGTCGCTCAACAGGTGGTGTGTGACACTCGCGATTGCAGGAGAACGTTTATAAAGCACCAACTCAAGGTCTCTAAGGCACTCCTGATCTGACAGCAACAAACCTCTGATTGAAAAGACTGGTTTAAACTGCTGACAGAATAAATGTAAACAAAGGGTACGGAGCTCTTATGACCAGCTACTAGGCAACCAGTTTCAGAACAGTGGCAATAATTGCTGCATTGTTATGGAAGCAGGAACAATCAATTTCAGAACAGTGGCAATAATTGCTGCATTGTTTTGGAAGCAGGAACAATGGAGTCACCAGTGGAGTAGAATGAACAGATTAGCAGCCCAGGAGAGATGACAAGTTATAATGCATAAAATTACACTAGTACAGAATAGGAGAGAAAAGCAAGTGATTACCTGTCTGATCTCAGCACATCATTTATCAGCAAATATACGTTGTCGCATTTACAGCACAAAAGTGATTCACCAAAACACACTTAAGGCCTAACATTTGATGACAGTAATAAGAAACAAATTTCAGTCTGCCTTTTACTCACCATGCATTCCATCCCATTTTATGTTAAAATTTTCACACACTACTAATCAGGTCAAGTAAGTGTATGGGAGTCTAGCAGTTAGTGTGCTTGACTCTCAACCTAAAGGTTGAGGTTCAATTCTTAGCCATGGCAGAAAGATGTTTTGAGAGATCTTCTCCATTTGCACCCACTTGTGCACTCAATGTATGGTGTTACTGAGAACAGCAGGCAGCAAGGGAACGGACTGCCCACCCAACCTCACATGCCAAAGCTGCAATTATGAAGTCAACAACAGTTCAAAGTTCATGAACCCACAGGCTGCCTCCCAGGGTTAACTTAAGGGAGTGCACAACGCCTTCCAGTAACTCACAGTATGATCACGTCACGCCTCTGCTTCGTGACGTGCTGCACTGGCTCCCGGTGCAGTATCGTATAGATCAGTGCTGTCCAACCTTTTTGACACCGCGGGCCACCGAAGAAGTTATTCTTGAAGCCGAGGGCCGCACCAGTCAAGTAAAAAGCAACGACTAAAATTTATTGAAAATTATTAACTGTACTAAAATTAATTATGGAGTTATCATAATGAATGCGTCGTGGGAACTGGATTTTGTGTTCCCATTGTCCAATGATAAGCCAAGTTATGAACGAATAACTATGCAAGTAGGCCAGGGAGTTTGTCTTTTTCTTCGCATTTTTTTACAGTAAAACGGAAATTGCAAATATTTAGCGAGCTCTGCGGGCCACTTAGAATCATCCAGCGGGCCGCATGCGGCCGCGGGTTGACAGCACTGGTATAGATCATAAACTCGCCCTACTGGTGTACAAGTCCCTCCATGGTATGGCACCGGAGCACCTAAGAGCATACTGCATCAGTGTGTCGTCATCTACAGGTCGGGACCCTCTTTGCGATCTGACGTGCGCGGCGATCTGAAGGTACGAAAATCTAAAACCTGCTTCGGAGACCGCACATTCTCTGTTGCTGGACCTAGGTGTTGGAACAATCTTCCACCTTCAATCCGTTCAGCAACATCCTTGGAGTCATTTAAGTCCAGACTCAAGACACATTATTTCAAGTTGGCGTATCCTGACTGAGTTTTTTATCATGTCAAAGCACCCTTGTAACGGCATGTGCCGTGTTACGGCGCTGTAGAAATTGCCGTATTCATCATCATCATCACTGAAGATGGTGTTTTTTGCTTGGACAGAAACATTGGCAAGATGAGTAAATTTTCCGTTTTAATATAGATGAAATGGTTTCTACTGTACTGAATTCTCACAAGACAATAGGCAAGTCTGAAAAACTGAACAGTCTGTTCTTTCCGAAGATCCTGATGCTTACCCAGAGATCTTTTGATGCTTCCCTCTCCCCACTCGGCAATTCCAGGTGCAGATCACCCCCACTCGTGTATATTTCTTCAACCTACAGCATAAAGGGTTTTCATCAAACGAATTTAAATCACAGGCAGCTTAGAATTTATTGAAAACAAGCAAAGCTCATTCATCAACTCCATGATGTATCCCTGTGGCATACTTCACCTAGGCAGACGTATGATAATTAACAAATACAGGGAAAAGCCATTAACACAAAGCCATCAGACACAGCAAGTAAACCAGGCCACCTGTTAAAAAAGACTAAAGCAGAAATAATCTATTGTCTAACTAAATCCATAAGTCCATCCGTCCAACCATCCTTCAGTCCATCTGACCGTCAGTCCGTCATACATCCATCTAACCGCCAGTCCATCCACCTGACCATCTGTCAGTCCGTCATAGATACATCTGTCAGGCTGTCATGCATCCATCCAACCATGTGTCCATCCATCCGACCGTTTGTCCATTCGTTCAACCATCCGTCCATTCATCTGATCGTATGCCTGACTGTCCATCCGTCCATCTCCATCCGACCGTCATTCCGTTCTTCCATCTGTCCAATCAACGTTGGGCACGTTAACCGATATGGCATGTTAATAGCTTTGGGAGACATAACACCACCTTGCGTTAAGCGGAACAGCAGGTTATCCCAGGAGCACGTTAATGAGTCCACACTGTACTATATAAAGGTAAAACATTCTTAACAATTATTGTCACTGATCAGAGGTCAAAAGCTTCAAATTTATTTTTTAAACATATTACAGCAAATATAAATGACTAGACTACATTAGAGGTGATAAACATTTAAACTCAGGGCCCTCAGGGGACCACTTTACTGAAATTGAACTTATGGCAGACCACTTATGTCTTACAGCCCAACAATTTTTATTAATAATAAACAAATCTACCTATCAATGTAAAAAATTTCACTATGACACGAATGTCACCAAAATCAGAGAATAAATAAATTACGAGAAAAACAGACTACAATGCTAATTACTGACTGGTGATAACACAGTGTTACGTTGTATACAGAGAAGGCTGTTGCAGGAATATTGGATAACTTGCCGCATGAACCAGCCGGCTCACGCTTACAGACTACCACAATTTGAAAACCTCTGAATTAGAATAGCTGGGTTATCAAGGGTCATCTATTTCACCAATTTGGCGAGTTGAAGAGCTTGATCAACACTCTGGTGAAAAGAGCACTTGTTGGGTAATAAAAATGACAGCAAATGTTTAAATAAGCCACTAACAGTAATCGACTCCACAGACTCTGAACTGCTGATGTAGTATAATGATGTAATAATGTAATAACCCATTCATAAGTAGCCATACTGTCAACTGTTATTGTTCACCTACAGCATTTTGCCTGTTGTTGTATGATATAAACGAATATACATACATACATACATACATACATACATAAATTACATACATAGATATACATAGATACATACATACATAAATTACATACATACATACATAGAATTTACACATCAACAACAGCTGGTTCTATATTGTTAAAATACTGAAAATGTAAAAAATGTGTCAAATGAAAACATTCTATTCAGAAACAATTTCAAAGACCAGGATATTTCAAAGAGCAGAAAGCGTACCTGGAGCACAGATCCATGTGGGTTGTACATACGTATGAGCGGAGAAAAGCTGCTGTTGACTGGCACCCTGGCCCCTAGGAATGGCCGTATTCTGTAGGGATTCTGTATTCCCACTCCAAACACCTGTTTATACAATAACAAATCACATCAACATCTAATCCAACCTTACCTGAGCACTTCCATTTCTGGTGTGTCGTATTCTTGTACAAACAGTTGATTGGCTGGCACAAAATTTAGTCGATAATTTTTGTATGCCTTTGTGTGACTCTGCTATACAGGGTCTGTTCCTTTGCATATTCATCTCTTGGGTGAGCTATACTGGTGACGTTTCTAATTATTGCCAAGAGAATTCCTCTGATTGGTTTCTGTTGAAGCAGTGTTATACAAATGTCTAATTACAATTCCCTGTGTTGCTTCATGTTAATCTGATCAGGGATTTCTTGAATGTCAAATGGAATAGGTTATGCATTGGCTTCTCTTCATAGCGCCCATTTATTGATGTCTTGTATGTTGATAGTGCTATACAGCAGTTTTAAAATAGCAGTGAGAATTCTGAAAAAGGAAAATACCATTCTTGGTCAACAACTCAACATTTTCAAAAATTTTACATGCCTTCCACATGCTGATGGCAAACTGGACCACAAGTAACATCACCACCTCTTTTGTCCATGGCTCTGAGAAAATATGACATACCTGGTACTTGAATGATCCCTTTGAAGAGTGGATATAAAGGGTGTTTTCTACATTGCCAACTTGCCTGGCAAGAAAGACAACTTCGAACGTGGTGTTGCCTAACGGAGGAACCAGCTGAAACACATCAACCGAACAACTGAATAATTAATTCATGAAAAACTGTGATCTTCAATACTGGAACTTAGATTTCACCTTCTCTAAAAGGCCAGTTTTCACCATCTCTAAAAGGCCAGTTTATACCTTCTCTAAAAGGCCAGTTTTCACCACCTCTAAAAGGCCAGTTTATACCTTCTCTAAAAGGCCAGTTTTCACCATCTCTAAAAGGCCAGTTTATACCTTCTCTAAAAGGCCAGTTTTCACCATCTCTAAAAGGCCAGTTTTCACCATCTCTAAAAGGCCAGTTTTCACCACCTCTAAAAGGCCAGTTTATACCTTCTCTAAAAGGCCAGTTTTCACCATCTCTAAAAGGCCAGTTTTCACCATCTCTAAAAGGCCAGTTTATACCTTCTCTAAAAGGCCAGTTTTCACCATCTCTAAAAGGCCAGTTTATACCTTCTCTAAAAGGCCAGTTTTCACCACCTCTAAATGGCCAGCTCCATTATGGAGCCAGTTATCTGACATCAACAAGTAAACATATATATTGATACTACGTAACATCATTTCTCAGTGACAAGGGGAAAACGCAAATCATAATCACACATCCACACAGTGCCTCCTCAAGGAAACTTCCCCTCTGAGATGCACAAAAATAATGCACGACATATTTCACTTCATTTTCTTTTCTGCATAATGTTACCCCACAAATGCAAAAGATATAATGATGAAAATTTACTTTTTCTAAATAGATTCTCAAGTTTCGTTTTGCAACGTGACTACAGAAATGTCAACATCTATGGAGAAGAATGGAAATCCATACTATCAGAAACAAATGAATTTACGAAAATGCACTACACTGTCTGCGATTTGAAAAGAAAACCAATACAGAAATACAAAACCTTTGATTCTCCTTAATAACAAACAAAAGCAAGAGAGTATGCACTTCAGGTTCGGAAAGCAAGTTGTTGCAACTATCCAGACATCCTCCATTGATCTCGTGTTTAGCCAAACATCATCATTCTTTGCATTCCAGATTTGTTTTGGCTTAACTCAGGCTTACCAAACTCATCACACTCCTCTTTCAACGGCTCTTTCAAGTAAGCTCAGGTTTGCCGAAAATCATTCTCTGCTTTCCATGCTTTTGGATATAATAGTACTTAATAATAATAATAATATAATAATAATAATAATAATAATATAATGATGATGATGATGATGATTTCTATGGCACCGTAACATAGCCAAGCCAAGCCGTTACAAGGGCGCCTAAACCTTCAAATAAAAAGTCAGATTTCTTCATTCATTGCCACTGCACATTTATTTGTCCCACTGTCCTATTTTCCTGAATGTCTACAGAAATTCATAAATGCTATTATGTGATGGGCACTAAGAAAAACCGGATCCACAATGACATAGAATACTTTCCAAGGAGATTTATTTCAGAGCCAAAAGGGTATGGGAAAGAGCAGCAAAAGAATAAGACTCCAGTAATAATTATAATGGGACACGGTGGTGTAGCGGCACGTTTTATGCTTTGTAACCGGAGAGCCGCAGGTTCAAATCTACCTCAAGTCACTGCTTAGCGACCCTGAACAATGCCCCAATTGCACAATTCACCCACAATTGTCTGTGAGGAAGGCAATGGGAAACCACCTCACTCATCTCTTCCCAGGGTGGCATAAAAGCCAATGGACCTGCCTTTTGACAGAGAACTCATCAGCATCATCATCATCATCAATAATTATCCTAGAATAACATGGAATCACTCCAGCACTATTCTGGCAACCCATGCTACAGGCAACTCTTATATATGTATACCAGACTGTAAAGCTGAATATAAAACTGCTGAACAGAAACTGATAGGAGGATTTGTACTATTGCCAGAACAACAGAGGAAAAGAAGAATGATGCGTTTTTCATGCAGAGCTTGCCCCCACCCTCCCCACCCCCATTAACTGTCATATGAATTACCCTTATATCCAAAATCACCAGACCCTAATGGGCTAGCATATGGCCAGCAATCTTCCACAAAACTAACTAGTGAATGGAACAATAGCCGTAATGAAAAACAATCTCTCTTACACATGCAGTTTCAAGCAAGCAAAAATATGACGACTGAAACAGTGCAAAGTAATTTAATTCATAAATTTACACCCTAGTGCACGTAGAGTTGCTATACCCCTCACATACACAATGCAGAGCTATTAATTACTTATAACTAGTAGCCTATTAGATACATGGTGAACACTGGTTGATTTGCACGGCTTTGTCTTTTTGACACCATTTTACAGTGGTTCCCAGTTTTTGCCAAAATATCCATTTCAAGATTCATTGGTAACACAGACTTTACAACTAATAATACTAACTTTTAACATGAGATTTATAATAATCCAGTTTTATCAATCTGTCCTGTCAGGATTTTAACCTGGACAATGTGGGCCGAGTATGTGTTCAAAATGGACAAGAGGTACTCAGGTGGCAATGTACTAAATTTTGAGACCCCTAGACAACTTTGCACCGCAATGACTCCAAAGAAAAACCAAACTTATGCTCTGACATCAATAAACTACTTCTTTACATCAAACTGTAGCACAAACAGGCACTGTCTGCCATTTTGAAAACTGTAGTACAGTAGTCTACCATCAGGACTTAATATTTGCATTTAAAGCAAAACAATAGTGCAGCGTCCAGGGTAGCAAGAGAGAGTGAAGCTCTGTAACATACAGCCTACACAGCAGAGCCAATTTAGCATACCACAGATGACATAAAAATGACTCCAAACATTCAGCAACCCGGAATATTAAATGAAATGATCATTATCATCATCAGTTCTAAATGCCAGCCATTGCTCGCAATGGGTGCAATTAAATGATCTCCAATCTTTTTGGTCATTTGTCAAATTTTCTGCTGTAATCATGTTTGGTCTAAGTCTCACTAAATATTTGTTTTTATAGGATCCCACATGAACAGACTGGTCCAAGAGAGAAAAAGCTCTGTAACACATAATAATAGCATAGTCAATAGCATAATAATAATAATAATAATAATAATAATAATAATAATAATAATAATAAAAAGATCATTATCATCATCAGTTCTAAATGCCAGCCAGGTCGAAGGAAAGGGTGCTGTACATGAGTTCAACAAAACAATCATTTGTCATATGATTGTCTAAACAGATAGGTCTTGAGCTTTGATTTGAATGTCTCCAGAGATTGCGCATTCTTTACATGGTCTGGAAGTATGACATACCAAAATTTAGAAATACAGACACAAAATGTCTTGTTACATCTTCTGCCATTCTGCATACTGATCACATGCGTATTGCAAGACTGTTGAAAAGAGAAAAACTGTCTGCATTATTTTAGTAGCTGCTCCAAATGAGCCAAATGGCACCGGACATGAGACAAACGGGGAAGAGCCGCGCAAACGACGATCTACAGTTTCGTTCATTAGGAATGCTCGATGAACCCACTGCAGGCCACAGCTGATGAAGCATCATGCTGTTGGTTACCAGCCACTGCAGCTGCCCAATTCTCAATCCTACCTATAGAAGACGAGTCTAGCAACAGACTTGTTTCGACCTGTTCACAGCAGAAGCGCAGGCACAACAGACCAAATAAATCAGCTAGACAAAGCCAGGCCACTGCCCAGCAAATCATTGGAGCATCACCAGCAAAGTCAAGCTGGGTCTCCTTCCCTTCTGGGCCGGCCTAACTCAGACCGTATTGATTACGTTCGCATCATGTAATAAAAAAACACACTGATACTCACCAACAAAGCCTACAGCATGACTACAGCCAAGATTAATGACATCGAGAACACAACAATGGGGGTCAACTGCAACAGGATCTACTACACTGATGACAGTAATGATGATCACAATTATAGTGATGATGGTGATGTCGATGTTCAATATCATGACATCGGAAGACACATGTTTCAGAACTGCTAGATAGCCCAGCTTTAGCACTTTCGACACACATTACGCAAATATCCATATCCATACACGACAATGGTGTTGCTGATGACTGGAATGATGACCACTGTAAAATTAATATGGGGTAGAGTGCTAGGCTAACATGTCCATAGGTTTAATAAATGTCCAGGACAGAGCTCAAAGCAACAGCAGAAGAACACAATGTTCAATCAAATGGGACCCAGACAATACTACGGTGGCCAACAGTGACAAAGATTATAATGAAGCATATAAAATAATATGGTCAAAGGGTCCAAATGGTCTAGAATGTTATGCATGCAACATGGCCCAAAATATAGCAGCTCAAAATAAAATGCTATGCAACTGAAAATATACCAAAAATCTGCACCTTATATGCATATTTACCGAATTTTGCATAATACAGTAAACAATAACAGAGAGAAAAACATAGCCTAAAATACCAAACCAGACAAAATGCAATATGGTCCAAAGTAGAGCAGCCAAAAGCACCAGATGAAAACTCAACCAACAGCCATCTATCACGTTCACTGTGATTGGCCAACCTCAACCTATTATCTCCAGCATTTCTACAATCCCACTGATTTTCTCTAAATCAGACCTCAGTTCTCAGGTTTTACAAAGTGGGATGCAGTGGTGTAAAGGTATGTTCTGTGCTTTGTAACCAGAGGGTCGCAGGTTCGAATCTACATCATGCCACTGCATAGCGACCCTGGACAAGTTGCTCACCCACAATTGTCTGTGAGGAAGGCAATGGGAAACACCTTACCCATATGCCATATCGTCCCAGGTGGCATAAAAGCCGATTTGCGATTGGGCAGAGAACTAACTCATCATCATCACAGGTCAAACCAAACCATATCTCTAAAAATGACTTCCAAACAATGCTCTGTCTGACAGCCTTATAAACCACAAATTAACCAAACAACCAATATCGCCCTTGAACTAACCTATTTACTGAGATTCTTATCGGTCTGTACCTAAATTTTATAGCATGACCATACTAGGAAGCATTCAACTGAACATTAAACATAAATGACACACACATGACATCAAAAGATACGATGAAAATTAAACTAGAAACTGCAAGGCCCACGAGTTTTTACGCCAAAATAATACTGTTTGCAATGAATGACCGTGTGTACTCTTCCTAATAAAAAAATGTTTATAGATGCACTCGTCTCTTTTACTTTGCTTACCAACCATAGATTGGCTTCTCGTTTCCTTCAATGATTGGATTTTAAACCTGGCTTCTCCACCTAGAAGGGGTGCTATATAAATTTCAACAGATTGATTGAATGGATTATGGTCTTTGAAAGCAACTTCACTTCACGCAACCTTCGACCATTGATTACTGTCTCAGGCATTACGATAACAAGGACATGAAAGTCATTGAATTATACTGATAAGATGTTTTCTTCTTACAGGAACGAATCAATTTGAACTTTTAATGTGAGAAGATATGAGAACATTTGAGGCCACTAACAGAGAACGAAAAATATGTTCTAAGATGGTATTCATACTGATACCAGGCCTGGAGCACAGGTATAAAAAGAGAGCTTGACATACTTTGGTGGAAATATAAATACAGTCCTGACATTAAGAAGCAGCAAAACCAAGATGGATTCACAAGTTAACTGAAAACATACACACTTCACCCATTACATATTTTAAGCCAGCAGAGCTGTGGGTCTCACAATATTTTCCTGAGTCACGTGATCCAGCTGTCTGGCTCTAAAAATATGTCTAGTCATAAAATTAAAAACTGAATGCACTATTGGGGCTTGAGTGGCGGGAATCCATGGTAAACATGTGGAGACACTGCATACTTACAAAGTTCTAATGCTTTAAAAGAATTTAAGTTCATTGCCTCTGTGTGCCTGTTGAGAATGTTTATTGTACTGCAGCCTGTTTTAGGCTTAATTCACATTTACATGCAAGTCATTTTAACCAAACAACTTGTGCTGCCTTTTGAAAGTTGTTCAGAGTGCACTACATAAATATCTGGATACGCAAAGCACAACAGGTTTTGTCATAACATAATTCATCATCACTGCTATTTGTTTATTATTTCTGATGTTTTGACAACTGAAGATTGTCTCCAGAAAATCTTCACAACATTACCAGAGGCAGTGAACTTAACCTCTTGCGAAATGATACATTTACCAGTGTGTATGATATAGCTGGTAATTATTAGCAAGATGAATGCAGATGATATGATGCGATGGCCTTACCTTGTCTTGGAAAAACGAACAGTGAAAGTGTAGCGTGCTTCCAGATATCGACAAGAGATGTAGACTTGTCTGTGTATCGAGATTCTGCACGGTCACTTGTTCCATGTAGGGCATGCCCACAGGTCTAAAAATGTACGCCAACGAATTGTCAGCTCACAAGTCTCGTTCACAGCAGGTAAAGTACGCAATCAATACCTGATGCCAGCCATTTGGTGGCGATGGGTAAGAATAAATTATCTCCATTGTCCTTGGCCATTTGTCAAGTCCATTGCTCCTTTGAGTGTTAGCCCAAGTGATGTTATGTCTTCACTTGTCTACCCAGCATAGTCTTGGTTAGCCTTTGTTTCTTTTCCTTTGATCTTACATGTAGTGCATTGTGTGGGATTCGGTCTCTTATACTCATAATAAAATATAGAAATATGGAATTAATTGATATGTCGCAAATAACGCACAATGCCTTTCATACATTAAAATGATGCTACTACTAATCATTGGTCTCACCGCATGTAAGGGCCCCAAGCATTCTTTTTGAGCTAGAGATCGTAAATCCTTTGAAAGAGGAGCAAGTCTCAAAGTCTGATTTTCTCTTAAATTGTCTTGCTTATATCCGTTAATTATGAGGCACCCAAAGCCACTATTATTTTTCATGTTATCTGATATTGCTAAAGAGTTTATCTGAAGTTGGAGAACAAAATCCCCATGTATAAGATCCTCAGCTTTGAATTACATCATTGATCAGTTCTTTAAGAAAATAACTAAAAAAATAAATTCAACTCTCAAACTAAGAATCTTATGAATACGAAATGTCTCAATATATGATAACTTTTAGTAAAACTTTCACTAATACTGAATATTAATACAGTATTAAAATAATTATAGTAATAATAATTAAAGACATTCGAGGCCTGATATCACCTGGCTCGTCTACTGCAAAGTCACAAGAACAAAGCCGATGATGACAAATAAAGAAAAATTTACAATGAAAACAATTACGCAAATGAGTTTGTAATAAGCTAGTTCAGCATTACCAGTGCACATGCGCAGCCAGTTTACTTTTACTTCCGGTCATAGGTCACCGTTCATAAACAAACCGAATGGTGCCGGTAGCGATGTTGCTATGATCTACTTTGACGCAAATATTAGAAGATATTTGATTGCCACGAGTTCATGTTTAATATTATTGTAGTTGAAGTTGTCTTGTGGCATCTTTCTGTTATAAATTTCTTCAAATCATCTACATTCCATCTGATTAAAGTCGTCCACTTTGAACGATTCGTCTAAGCTATCCGCCATGTTTCTTTTATTAGCTTTGTTTATGAACGAAAGTTTAGTAGAACTATCACCTTTCCCGTCATGCATTGGGGGAAAAATAATGCTGAACTAGCTTATTGTAACTCTAATACCCAAAATTCTAAGCCGTTACAGTTTAAACCTAACTGTAAGTGCAGGGGACCTGCTCACTGACGAGCATTGTCTCAAGTTCCCATTAGTTCTTGTTGAAATATTTTCATTATACTTTCAGTGTTTTACTCAGTTCTAATATCAATTGATCAATATAACAAATGGTCTATAACTACAGCACAACTCAAGTAGCTGCTTGACTATTAGACAAATTCCCAGAACTGGTTTATCATAAATGATAAAACTTTGGGCTTAATGAATTCTATCTATTGCAGTTCGGGCACTGATTTTGTTCAACAAGCAGTTAAGACTGCACTGCTTTCTTGGTCTACTCCCTTCAGTTCATCTGTGCACTGAAAAATCTAAGTTCTTAGAAATAGCACTACTTAGGCAATGAAATCATCTCACTTCTGCTCTATATTTGTGTGTGACCTGTAGGGTCAAAGGTTAAGTAAATGCCACTTGAGACAGTTATGCAATCGAATAGGCCTATGAATAATAAGAGGGTCATATTTCTTCTACCCCAGTCCTTAAAAATTGTATAGTCAGTCTCAATGCCTTTAGGCAGACCTGATCAATGGATCAGACCACCAATATGCTATATTCTTTCAGTACTGCTCATGCGGATTAACTCAATACACTGCACTCTCTTAAAACTAATGTCTGGTAAATGGAGGTACTGGTGTGCCACTGTTGCCTAGAACGATGCCTCTCTGGCTGTCACAAAGCACAGTGTTCCATTTTCCTTATTTGATTTGATTTGTTCCTTATTCTGGAACAGATCTCTATAGATTCTGCAAGACAACCTTCTTCTCCTCTCTATGCCAATATTTCACAAGCAGTGGAAGACCATTCTGTTTGGAAGTGTTTTTGTACTGCTGAAATAATAATAATTAATAATATTCGTTTATTAATTCAAACTGATAGTACGCAGTAAGATTACATCATATAGTAGTAACAGATGATAACAAGTTTAACAGGATTTGAATTCAACTGCATGGCAGCCTGCAAGGCGCCCATATTTCCTACTGCTCATTTATAGTTGCCCCTAGGGAGTGGAAGGCCGAGTCAATCTTATAGGGCTTGTGGGTATCGAACCCAGGGTCCTTCAGTGATTCTTCACGCCAGTGTGTTACCATTCAACCATCTCCTCACCTATGATGTGTCTTCTTGAAGAGGTGCTATACAAATATGCACTTACAAATTACACGTATGAGCGACTATCAGCCTATATACCACAAAATAAATAAATGCCAACTGTTAAATTTAACCCTTTAAATTAAAATACCCTAAATACACAGTCAAATATTAGACAATTACACTCTGACCTGCTAAGCACATTAATCACTTTAAATTTAAACTAATAATGTGAATGCATGCTGCTATACAAATATTTCTTACATAGAATTATATAGCGCAGGTGTATATAATAGAGTATCCCCATACATGAGTATCCCCGTAAGCGAAATGGAGTATTCGGTTTAGTTTGCATTTATGGCGGTTTCTAATGTATTCAGTTAAATTAAAATACCCTGGATACATAGTCAAATAGTTAGATTTTAACTTGCGTCTCTAGGCTGCTAAGCACATTAATCACTTTCAATTTAAACTGGTGACTTTGACTGGATCGTCTTTCTTCGTGAAGCGTATGACGATGGGGGATAGAATGGTTTATCCCCCCGGATGCTCTAAACCGGTTTACTCCATCTGGGGGATAAAGTCATACATCCCCCCGGATACTCTTAGGACGGATACTCTATTTCGTGATACAATTCACTAACTTACTGTTCGTTAAAGTCTAAGACCGGTGGCTCAAACCGAACAACACTAAAACAGTAATACAACCAGTAATACAACCAGTAATACAACCAGTAATACAACACTCAGTAGGGTGTACAAAGCACTGAACCTACCAAACATAATCATAACTAACATTCATAATAAAATTAACCAAAATGGAAGACAAAAACTGTCAGTGGTAAAATTGACCCCATTCAACCACTTATGGACTCAGATGAGGCTCCCTTGAAGTGGGGCTATATAAATTTGCAATTACCATTGCCATAACTTATACCCCATGGCTCTAGGTCAGTACATTTGGACTTGCCACTTCTGAACACTGTTTTGGAACGGACTCAGTCATTTGCCCCACTTGCAGACTTTGGATTTGGTCACGGGTCCATAAAATGGCCGCCACATTATGACAGTTTATGAGCTTTCATTAGCTGAATGTTTCCAGATACGATCACTGCTAGCGCTCAACAAAATCGATCTTTTCATTGAGTCTGCTGATGGCAAAACAGAGAAAACATTTCAAAGGTTGACTGTTAACATGTCAACAAGAATTATCAGCAGGTAAATAGTCCATGACATCTGACCAGCAACATAATTTTTAAAACACTGAAACAGTGACTGCAACTGATTACTAATCTATTTATTAATAGCATTCATATATCACCTCCCCCACCCCAAATGCTTTAAGTCCAGCCCTGGCAAATGTTGCATAAAGCTATAAGAAATATTGGCAATATAATTATATAAGTGTTTACATGTAGCAAAATCATTTGTGAGTATTACTGGTAGCAACTGGTTCTTAAATATTTTTGAAATAATAGATCTGAAGTATTTGACAGTGTTCCGTTTATAACTTCAACTCATACCAATCTCAATATCTTAAAACATGCAATCCATTCTGAGTGGACTTAGCATAATGGAGCACATAGAACATCTCATCTTAACAGTCCTTAAGCTACTTCACAATTAAAAAGCCATTAAAAGCAATACATTAAGGCTCTCCAAATAATAGCATAGAGAACTGGCCAAAAGTATGGATTTAGGCTCAACACCTAACGTTCACAATGTGCTTGAAAATTGTTTACATTAATGTGGGCAATTCAGTCCAACAGTAGAAATGGACAATGTAGTCCACACTTTTTTAACAGAAGAGAGGGCAGCGAATCACGGAAAAGCCCGCTCCACTGATCACGTAATTTTAGATAAAGTCAATGGAGATGCTCGCAATCATCAGAAAGCTTTAAGAAAAGCCAGCGGCCAACTCAAACAAACACAAGATAAGATCAACATTAACCGCGGCCCTGGCAGCCAGGAAAGCCATGGCAGCCAGGAAAGCCATGGCTGCCAGGAGCTGTTAGTCTCCATAGAACATCAGCTGTCATCATTGGGATACAGTTTCCTAAGCACTTGGCTATGTCTTTTTTCCATTCACCTTGGTAGGAATGATGATGGTGACCACTTTTTTAGGTTCACCTCAAAGTAATAGTATCCTGTCAGCAAGGACACCTAATCGCTGCTCGCTGCCCGAGAGAGAGCTATTATATTGTTGACCTTATCTTACTACACAGAACGAGCAACACACTGGAAATAGCCAACTGTACTGATAAACATACATAGGACACTAATGCAGAGAGGGACTGCCCCATATATCAGATATATCATTCACATTTATCATTCATCTGGCAACCAAGCACAATCATTGGGGTCTAGAACCAGACAGCAATGTCTCATTTGTACTGAGTCAACAAATATGAATGAATGGGCATTTGGAATGTTTATGTCTGTCCATTCTATCCAGGTACGCAATATTGATGTCAGTAGATATTACTTGTACGATTGTAGGCCTGTTTAATATGACTCATATATTCTATGTCAACAACTTCATCTGCTGAATTTATGATCCAAAACTAACTGAACCAGAAGAACTCTAGACTGCATATAAAAGAAATGCTTTAAATAGCCAATAATATCATATGAATGTCAACAGCATTGACATTTAAGTCACGTATGACACGTCTTAACTAATGCATGGATAAATGTTACATGAAGCAATAAAATTAAAGAATTCATCAGCAACAGAAATTATAGATTATATGTGACGCCAGGGGTCAAAACCCGTCGCTTGTCGCTTCCTAGATACTGAGCTAGAGGCTGAAATAGGCGAGAGGGGTCAACAATGTAGAATTCTCTTCAATTCAGCAGTTGCCTGTGAATTTGCCATAACTTGCAAAGTAGTAATCCGATTTTGATGCCGTTTATTTTATTCGACACAGAATATGCTTTATTGCACAGCACAATTGCAGAATAATCAAGTAATGGTTGCCGAAGACTTTAATGACATGGCTTTTTATTCATTTTTTCACTCTAAACCAATGAAAGAATCAAACATAACTTCAGTTAGAAAAAAGATATTTTCATTCTGTAAAAAGTATTTTGAAGCAAATTAATTGTAGAATATGACTGAATAAAAAGGCCAGAAACCGACATGTGACGGGTTTTGACCCCTGGCGTCACATATGCATTGTGCAGCTCTTTAAATAGCTACAGCATGTACATATTTACATTACACAAATGTGGTACACATGCAGCTAATGTGATGCAAAAAGTGCTCTCTCATTCTTACTACATTCTTCATTCTCATTATTATTATTATAGGAGACTGGAATCAGTCAATGGTAATTAATAAGCAGTGTTGTTTGGAGATAATTTCAGCTGAGTAATCAGTGAGTATACAAGAGCAGAGTTGGCAGGAAAATGGGAGAAGAAAAGTAGGGCACATTATTATAATGGCACAGACGTTATGACAGTGAAATGAGATTTATCAGGAGACAGTTCCTGTGGCTTCATCTAGAACTAAAACTGTGGCTTCTAATCAGATGGAACTCATGTCATCATGAGATGGCAGAGCAGCTCAGGTGGAGGCAAGATGTCTTCCCTCTACTCCTGACCTTTTTTGTAAGAACTCAGAGAACATTAGTCGGGGTCCCACCCTCATCCCTTCGTTGCTTGATTGAAGACTTTCTTATTTTCTCGGGCTTTCACGCTAAGAGCGCCTCTGAATAGCTAGTACTGTAAGACGCGCTTTATAAATTCTCAGATACTATACGATAAGTTAAGCATCTTCAATCCCTAAGAACTTAAGCAGCAAATGCCACTTTTACCAGTATTTATTGTAAAAGCACAAAAAGACAATTACGCGTGTGTGCAAGTGTGAATCAGGGAACTTAGCGTAGCACTTTTATGTGTGTCTCTCAAAGGCACCGCATATCTGCATGACTCCAGTCTGAACTGCATATGACATTTTCACCATAACACATGCATGATTATTAAATGACAGTTCTTCCAAACAGGACAGAAAGTAATACAAGGTGGAAGAGAAGGCATTGGCATAAAACACTGCATATAACCATGCATGTGTGTGCATTATGCTATTACCAGTAAGTCCAGTATGCATGTATAAACTGGTAAATGCATGTAAAATGTCCAGTATGCATGTATAAACTGGTAAATGCATGTAATATGTATCTGGATTATTTATCATCTCAAGGTGAACTTGTTGTTCCCTTTGCGCACACTTCAAAGATGCAACGTCGTGCCTTTTCAGTGGTTGGGCCGACAACGTGGAATAATCTTCCTTCAGATCTGCATATTCGTTTAGCTAGAGCCTAGAGACTCTGCATAGTGAGTGCATACACTTTTACAAGAATCTGAAAACTGTTCTTTATCGTCGGAGTTGGGCTGGGAGCGCCTCTAAGTACGTTATCTAGGAGGGGCACTATATAATTCCTCTGAATGAATGAATGAATGGATGAATGCATGAATGAATGAATACAGCACCTTTAATAAATTCTATCAGGTACTGAAACATGGCTAAGTTGGGGATCTAAAGTGCTACGAAGTTCTGTAGATAAGCTGAACATTTTTCTTGAGCTTGAACAATAAAGAACTCCAGGCAGAAGGGGGGATTACTCCAGAAGACTGTACAATGGATGACCAAGTGGAAGTGTCCTATTGGCAGTGTGGAAGACTAGTTCAGCATCTAGTCAGCAGGCACTCTTTCCGCATCGTAAACCGTCGCTAAATAACTCAAGTAAGTAAGTAGCCTTCATTCGTACCTGACAAGCACACCTGCGTCACATTGTACGGAACGATCAAATACATCTTTGAGTAGACCATTACACGAGCAAATGTGGATATCCATGCAACACTGAACATAGCTAAAGATACCTCAATTCACAAAACGACTTTCAACAGTTAGATTAAACCATAGATAGCATGAAGGAAGTCCTCTCTTGTGGAGTGAGTACTTGTCATCACTGACAGGTGGAAGGAGCGGAGGAAGGCAGTGGATGGAAAACCGAGATTTCCGTAAGAGCTCATCAGCCCTTTGGCAGTACAGTTCTTCTGACAGTGTTTGCCATCCATTAGCCTTTTTAGCAGCTACATCAAAATGCCCAGCATCATGTGAGGTCAGAAATCCAGCAGTGTGTAGCTCTCTAAAAAAGCTGATCAGATCCTAATGCACGAATACAGTGGTAGTGCAAACATGATTCTTGAAAGAATGATTGCTTGAAATCTTCAATAGTATGCAGACCCTGTTTTCTTAGCTGGTTGCAAAAAGTATCACTGTTTAATGAAGCTATGACTGCAGTTAAGATGGTTTGTTGGCTGGTTAGATGCCTTTAAACGACATTGTATCAACAAAAAGATGATTAGTGTCGCCCTCCTCCTTTCTCCAGGCTTGGGACAAGATGGTTGGGAAAAGAAAGGTTACTTTTATACATCAAAGTTATTCTTATATCCACGTACCATCACATATCTGTTGTAATGTCGAGATTCCTGAAAAATCTTTCATACCAACTTTCTGCCTACAAGATTCATTACATTATATCAAGTCCAAAGTAAAGTAGGAGTATAGACAGCACACGTGTTTAACCTCTCAGAGGTGTGTGCTGTGCTGTCCTGGGGTCGAAGATCTTGACCACAGCAGTCCAGCAACTCGATACCATTATTAAGTTTGTAAAAATATATACAGCCATGAATAATATACATTGAATATATACAATTATACATAAAACATATATATAATTATATATATCTTAAAGTAAAAAGAAGAATCCAAAGTCTCCCAGTCTGTTAGGGCAATCGTAAGTATAATTATTACCCCTTTAATCATACTACCCAGCATCAGGTTGCCCAGGGTTCACTGGATTTCAGCTCATGCACAAATGTGACAACAGAAACCCTGCAACTAGACCTTTCAATATTGGCTGCAGTCAATATTTCAAATAACCTGGCTTCCAACTCCAGATACTGAGCTGCAAGGCAGGTAAAGTTATGGCTGTCTCAGTGAACGTCAGTGTTGTGTCAGTATGACTTGCTGACTATATGCAATACAATACAATACAATACAATACCCTCTGCCCATGGTCCAATTACAGGGTCCTGAAGTTCTTATTGACAACAATATGAGAAAAACATTTATAGGAAGAATGCTGCACTGTTATTAATTTTGTATTTGTCCTACAATGTTTGTACAGCAGAGTGCAGCTTTTCTGCAACAAGTTTTATAAAGAATATACTTACTTACTTACTTGCTTAATACCACACAATGGAAATAACACTGAATGTCTCAAATGACAATTTTGCCTTAATTACCAAAACGGAAATCAAATGGTTTGCATTTGTCACTGGCCAGTTCTTTATTTCCACTCAGACATAAAGACCTCGCAACTTCACAATTTCATTAACCTATGCAATGTCTGTCTCTCTGTCAGTCGTCTTTCTGTATCTGTCTCTATGTCTGCCTATCTGCCTCACTCAACCATAATTTGATGCACACAGTGGGGCCTACTTAATTAAAATATTGCTCTTTAGAAGCTTTGAGATTGGATTAGATTGAAAATATTATGCTTCAGCAGAGGAACATTTGAATGGAAAAACTGTCTATAAACGCATCTATTTCTTCGTGGTTATGACACAGAAATGTCTTGCAGTTTTTAAACGTAATCTAAAAATTCCTACAGTCACTGTAACAATGCAAGAGCTATTCATGAGTCAATGGTAATTTCAAAACAAAATTTAAGTGTACCAACATCAGCGGTCTGTCCTTCTGAAAGGTAGGACTATCCCACAAGACATACATGTAACAGAATACTTCGTAAATGCATCACAGGCCACACTGGATATGCTTTGACACAACGCATAGTCTACGTCTGTGTGTGTGTGTTCTAGATATACCAGTATCGGCAGCAGACTGCAGTTTTTTTTACACAGCAAGGGGATGAAAGCAAAACCTGAGCAAAGAGCTATAGCCATCGATCCTCATTGGCAAAGAGAGGAAAACGAGTCACATTTCACACCCATTTAGAAAGTACACGACATCCGTGTTTCAGTAAAATATACATATATATAGGGATGTTAAACGAAATTCGGAAATCCGAATTTCGGTTTTGAAAACGAAATTCGGTTTTATTATTGACAAACCGAAATTCGAATTTAAAAAAATAATTTTCGTAGTGAAAATTTCAAGAAATGCCAGAAAGAATTAATTCATGCATTTCTTTAGTGTTAACGATTGTTTTCATCGAATATAGCAGGCAGATAAGAAGGTGTTTATTAACGTACGTTACGGTACCTAATATATAAAATAACTTGCGTTATATAATAATATATTAAATTTTCTATGAAGGCCAATAAAAAACGAAATTCGGTTTAAAATCGGATTTCTAAAACCGAAAATCGGATTGCCAAAAAAAACGATTTTCACAACCCTACATATATACACACTCATTTTATATATACACATGTATGCACAGCATTACTCAATACACTATGCCTAAGCGCACGCTATATAGGCCAGGTCTATGTCAATGTAACCTATCCTACAAATCAATTGTTATTTGTTTCAGGGTTTCAATATTTCTTTCACAAACAGCTAAAACACAATGCACAGCTGGACAATAAAACTGTCAGTTTCAAACTTAGTTCTTTTGAAGAAGTAAAACCAAGTGCATACTTTATGCCAAGTTGTCATTCACACAAGACACACATTTATGTACATGTATGTAATCCATAAACATGTATACATACAGATATTTAAAAAAACACAAGGATAGACATGAATGCTACAACATACCTCACATCGGGAATGCTGGGATCTGGTGTGTTCTGCAACAGAAAGAAACATTAAAATTGTTAAACAACAATTTCAAAGCAAATAGTGCTCACACTAGTGAAAAGAAATTCAAGATAAACTACTTCAGGATTACATAGAACACTACCTTAACTGCAGTGCCAGTTATTATTATTACAAACATTTTTAACGCATGCAAGGTCACACAAATGCGAATCAGAGGTGCAGTTAGTCAGTCGCCAGGTGAAGAGCTGTTAGATATTCAAATTCCTGAAAGCCAATGAGAAATAGTGAGTTCTGAGACACTTCTTAAAGGTAAAGAAAGAGCTTGAACTTCGGACAAACATTGGTAGTCCATTCCATAGGGGCAACAAAACGGAATGCACGAGAGCCCGTGACAGTGCTACATTGACGCTCAACCAACATACCCATACCCGAAGATCGCAGACTGCATGGTGGGATGTAATAAGAGAGTAGTGGTTGAAGGTAGGCAGAAGTGCTCATTGTGAGGGTTTTATAGGCAAGATAAGCTAGTTTAAAACTTATTTTAAATTCCAAACTAGAAATAAAATTGTGTGAGTTCAGGTTGCAGTTACAAAAGCAATGAGGATCCAAATTTCACAGCTCTTCAGAAAGATCAGATAGATATAGCTGTTTGAGCACCTTCCAGAGATTCGTTAAAGGTTCCACAGAAAACATATTGTAAAATTGTAACTGAACATATATTAAGTGTCACTCAATGATTCAGAGGCACACCCAAGCCAAATCAGTTCTATTACCAACAAATAAAATGGACTTCAGGGGCTTCCAGCTTGGGGAAGAGGGACGCCAAGGAGCACCAGCTGCAATTCCTGCGGAAGGCAGTTCCAACTAGAGAGGCGTTAAATAATAAAAGTAGAAATAGAAGAGACTGTTAAGAAACTTCTACATTGCAACTTAAGGCAGAGGTCCAAAATGGTGCCCAGCAAACACATTATGACCTCCATCCACATTTAATTCAGCATTAAAAAAAGCAGTCCCGGCCATATGGGAAAATAGACAAACATAGAAACCTTGATGTAATCTCAAGAGTTGCATCACATTTTACGAATGCAATTCACAAAATGACCAAACTCACAGATGCAGCATAAACAATCTTCACAAAAACTGGAAACCAACAACCTTATATGATATATGAACAACTCGAGACATTCATAATTTTTCCAAACCAGTTACAACTGGCAGACAATCCCACACCTTCATTGTAGAAAAGCGTGATTTGTGATTTGCAGAAGCAGGAAGAAAGACCTGTGAACAGAATAATGTTTGGAGAAGATAAACATTACTTCAATGCCAAACAGTCTGAACCGGAGCAGGTGGGACAAAAATCCCCTTCTCACCTTCAACTAACACGCAACATTTGAGACACAAACAGAAAATGCAAGTCTTTGAACAACTCTGTCTAAGTCTGTTGATGAAATGTCTCGAGGTTGGACAATGCACTGGAAGGACCTGGTGCAAGATGAATCGTAATCATAAATTTATATAGCGCCACTTCAAGAGAAACTCCTCAGAGGCGCTCCCGACCTGACAACACCAAACAACGATCAAAAAGAATGGCTTTCAAATGCTTGTAGAAAAGGGGCAAGAGCAGGACAGACATGACATTGGCAGAAAGACATGAATCACAACCAGAAAATGTGTTCCATAATCCTTTCTTCAAAGACATGAACAAAAGAGTTTAATAGCTACTGCTTATCCTGACCTTGAACACAGAAACCTATAAACTCAGGCTTAATTATACACCTCAGATCTTTGTCTCAACCTATTTCTTTCGATTAGCACAGGATATATTAAGGACCAAACATAAACCTACTTTTCTAAAGCCATAAAACTCCATTATGTTTACAAACATCACAAGGAGTGAGTATACAACAACTTAAAATATATACTTATAGCCATACAGAATTGACAGCTCCCAGACAATTTGAACAATTAACACTGTAAACCATCTACTAAACTGTGTGTGGTCCCCACACCAACACACCCATTTAAACCAAAAGCCAACCAACAGAAGAATACCAGTAGCTCCCATCTGCCCATAAGGCAAAATACAAAACTGTTAACTGAAGTCAAATGGGTGCATGAAAGCCGCTTTGTTTGGCTTCAATTAACAGACCACAAACAAGGGTCTATAATTGCAAAACAGTTACTGGGTTACAAGTATGGTGTCGTTCTCAAGCACTAGATATGCATAAAAACTTGGGTCAATGGTATAACAAGACTTTCAAGCAAACACAGAAACAAAACACACCTACAATCTGGTCAACAAGGGCGGCTAGGTTCCCACATACAGCCTAAGAGATAAACAGGTTAAACCAGGCCAATCTTAATGTTACACTTCAATAAATAAAACTATTAACATTTCACTGAACAATAGCATGAATCATAAAGATCCCACTGGCAAATACATTGCAATGTACTGCAATGTATGTGTCAATTTTATACAGAATATGTTACAAAAACAAACTACTCAGGCAAGCTCCCAAGACAACTCCAAGGAGATACATGCATGTAGTAATAATAATGGATAATGTTGAATGCAAAGGATACATGAAAATGATCCTTTAAGCCGAAATGAGGAACAAGAATATTCCCTATGCAAAAATGAGGGGCAAAGGATATGCAGCTATGAAGTGTTGGTTGCACTATGTTCCTAGTGCAGGTAGATGTTACTTTTTCATCAAGCATGAACCAAATGTATTGACAGGACAGAAGTCGCGAAATCCTTGTATTTCCAGTGCAGAATCAGGCAAACTTAACCCTATCAACCCGAGAAACCAATATATCGGTTTCGTTAACACAGGATGCCTGGGTGAGCCGGGTTGAAAGGGTTAAGTGGTTTGCAAACATTTGTACAACTAGTGCATAGGCACAGTGCTAGGTGACTAAGTTGTAACCAGGTCATTTGTATGAAAACCTGCCCATGGATAAACAAGAGTGAGTAGCCTTGTAAAAATCGCTGTATGTCATTAGGATGATATATGGGTTTTCAGATTTAGGATAATATGTGTGATTTTAGACTATTTGACTGTCTTGATCAGCTCAGTGGATGACGTATGTTTATTACCATGTCTGTACACCAAAATGCGGATAGCAATTGGTCAATTAGCCCTGAGGCAGCAATGGGTATGAATTGTTAGCAAATTAATTTTCTTAGCCTCGGCATGAGGGCGGGTGGCCAGTCCTCTCCCTCGCCGTCTCATCTTCCCACCGACAGTGTATTCATTATAGCTGAGTTAGTTAGGGGTGCAGGTGGAGCAGAAATCTCGAACCAAATCTCTGCCCTGATGGGATTTGACTATCTACTAACTGTATATTAATCATAATTTATGGTTAATATATCTGGTAGCTGTAAAGCAGTGTAAACTATGCATAGGCAACATTCTGAATTGCAAAATTATGTACTGAACATGTGTTCAAGTTGAAATTATCATTTTCTGTAACTCACCATAAAATGAAATGTCATTTATATGTAAATTTTATGGTGTTGAAGGACAACGGCGTTATGCGCGTGGGGAAAGTTTAGTTTGCATAATCACATGCAAGAGAAGACACAAATCATGGCACCGAGGCCGTGGTAAAGCACAACACTTCATCTACACTGTCACATATTAATCATCCTAAAAAAAACTGTTTAAAGAGAGGCTTTAAAAGGAGCTATACAAATGTCCAGATACAACAAAGCCTTCTTGTAACATGCTTCAATATAACACGAATTCTGATGTGACTAATGATCTCAGATTTTATCTCAGTTGGCAGCTGTAGAGGCCGATCTCACTATATAACAAAACCTCATCATAAAGTAGTTCTTATTGTTCCAAAAGACAGAGTTACAAGGAGGTTCTCTTGAACGTACATACACTGTACGTACACACCCACGTAATATTACTAAGTTAAGCTCTGGCACACATATCTCAGTCCATGTGGCAGGTATTGCACCTGCTTCCCGTCCCACAGCGCATTTCATACTGGATCGCATCCTTGGTGTGGTAATGCTTATCAGGCTGGGCACCCTCCTACCTGCATGAGCTTTGCCACCCTCTTTCCTCTTGTATAGGCTCTCTTCTGTCCATGGCGACTTGGCCGTCCCATTCGCCCACTCTGTAACAATGCAGAGCCTCTCTGTGGTTGGTCCAACAACCTGGAAGAGGCTTCCCTTGGCTATATGCCACCTCTGGTGAGCCTCTCTTGAAGTAGTGCTATATAAATCAGCAGTGACAATTACAAAGTATTAGTCGTCAAGCCAAGACAAAGAATGGCATAGGAGAACTTTCAGAGAATGGAGGGAAGGCAATAGATACGTATCTGGTGGAATCAACTCGGATATCAACTGTCTGTCTCCAACTGTCTGTCTCCAACAGCGCTGTGGGAGCAGATGACAAGGACAATACGTGCTGCATTAAAAACACAACTGCCACACGACAATGACAATCCCCGTCCTAATACTATTCATTAATGACAGACAATGCATCGGCAGTGTTGCTGACGATAAAAACAGAGCCATGAATATCAGACTTTCTCCATACGAGCAGAAATATATATATACCGTCAATACTCCCTTCAGCCCTTAAGCCTTCATCTTTGACTCTGCAAAAATTAGACATGTACGCAATCACTCCAGGTCAATATGAGCTAACCATGAACCAAACAACACAATTATCCTTTTCAACAGAAATACATAGCTTCTCAGCTGAATAGTTTAGTTGTTGGAATGTTGTGAAATGCCTATGAACAACCAAATATTACTTATAAATCTACCAACACATTCTGATTTTTTTTCTTCAGTGATCCTGTTTAATTCATAAATGGTGCTGTGCTAATTGCCCGATTTTTGCACTTTCCATGAACTGTTTTAATTCACTGTCACGACAAGCCAAAGATAATTAGTGTATTTCCAATCTACTCATTACCTAGCAGTGTCACAAAGGCACAAGACACATTAAGAAATTCAATCTGTATCAATTTCAAAGGAGTTCAGTCTAATTACTGAGATACAGAAAAAGAAAAGACATTAATTAGAAATAGAGAGAGCAGCAACAAAGACCGAAAAAAAGCGATGTGAATCAGGGATGGCAAACTTTTTTTAAGGTGCATACCAAAATGCCGCTCAAACATTTTTAAACATACCGTTGTGAGCCCCTCGGAAATTTGCAGTATATAATTTTCTCACGTAAGTTTTAATTGACAAAGCGTAACAAATAATTAATTAAAAGACATTATTTCAAAGATGATTTTAGAATGGTGTTACAATTAAGTCCCTCATAAAAGAAAATGTGTATTCCTACAGTGATTTTGTATTCCTAAGCTAGACATTTTGGGGGATGCTACAAATTCCGCATGCCCAAAAAATTCGAGCACGTGTCACTTTGGGAATGTGTGCCATTCGCCATCCCTGGTGTAAACCCTGATACTTGACCAGCCATTATGAAATAATGTTTATTAAAAATATCTTTAAATTATGTAGCATGACCATAAAAACAAACAATGTAGCACGACTTACAGAAACAGCAATGAAAGGAAAAAACAAGCCTTACAGAGCATGTTTATATGACATACCTAAAGCTACTCCCTAAATTTAGATATTTCGTGTTACATTGCCCTTCTTGTACCAGGTGTTAAATCGGTTCGGGGCCGCTATTCCGGGGGGCCGCTATTTCCGCGGTTCCGGGGGTCCGCTATTCGGGTCCGCTATTCCTGGGGCCGCTATTCCGGGGGTCCGCTATTCGGGGGGCCGCTATACTGGGACTAATGAAGACAAATATATATATATAATTATGTACAATTATACATTATATGTATATATATGCATGTATATGTATCGACATTTATATATATATACATGTTTGAATATGTACATATATTTGTATATATATATATGTATATAGATCTATATACATGCACAAATGTTATATATGTATACATCTCTGATATATATGAAATGAGAACAGGTCGATAGTCCGAAAGGTTCGATAAATCGAAGGTTCGATAGTCCGAAAGGTGGATGATAGATCGAAGGTTCGATAGTCCGAAGATTTCATGGTAAACATATCATATGCATATGTACATATAGTCATATATGTATATGTACAGTATATGTATATATATATATGCATGTAATATATGCATGTATATGTATATATGTTTGTATATATATATGTTTGTATATATGTATTTATATCTATATATGTACATATATGTATATATATATATGGATATATATACGTATAGGCTATGTATATATATTATATGTATATATATGGATATATATATACGTATATATATTTATATATATACGTAATTATTATGTACATATGTATATATATGTATATAAGTTTGTGTAAATATGTATGATATTTATATATATACATATGTACATATGTATATATAATATATCTATATATTATATACATATATATGTGTGTGCATAATTGCATATGTATATATATAGATATATATGTATATATACAGATATATATATATATATATATATATATATATATATATATATGCATATATATGTATATAAATAAATATATATTTACTATGTATATATGAACATATATATGTATATATGTGTACTGTATATATTTATGTATGGATATATGTAAGAATATGTATATACATATATATGTATTTACATATGTATATACATGTACATATATATGTATATGTATTGCATATATTATTATATAATAATTATTATATAATAATTATTTATATAATATATTTATGTATATAAATTATATAATATATAATTAAATAAATATGATAATTATATTAATATAAATAATATATATATATTATAATTCAATTTATAATTAATAATATATATATTATAGTAATATAATCAAATTAATTATTATATATGATTAATATTAATATAATTAATAATATTAGTGTTAATATTAGTATATAATTATAATTATATATATTATATACATAAATATATATTCAATATGCATATAATAATAAATAATATACAATATATATCCTATATGTGTATATATATTATTTTATATATAATTTAATAATTATATTATTATATAATTATTTAGTATAATAATAGTATTGCATAATATTATATATTAACAATTAATAAATAATATTATATATTTATAATATTAATAATATAATTATATTAATTAATATATGATTTGATATTATATTATGGTAATTATAATAAATAACCACTAATATATTTATTAATATTATTTATTAATATATATTATTTTAATAATTATGTTATTATTATAATAAATAATTAATTAATATTATGATAATTGTTAAATATTTTTAATTATAATTATAATTATATATTAATAACTATAATTAATCTATTATTTTATATTTTATTATAATAATAGTCATTTTAATATAAAGTAATAAAATACATAAAATATATATATAATATACACATATATAATTACATATATATATAATTAAATATAATTAATTAAATATATATATAATTATGTAAATAAAGTTTCTTAACGTATATGTAAATACGCTATATAGCATGCATTGCATGTATATATATAAAATATGTATATAAATACATATATATAAAATTATATATACCAAAAACATATTCATATATATATATATGCATATGCACATATATATAAATACGTATATATATATACAAGCCTATATAGACATATACAAACATATATATGTGTATACACGCATGCATGTATACATATACTATCCATATACAATGTACATATACATGTACATGTGCAAATATGTTTTACTGCCTGATCTTTGGTTTTTCTAACTGATAGTTGATAGGCTATCATTTTCCGACCAGGAATCTCTACCTGTTAGGACAATTATATGATATATATATATATATATAATATGAACTATATATCTGTGTGAATATATACACTATGTATATACACTGGCCTGTAAGTATATATATTTGTACATGTATGTATGCTTGTATGCATGTATGTATATGTATATAGATGTATGTGTATATGTACATGTATATGTATATACGTATATATATGTACTTAGGTAAATACATATGTGTGTGTATGTATACATGTTTGTGTACATATATATGTATTTGTGTCTATATGTTTGCATAGTTATATGTAAGCATATATATATATATAATGTATTATGTATGTACATGTAGATATACATATATATATATATGTACATACATAAATATATATATACTTACATGTAAGTATATGTATATTCATGTATATATACAGGTATGTAGGTATTTAAACACATATTCATGCTTAAATATTTATTTACTTACACATACCTATACATACATATATACACATATATGTAGGAAGAGAGGATTGGAGGAAAGGGAGGACGAGAGCAATGGAGGAAAGGGATGAAGAGAGTAATGGAGGAAAGGGAGGAAGAGAGGATTGGAGGAACGGGAGAACGAGAGCAATGGAGGAAAGGGAGGAAGAGAGTAATGGAGGAAAGGGAGGAAGAGAGTAATGGAGGAAAGGGAGGACGAGAGTAATGGAGGAAAGGGAGAACGAGAGGAATGGAGGAAAGGGAGGAAGAGAGGATTGGAGGAAAGGGAGAACGAGAGTAATGGAGGAAAGGGAGGACGAGAGTAATGGAAGAAAGGGAGAACGAGAGGAATGGAGGAAAGGGAGGACGAGAGTAATGGAGGAAAGGGAGGACGAGAGTAATGGAGGAAAGGGAGGAAGAGAGGATTGGAGGAAAGGGAGGAAGAGAGGATTGGAGGAAAGGGAGAGAGAGTAATGGAGGAAAGGGAGGAAGAGAGGAATGGAGGAAAGGGAGGAAGAGAGGATTGGAGGAAAGGGAGAGAAGAGAGGATTGGAGGAAAGGGAGAACGAGAGTAATGGAGGAAAGGGAGGACGAGAGTAATGGAGGAAAGGGAGGACGAGAGGAATGGAGGAAAGGGAGGACGAGAGTAATGGAGGAAAGGGAGGACGAGAGGAATGGAGGAAAGGGAGGAAGAGAGGATTGGAGGAAAGGGAGGAAGAGAGGATTGGAGGAAAGGGAGAACGAGAGTAATGGAGGAAAGGGAGGACGAGAGTAATGGAGGAAAGGGAGGACGAGAGGAATGGAGGAAAGGGAGGACGAGAGTAATGGAGGAAAGGGAGGACGAGAGGAATGGAGGAAAGGGAGGAAGAGAGGATTGGAGGAAAGGGAGGAAGAGAGGATTGGAGGAAAGGGAGAACGAGAGTAATGGAGGAAAGGGAGGAAGAGAGGAATGGAGGAAAGGGAGGAAGAGAGGGAATAAAGCAGAGTTGTTTAGGGTGGTCAACTAGCTGGTCATAGGCCTACTAGGCACTCTTGCATTCGTGGATCCCAATTAAGTTCCACTGCCAGCTCTGCATTAGAGCTACGTACATGTAAACGCATAGCCTATAATATAATCAGGCCTTGGCAAATCTTTATTTATTGACGTCAAGTTTTATCAGGATTCACGAACAGCTTAACTTAATATCTTAAACTGTTTCAATACAATTAAAATATTATTAAATTAGAATTTGACATTTTCTCCTCATTTTTGCGTCAAATTCAATCATTAGCCTAAACTTCCCTAATGGTTTTTTCAATATCTCATTTAAGACGCGTTGGCCCTAGTCTCCTGAAAGGTTAATAGGCCATAGTGCCTATACTGTCACTGTTTCTAATGGAAAATTCGGATCTAAGTAAGTACTTGCACTCGAGACCGAAGCAGGCCTACTTGTAGGCCCTACTTGCAAGCTAAGTAGGCTACTTGAAGCATCTCTAATAGAAACGTTAACTAATAACTAAATTTAATAAAATGCCTACTACTGGGTTAATTCACAAATCCAAAATCCTGGGCAAACATTTATGCTATTATGCGCATAGGTTGTAGAGCATTTTCACATTCTCATGTTAGTCGATATTGCATTATTTATTTATGTTTTTAACCAAACAATAACGATGAATTTTCGTTAGTGTCATTTTCGTTATAGTTAATGATATTTTTAGTTACAGTTATAGACTAGTTAGGCCCTATCGTTAACGAAATCATTTTATTTTCGTTTACGAACCTTTTCGTTACCGTTATCGTTAATGAGAATCTGCGTCTGAAGACAGTAACCTACGAATCCCATCTCAAGACTTATGCGCTCAGAGCTGAAAATAGCAGTTTAAGACATTTTCCCGATTGGACTGCTGCTCGAATTCTGGTAATCTTCGTAAACACAAGCGCATCATTGGAGCTGAGTGCAATCATTATGACGAATTTTACAGACTGTATAACTTTTAATTTGGGCTTGGTCGACGAATTTCTTCTTGTGTTGATCTTTAGTTTCGATGCTTGGATTCGTACTTACGTCATAGTCCAAAAATTAATTGTTAGGTTTCTAAAGAACGTCAGCAGGCCTATCCACTGTAGTTTTTTGTGTATACTGTTGCACGTAGGCTTATAGTGTGGCATACTTATGGACAAAACCGCACAGGGTTGTAGAATTATTGTCAAATAGAAAGCAGTATTAGAAGAATTTCAAGGCCAACTGATTTAAGGTAGGCCTAAGTCCTCAAACAGTTTAAAGAGCTTAGCATGGATTAGGTTATTATTTGCGATATTATGAATCAAATAGGGTAGAGTGTTGTAAGGAATTTTCCATTTTTTATGAAAGTTAATTACAATAAATTTATATCCAGTACACCAATGGAACTACAAACCAAAGTGTAACACTTGGCCAAACTGACAGATGCCAAAGAAAACAATATATGAAGATATTTGAATTTAAAAAAAATTTATCAAGGGGCATCTTACCCCATGGCATCTTAAGTCGCACCCTGGGGGCGTCTTACCCCATGGCATCTATAATTATTGGAAATAATTATAGTTTAAAACCACTGAATTTTACCCATATAAGCAAGCTTCAGTGGTTTTAAACTATAATTATTTCCAATAATTATCTTTCTATAAGGATTTATCTGGTCCCTGGCTCTCTCTTTTATATTCGTTAGTGTTGCCGGACGGTTGAAGAGAGAGAGAGAGAGTGTGTGTTGCCTGTAGCTTGTTTTTGGCCTGAAAGTAGTGCTTTAAATCTATATAATTTTTGACATATTCTGAAACGCATCGCACAGCTTTTGATATTTTTGAGGTTTCAGACTTTCTGAAAGAGTGTTCAGGATGTATTTTCAGAAAGCCGCAGAGCCAGTCTGAATCTGTCATAATTATTGATCTTTTTCTATAAAATCAGGAAATCTAATGTTTTACATACCATGGTTTAACAGCAGATTTAGATTCTCACAGGAGTTGTGGCTTTAGCTCCTCAGTCTTTCTCTTCTGCTGTTTGAGAAATGCCTGAAATCCATTTTATTTGTTATCGATAGCACTGACTTTGGTCGGGAGCGCCTCTGAACTTTGAGAGGCGCTTCTATAAATGCTAAATTACAATTACAATAATAGAGTCATGGTCAGCATTTAATGATTTTTAGAGATTTACAGCATAATTTTTAATAAATTGAACCACATCTCATGCATGTGGTAACTGCATTTCCTACAGTCATGTATCACAGGATGTGCTCTTTTCTCCGCAGTATATTTGTCACGTGAACGTCAGTTGAAAATTACAACATGGCAAAGAAGAAGGCGCAGAGAAAGTACCCCAAAGAGGAGAAGATCTTCACCAAAACAGACATGGATAGACTGGGGATATTCAAAGAACTAGGATACCACACGATTGGTGACCCCTATCATTCACTTGTCACTCGTAAGTTTCTTTCTTGTTAGAACTCTCAATACAGCTTCATTAGAGGCAATACACTTGTATAGGATTTCAGCTTCCAGCTTTAAGTGGAGTCTGCTTCGCCAAATATTGTTTGTTTATTTGTTAAACTTTGTTGTATTTTTAAATGTTTAAGTATGTATGTTTTATCAAAACCTCAAAAAAAGCCTCAAACCTTCCTTTTTCCTCGGAGTACCTTGCACTGGGAGCGCTTCTGAAAGGCTTATGCTTTGAGAAGCGCTTTATAAATGATCAAATACAATACAATACAATACAATCTGGGTTTTGGAGTTTGCTCAGTTAAAGTAAAACCCTGAACAACAACAATTATGCAAATAGACAGCCTGAGGTGAAGGTGACAGACTGAGGTGAAGGTGACAGATGACTGAGGTGAAGGTGACAGACGACTGAGGTGAAGGTGACAGACGAGTCAACTGAGGTGAAGGTGACACTGACAGTTCCACATGTAAATCTTTGGCTAATGGGCAGGCAGTCTGTTGGATTTGTGGTATGTCAGTCAGTGAGTCTCCTTAACAGGGCATTTTTGCTGTTGCACTTGCCTGTGTAACATAACTAACATTTTCTGGTAAACTTCAGTTTGCAGAGTCATCTACAATTTGTCAAGTTGATACACATGTCATCTTCTTTATTTAAATAGTGATGTTCAACAAGGCTGCATACAAAGGCAAGCAGATGCAGGCTAGTGGCTTCAAACTCAAAGATGCCACGCAAGCGGGCTATTTTGCCGAAACTTTTCTACGAGTATTTGATGGAGAAAGTTACTCCGATCCAATACAACTGAGGAGGATGTTTCGCAACCGAGAACTGAAAAAGAACCTCGGCCCACCATTTAGACCAACCAATGGGGTCAAAATGCCGTAAGCACTGCTCAGTAATGTCTAGAAGGTTTAATATATTCTCTTTATGCAGAAACTGACATACATACATACATACATACATACATACATACCATACATATATACATGCATGTATGCATGCATGTACAAAGTATGTGCAATATATTTGTTTATATTAATATTTTTTGTGTCTTTTAAGAATGGCTATTCAATGTTGTTAATTTCTTTGTAAACTAGCCATTTGAACTGAAGGCAGGCACACGTGAATTTTTGTATTTGCATACTCTGTTGAAAAGGGTATCTATAATGTACTGTAATATAATGAAGACACCTTACCATAATAGGTATCAACATTTCTTTTAGACTGAATACATCAACTTCAAGATAAATCTTATCCAGTACCAGTATATGCTGTTTTACTAAACATAGGACGGTACTTAATGTTGACTATGATAACCAAACCTTTACCGTATTTAGTAAGGCACCAAAGAACGTTGCATACTTGCTAGTATTCAATCGCAAACTGTCCGAGTTGCTGACCCAGTATGCATAGGCTAAATTAGAGGTAACGAACCACATGCACACGGCCACCACTAGGGGGCGCTACTGTTAACTCTGTAGTCAACAGAGCCAGATATATTACACTTATTATACACACATATATATATATATACACATATATTACACTATATTAAACTGTCTGATTTGTGGATCATTTTCAATCTAAGTCTGTTATAGCTGCTTCAAATTTGTGCGCTGCAGCATTAGTTGCTTGTTTGAACGATTTACGATGAAGGCTGATGATTAACACGAGGATTGAGGAAGTCAGAGTTGTGTATTTATTGTTTACATTACATTACATGTTTGTGTAGATGTGGTTTAGGCAGCTACTGTGCAACCATCAACCCCTCGTATCCGGCTATGAGTCCTTTGATGAAGTTGTCAAAGAGGAAAGGAAAGCCAATTCCAACAAAGCGCAACTTCATTGCCAACCCTGGAAAGAAGGGAACTGGATATGGGTATGGAATTTTGAGTTCTTTTATTCAACAGCTCACACATGCTTGCTAACAACAAAAACAACAACAACAACAACCAATGACATAATCTAACAATTTCATGCAATTGATGTTAAAGTAATACAGTCTGCAGGTTGTGCTTCACCTTAGCGAGGCGCCTTCGTAACGACATGGCTGTGTCACCACGCCATACAAATTGCCATCAGTATTATTATATTATTATTATTGAGCTACCGTATGTGTCGCGGTTTCATTCAGATCTGGCTGCAGATCCCATTGTTCTGCTGCACGAGGTAACCTAGAGGTCCCACCAACCTGAACTTCCACAGCCTTCCTGTGGTCGGTCCATCTTTCTAGAATAGATTGCATAGTAAGCTATGCAATCTATTCGAGAACTTGAACTCCTTTGTCTTTTTCTGCCTGTTTCCATAAGCGCTTGAAAATTGTTTTGGTTTGAATGTGGTCTTGCACTGTTAAGTCAGAAGTACCTCTGAGATGTTTATCTTGAAGTGGCAGTATAGAATTTTCTGATCACCAGTACGATATTGTGATATTGTTATGTAGTGAAGCTATGTTGGTATGTCGTGAAGCTATGTTGGTATGTCGTGGTGTCATTTTCTCAAGTGGTAACAGTTGTCTACAGAGCTTTAGGGATTGTATAGCTGGCCTATCTGTATTTTATGCCATTGTAAGTAAGCCAGGTAATACAGTGTGAAAATTATATTGTAAAGTTCCTGTTATGACCGATACTAGTCAGGATCACAGACAACTGGATTTTCACAGTGATGTCATTATGTCATTGTGGGGGCCTGATAGCGCATTGGATAACATCTGGCGTAGAGAGCGAGAGGTACCGAGTTCGAGCCCCGTAGGGCGGATATGCTTTGTAGGCTGCTATTAGCGCCGTTGTATTGCAGGCTGTCTGTTCTGTTAGTAGTCAAGATTTAAATTGCATAACATGTAAATGTACAGCGCAGTGCGTTTGTCAGGCGCTTAATAAAGAAAAGATTATTATTATTATTATTATTATTATTATTATTTCGATTGTATACTTATTGTTTACTGTATGGCCATTCACTGGCCAAGATAAAGTGGGCTTCTGGTTGCTAAAAGACCGGTAAGAGATATGAAATTACATATGTTTGTGATCACAAGCACATAAGTGCATATTGTGCTTTTACCATAAAGTACATAGTTATATTTGCCAAATTTATTTAGGACTTTTACTACCATAGCTTAATTCATGCAGGCAGATTAACAAATTAAATCTTAAAACTGGCTTTTGTGTGTTCATTGTAGGTATGCCCAAATAACAATAGGTCCATATCCTGAGCACAAGCCAGACCATTACAATGTTTTTCATGACCTCGTTAAGGTTGGACCGCTGTTCCTTTATGTTTCTGTTATTCTTGCTAAATGGCTGTGGGTAGATGGCATGGTTAGAACAGCCACAGTTGCATGGTGTTCAATTTGTAACAGATCTGCTACAGTTGCATATAGCATAAATGTGCTATCTGCAACTGTAACTGTAGAATACATACAGTTACATCTTACAAAGTCTTAGCTAATATATATATTTATATATATAATATATATATAACAAACATAAGCATGTATACATATTGTTATTTGTTTTGATACATACACCCATAGATAATAATGTGCATCATTATACAGTATGGATATTTGTCTTCCTGTACACTAATATTCAACAGAAAACATCTACACACTGGTTGCCTAGCTGCATTTTGTGAAATCCTCAATTATGTTCAAGCATGCTGTTGAACAGATCTCAGTCTAAAGGATTTGACTGTTAGTAAGTTGAATATGTTCACCTGGCCTTCTCTAAAAGAAGAGTTCAAATCTCAGCGAAAGACTGTTTCAAGAAAATGTTCCACTATATGGCGGTACCAAAATGCAGAAGTTCTTAGGTATGATGGAGCAGAGCCACCAAATCATTGTGCATAATGGTGAGGATCTTACACTGAATTGCTGCTGGACGGGGAGCCAGCACAAAGTATAGTATCCCGCATAAAGGATGCTATATATGGCCAAACTTAGGGCACCTCCAATAAGACGGGCAGGGGCATTAGGAACAGACTGAAGCTTACAAATATTAGCTAGTGAATGTCCTTAAAGATAGCATTTCCAAAGTCTACCGTGGTGCAGATTTAAGGCATGAAGTAAAGTCGTGACAGCATGAAATGAGAGGCAGTGGCGGATGGTTCGGAGCTTACGGAAATGGTAGAAGCACGAGTGGCAGACACTGTTGACATGATCAGTGACAGCGCCTTTGTGAGTTACTTAAAATGCGCTGTATTAAGTGTTTTCATACATCACCCCAAGATCACGGACTGGAAGAGAAAAGAATGCCTGGAAACCTTTGGCATAAAGACAAGGTATCAATCTTAGCACGAGCACCAAGCCAAATAAATTGGGTCTTCTACAGTTTAATCGGAGGCGGTTGGAGGACATCCAGAGACTGAGAGCAACTGTTGAAACCTGTCAAGACACCTATCTACCAAGAGCAGCATCTGCCGGGCCGTAAGCAAAGACCTGGGTATCTTCAGCACACTGATGGACAGCAACACCCATAGGAAGGACAATCTAGTGATATTGTAACTTTGTTCTTCAGTCAAATTGTTGCCCAAAATCATATTTAACGATGATTTGTGGGATAATGGTCTCATGATATAATTTGTTTTTGTTAGTTTTTGGACAGTTGAATTTTATTTTCTAAAAAATGTCAGCATTTATAAAGGTCTCTTAAAACCTTTTACGGTATTATTTACGACATTATTTGTATTTTTGTAGTTCAATTTTTGTTCTTTACTTTTGTTGCTTTTGGTTTTAATTCTTAATTTGTTTGATTTTAATTTGATGCAGAAAGCAATCAAAGAACATTATGCTCTTCAGAAAGGCGGTCCGTTTAAACTCAACTTGTATCCAAAGGAATACTTTGATGAGAATCCATTCAGAAGTGATCGGCCGCTACCAAAGCTAAGGAAGCCAAAGAAAGAGAATACCAAACTTCAGCCTCCCTTTAGGCCAAGTTCACCTGCAAAAAAGGCAAGCTATGCAACAAGATTTAATATTCCAGTCAAAATCCTTAATTAAATAACACTAATTTCATGGTGTTTATTGCGCACTTCATGCACACATGTACAAGCACACAATGTATAATTAATTAGCTAAAAGTCTCGCAGCGCATTCATTATAAATTGTATATCTTACTTATAAAGCCCTTTAAACCTTACATTCGCCAGCTATTACCATCCAACCACCCAGGTCTACTCGCTCATCATATCTTTCTCTCTCTCCAGGTTTCAACCTCTCTAAAATTCTGCAACCGTTCCTTAGGAATGAACTGCCAAAGGATCTTCACCAATTTGCTTATCCTCCTATCTCGTCCGTTAATCTCAGCTCTTCTCCGCACGGCGCATACCCTCTCCTGTGCAACTTTCCACTCCGAACTGAAAACCGAACTCTTCAAGCTATCCATCTTGATTCTACTCCTGCGCCACCACACGATGTTCGGTGCCTTGCAGCCGAAGGGTTGCTGGTTCGAATCCACCTCAAGCCGTCGCGTAGGGACCCTGGGCAAGTCCTTCACTCGCAATTGCTCATGCGCTTCGGCGTGAAACTCCGATTCAGTGTCCGCACTGTAGTTGGGAGCGCCTCTGAGTAGAAATCTTGAAGGGGCGCTAGAACAAGTGCTCATACATACATACATACACATACATCAACTGTCTAGCAGTAAAGCCCAAACACCAGTCTACTTCCAGATATTATTGTGGCCTGTTGCAGTCATTTGACAAAACAGGTAGCAGGTAACAGCCACACTAATGCCTGCTCTAAAAGATATTATTGACTTTAAGCAAAGTGTACACAGCTACATGTCCTTTTTCAGGTTGAAATTAAATATTCAATTCTTTGTCGTCCATATATTATCTTCACATTTATACGTTATTTGTTATGATGTCATCATCACCATCTATAAGAATGATTTCTGTATGCAAATAGGATGGTGGAATGAAGGCAGGAACCATTGGAGCCTATCCAGAACACTCACCAGATGTCTACACAGTCAGGTACACATATCCAAAGGACGTTCGCAACGACAGTGGTCGGCTCTTGCTTCCTCCAACTGGGCCAAAGAGTATGATTACCAACTCCATCCAAGACCAGAACGTCCTCAAGTCAGTAACCAACATTCATATTTGTACAGTTTTAAAACCCGACTTATTGACCATTCTTGTTTTAATGGACGTAAAAGACCAGATTTATTGACCTTTTCAAGCGTAGTAATCACAACCTTGATATTTATACAGTGCCAAAAGAAAGCCAAGTCATGGAAATCAGCTTATTCACAGGTGCTCAGGTTCTGTTCCAGGTAAACTCACAACATACAGGTGTAGAGTGCCACAGTTATTGACCTTTCACACAGTATTACATGTATAGCTGGATTGTTGTTTGAGCATCGTGAGACCTGTTTCCTATTAAGCCTTTTCACTGCTGTTACAAGCAGTCTGTTACAAGTAGCTGCTGTTACAAGCAGTCTGTTACAAGTAGCTGCTGTTACAAGCAGTCTGTTACAAGTAGCTGCTGTTACAAGCAGTCTGTTACAAGTAGCTGCTGTTACAAGCAGTCTGTTACAAGTAGCTGCTGTTACAAGCAGCCATCCTTCGACTCACAGACTAAACACTTTGATCTGAATGACTTAAATTGGGATTTGTTGCCAAGTTCTGCATGTAAGCTAAAAACCTCTGTAGCATAGCAAAAATAATGCAAAAGGCATTGACTGATGACATACCAATTACATTCACAGTTGCTTTTATTAAAGATTTCTTATTTACCTAAACAATCTAGCAACTTTCTTGACTTCAGTTTTGAAGACTGTTGCCAACATAGGCAACATGCAGTTACTTTGTAATGTAACACATGTTTTAAATGTATACTTCAAAGAACTACTCGTAATCAGTTATGTTGTTTACTACTGATTTAATACCATGACTTGGGTAAGTTCTGGTTTCTTAGTTACCTGTGCTTGACTTCATACATAGCCCACCTTTTATTATGAACTTTTCTGACCTTCACATTATGGTCACTTTTGGTTGAGCTTAATCCTTTTCAGTTTTCACTAACAAAAACTCCAATCATCTTCATGATGCATCAATTCAAATGGAACTTCTCTGCTTTTCTTTATCTCCACACTTTGGCTTGACCTCCCGGAGGTCTGATGTTGTACAAAAACTAATAACCTAGTATTTACAGTTGATTTGGTTCATCAATTGGTAAGAAGCTAGTGTCTCTGCTGCAGAAATTTAGGAGGCGTTGCATTTTATCATCTGGTTCCATTTAATATGTCAAATATGTTTTAAACATAAATTATGAAGTAGCATTTACTCACTGCTTTCAGAATTGAGCGATTCATGTCACATATTGATGCCTGCACTGATTATTCTGCAGAAATTTTATTGAACTTTCGATAAGGAATGTCAATTGGATTGTTTTTTGTTTAGGTTTCTGAACACTTCCAACTACAAGACTCTGCACTCGATAATGTCATACAAGTAGGATTTTCTTGAGGAGACAGTTTATATTTTAAAATTCTGTTTAATTCTAGGACAGCTAAAATTAGAATCTCCAAGGAGTAATAATGTTTCAAATTGATCTATATTATATTATCGTTTAAAAAAATTGTATGTCATGTCTACACTCCTAAAGTTTATTTGCATTTTGGTATTCAGTCTGCATTCTTTACATATGTTTACGATATTATGCATAAAGTGTTCGTAAATAATAAACATTTTCAAACTGAAGTCTAGCTGTGTCATTAGCGTTTTAATCAGCTGCATATTCACTAATCTACAAGTTCGAACTTCATAAACCAAAACCTAGTACAGTCAAAAAATCCACTGAAATTGTAAAACGAAATCAAACTGGTTTCAGAAGTAGATATAGGCAATGTACAAATACAAATGCAGCCAGAAGACACTTGACAGTTCTAAGAGCATGGCTTCTCTAGAATTTGATTCAGCTCCGGATCTTCTGACAAGAGTAGAGCTGGATTCCGCTGGAGCCTTGGATCAATGTAAGCGGCATTGTTAGTGGTCTGCCAACTGTTGTTGATGGCTTTCAAATATGGGGAGTCTAGCTCAGGCTGGTGGGCAGGAAAGCCTCGAGAGTGACGTCCTAAAATGCATGATACAGGTGTATATGAATCTAAGTTTCTGGCCATTACGGAATGGCAATATATTGGATTTCCTAAGACTTCTATACTGGTAAATTGGAGTAAGTCAGTGGTCAGTAATGGGACTTTCCAAATACACATGTATTTGTTCCCAATCCTAGATTTTTTCTTGTTATGTGCTGTGCAACATTATAGTCCAATCATCTGACTCTGCAAAGTTCTGTCCATCTTACATGCATCACATCCTTAACACTTTAATGACAACAGTGTACTAAAAGAGACTGGGAAACATGCAGCTTGTCACTAAAGTGATACCAGCAAAACTATTGCAGGCAGGTTATGCAGGCTATGTTCTACATTCTAGTTTCTACATTCTAGTATGGTAATGACCATAAGCAATACCATAAGTTTTATTGCTTCGCGTATGACAAACTAACAAAACATTCAAGAACAGAGACATTCGTTAATCGAAAGCAATGGGAAAGAGACCCTTAAGGGATGAAAGTCCCATGTACATATGAGGGAAGGCAACTGGTTATGTATTGTAATTTCCAAAAATAGTGGTACTTAACTAGTTAACTATAATTAAGAATTGAACAAAGTGAATGTCTGCATCAAGCAATATCCACACATATGTACACACAAGGCAGGATAATAGGAAGTTATGGAAATACTCATGGATCCATAGCCAATAGGCCCAATACGCAACCACGTAGTTTCCGTTTGAATATGGAAATGCTGGGAGATTTACATATGTCTGTAGGAAGATTATTCCAGGTCTTGGGCCAGCACTTTTGATTGAGAATTTCTGTGTATTGGTTCAGGTGGCAACTTCTCTATAATTAGTAGATGTTCTAACATTGTAGGGATTTGATTATGATGTCAAGTTAAAGAAGTGGACAATAATATAGGCAAAAGATTATGCCTGTAACAGAACAAACATGTAACTTGTACATTAATAAAGACAACATCATGCTGATGGCAAGGAGTCCTAACATACAAGCAAGTAGCAACCAATGTAGGAAGTGACTGTGATCCTACTTTTCAGGTTCTTTAGTTCTGCTGGAACTTCATAGGGTTTCTTGTCAAAGGCCACGTGGTAAGTTGTATCAAAGTAATGTTCATACTAGAAGAATCATTAAACAGAGCCAAATAAACCAAACAAATCTCATAATGTGATCAGTCATAAAAGACAGTTAAGGCAAAATCTTATAGATCCAAATCTTGAACATTTGCATAATGCCTTTCAACAATCTCTCAAAGAATGACCATTTACACACACAACATAAAACTTGCATTGCTGCACGTTTCTCCACCCACATTACTAAGATATATAATTGTGGGTTTAGCATTCACAAAAAGAACACACAAAATGAGATTTATCTTTATCTATAGCTACATGATTTGGAGCTCTTTTGAACCAGAGTAGATGTCTTCTACATTACATGGTCAGTTCAATAAAAATGGTCATAAGTGTTGAGATGAGTTCACGACAACAATGGTTTGAGTACATCTCGGACTGATGTCAGCAAAGTAGGTAATGTAGTGTACAACAACACGGTCCTTGATGTAAAATTACCTTTCATCACTTTGTTCACCATTAGCTGCATGACTTTCCAAGGTATTTTTCAACAACTTTCTGATGAGATTTTTGATGGTTATTTTAAATGTCTCTAATATAAACATGTACGCAAAGTTGAGCCACACTGTCGCTTATGGAATCCTGCTCGACTTTATTTCATAACAATTCACATGCCCTTGTTTGTAATTTGTGTATGTTTGTCTATGCTAACAAAGCATAAACCAAGTAAAGATTACTTCTGAAGCAGACACCATTTTTTAGAAAATCTCTTTTAGAACATGGTCAGTTCCAACAGAATGCTTTAAGGCCGTCACAGAGCCCACAAGTGTGTAGTAACAGGTTGGAGGTAATGGGATTTATATGGATCGCAAGGATGTATGAGGGGTCAGTTGGGTATGTTTGCTGTGCTTTCCCTCTGCTTCAAGTCTGACGCTTGGCACTTTGTCTCAATCTTAGCAGTGTGACTGTGGGGCACAGTAGCTGGCTGAGGGGTCAGCCTGTAACGCAGAGTACGGGTTCGAGCGTCTACTCAGGCGGTCACTGTGACGGGACCTTGAGCAAGTCCTTCACTTAAAATTATATACATGTATCTCCGTCAAGTTTCTTTCGTATAGCCATCATAAATCATGAATGCACTTCTGTAGTTTGGAAGGAAGTTGTATTGTATTGCATAATAAAAGAATTACATCGGATGGCAGGCGTTTTATGACTTTCTGTCGGCTGATGTCGTATCTTTCTTCGTTCCAGTTTCCAATGAGACATTCATTTCGGTAGCAGTTTTCGTTCGTTTGTCCCGTCCGCCATCCCGGTAGGTCGCTTAGTTTGACCGGCTCCGACATCCAGACCGGCCATACCTCTCCATGGTGACTGACGCCATCCACCCCGGTAGATTTGTGTCCACCGCAGAGCGGACTATCTCGATCAGCCATGTAGTCAACACTAACTCCACTTAATAACTTCTACGATTATATTATTTATTACTCAAATAAAACAAAATGCTTCGGTAATTGGTTGCTATAGCAACACAGCGCGCGCTTTTAGCAATTAAATTTTGGCGTGAAAACGGTCGCGCTGCACAAATATATCGAACTTCTCGGAGAACCATTATTATACGAGTCTTATAGGTGCAAAATTTACTCTGGATCACGTGACAATGTTTACGTAATTCAAAACAGATTTTAAAATGCCGTCGACTTGTGTGAAAGATTGTACGAACATACATAAAACCAATGAAGAAATTAAATTTTATCGGTTTCCCTCTGGACGAAAGCGAGAGGAGAAGCTGTGTAAATGGGTTACAGCAAATCGCAAGAAATGGCGATCGACCTGCATGGTGCCTTCATTCGGTCGCCATATCTATATTACGAACTACGGCACTAGAGAGTGACATGGGGAATTTCCCCGCGTGGGGAAACCGCGGTAACCGCGGTAAATCCCGCGGTAATGGGGACAACAATTGCGGTAATACTGCGGTAATGGGGACAAAAATTGCGGCAATACCGCGGTAATGGGGTTTACTCCGCGGTAATACCGCGGTAATGGGGAATGAGCCGGCAATAAACCCGGGTGATGTTGAGAACTTGAGAACTGATAAGGAGAGTTTATTAGTTTCTGAAGCCTACTAGTCAGAAATAGTCAGGACTTGGTTAATGCAAACTGTCCATAAGATAATAACAGACTAATGCAGTCAACAATACAAATAGTTTTGTAAGCTAAAAACTGTTATTTTTAATTTGAATTTGTGTAAACTTTTTGCGGGGAATGTGATGTCGTCCTGCGGGGATGGGGTGGGGATGGGGAGCAAACCTGCGGGGATGGGGTGGGGATGGGGAGCAAACCTGCGGGGATGGGGCGGGGATGGGGACAAACCCTGCAGGGGATGGGGTGGGGATGGGGACGACTAACTTGGTGCGGGGTGGGGATGGGGACGAGATTGTCTCCCCATGTCACTCTCTATACGGCACTCAAATCTCTTTTATTAGTTTGTTTAATGAATTACGATAATTCAGGACGCAAAAATAGGGTATACTCATTACATTTTCATCAGGCCTACTCTCGAACTGTCGTATCACTTGATGACGCTATAAACATTTGCTATAGGCAGTCACTATAATTGCTCTCCGTTGATCGCTCCACGACGTTTAATCCGTGCGACTACTTTTACCAGGATGTTGTATTGCAATGATTGTTATGAGTAAATTGTTTTATTAGGTTATTGGCAGAAGCCCATGTAGAGATTAGATGCAGTTCAGATGGAATAGTATGAGCTTGAGAGGATCCAGTAAGGAGGTAATTAAGTGTCATCTGCAAATTTGAACATAAGATTAGGAGGCTGAGCAGGGTGCAGGTCTGAACCAGTAATGGAGAAAATTAATTATACCTCTCCGGCCTGGTGGGGTGATTGAGAGTCAGGACGGGCGGACACGCCTACAGTCGCTGCTGTGGCGACTGGCCCGGCTGCGATACTTCCCCGAACAGGGCCGGCCCTAGCCCAAATGGCGCCCCAGGCAAAGCATACATTTGGCGCCCTCTGATCCCGTCTCTACGGTCCACCTAGACCTGGGAGTCACTTTGGTCCGCCAATCTGACCCCACTTGACCCTAAAGTGACTTGAGGTCGACTTGAAGTCGACAACTTGGAGTCAAAACGACTTGACCCGACTTGGCAGAAAAACAACCAACTTCCGACTTAAAGTCGACTTCTGACATGGTAATAACGATTACGTACGGCTAATAATACACAAATGTCATGCCAATCTACCAATGGGGGTTTGGAGACCGATCTCCATCGAACTTCAAAAGTGGGGGGGTTTGACCGATTTTGGCCGAAAGTGGGGGTTTCATTTTTTCATGGTATATCTTTTCTCCTGTATGATTGTGATAATATTAACCCACATTTGTTTCTCCTCCGTCAGGCCAAGGCCAACGATGAGTCCTCAACTTGTCGTCTCCAGAATTCTCTATCCTTGATTTGTTCCTTTGCTTCTGCAATGTTCATCTTCATTCTCTCCAGATCCTCTCGTATATTATCCATCCATGTCTTTTGTTGTCTTCCTCTACTCCTAGTTCCCTCCACATATCCGTGTAAAGCCATCGATGGTAATCTGTCATTGCCCATTCTCATCACATGTCCCAGCCACTTTAGCCTTTTCTTCCTTATTCTATCGACAATTGTATTCGTCTGTCCCAGCTCTCTTCTAGTCACCTCATTTCTAATCCTATCTCTTTTGCTCCTGCCCTTTATTCTTCTCAGCCAGCTCATTTCGGTCGTCAAGAGTCTCCTCTCATCCTCCCTCCTCAGGCACCAGCATTCCGAGCCATATAGTAGTACCGGTATGACAAAGGTTTCGTATAACTTCATCTTGGTTCTCGTTGATATGCTTTTATCTTTCCAGATCTTATTTAGTTTACCGAACATTGCACACGCTAGAGTACTTCTCCGTTTGATGTCTTTTGTGCATCTGGCATCTTCTGTAATAAGCCCTCCTAGATATGCAAACTCGGTTACTTGCTCCAGCTCCTCTCCTCCCAATCTGATGTCCAGTGCCTCCTGTCCTGTGATAATATTAACCCACATTAAACCATTATCGTGGGATCGAAATTCTCTTATGTTTCCATAACAGTAGCAAACGGCTTGTACAACAGAACACTTACTGCACAGCCTGCACTGCCATGGGGTGGGGTGGGGTTGGAGACCCCGTTATATCAAGGCACGGACCCCGGTATACCAGGCGTCCGTGTATCAAGGCAGCTGTACCCTTACGAGTCTACAGCCAACGGGCCAACGGCTTACGCGATATACCGGCCAAACATTTGGGGAGGGTTGAGGACCCTGAGCCTGAGGTTGCTGCGCTAATGACACGGCGGCCCAGACTGGCAGCGTTCTCCGCTGCAAACCTGCAATCTGCATCATGTGTATCATCACTTCGGCCGTTATCTGGCTCAGCCATCGAAATGGCTCATCTCTAGCCCTCTCTGACCTGTCCAGTCAGTGTGTGGCGGACATTTCAAATGAAAATATATGCATAGGAGTAATAATTATAGCCTACGTTGGACTCACGAATATATGAACGCGTTGCGAGTTGATTCATTTAGCCTACTTTATTTCTTCTGACTTCTGAGTGAGTATTTGTTATGAAATGATACACAATGATATACAGGGACGAGGTGGTGTAGCGGTATGTTCTCTGCCTTGTAACCGGAAGGTCGCAGGTTGAATCTACCTCAAGCAAGTTGAAGCAACTGTGTAGCGACCCTGGACAAGTTGCTCACCCTTAATTGTCTGTGAGGAAGCAGGAAGGCAACGGGAAACCACCTTAATCGTATTATCCCCGGGCGGCATAAAAAACAATGGATCTGCCTTCTGGTAGAGAACTCAGCATCATCATCATCAAATGAAAAGTCCTATTCTTATAGCAGTATAGCCACATTGCAAATAGCTAATAACAGATCTATAGATTGTGCGCAAATCATGGCCAGTGTCCTTACCAGGCACCATCGTCTGTGTAGCTAGATGGTGCATTAAAGACTTTAAACACTTAAAGTCATTCTAACTAACTAACTATAGCCAGATTGACTCCAAACTTCAGCTTGGTATAGAAAAACCCCTAAGATGTCCTTAAATACACTTATTTAGAAAATATATCTCTAAATTTGTTATTTCGCCAGCCAGAGGCCAAACGAAAAAATTAATGTTTTAACTGTCATTTCTTAAATTCTTAAACAGCTTTAGTCCGATTGACTTCAAACTTGACCTATAGATAAGGTCATAAGGAGTGAAGGGTTCCAAATAACATGGTAACAACAGACGTAAAATTCATCCCAATGATCTATTTTATATCTTTTTGGCCCAGCCCCATGTTGTGTCAGGGTTAGAAGGATCATTTCTTGCTGACTTTCTTCACAAAGAAAAAGTCCAGGAAAAGGATATATGTTTGTTGGTATTCATTATCACTGGCCGTTAACACTTTCACATTAATTTTTCTTTTACCGTCTTTAAATAGCTTTAGGCAAGAGTAGGGCCTAGAGTAGGGATGCATTGCTTTTGTGAAGGATATATAATATATTATATAATTATATATGATATATATATAATATATATATCATATAATATATATATAATATATATATCATATATATATAATATATATATATAAAATATATACACTGAAAGCACTGAAATTAAATTAAAGTGTCTACATAGTAATATTTAAAATAATTTTTAGTAAAAATTTTAATTTACTAAATTAGTTTTAATAGCTGAAAAAGGTCCCGGAACGCCGTTCCGGACCGTTCCGGATGAAAAAAGCACTGCACCGAAATGTGTGTTTCAGATGCCAAATTTTTGTGGGCCCAGTGGGGGGGTTGGTTCTCCATTGACTACTGGGGGGGTTAGACGCCACTGCACAAATGTCATGCCAATTTGCCTGGCAATCATTAATTTCTTATACTAATGAGTAATGAGATCTCAACAGTCAACACCTGATGAATAAAATTGTTTATTAGGTCTATTTTAAGCTGTTTGTGTTTGTGCTTGGACAGTTTTGTAATGCTCTAATGGGTTAACAGAAGAATCTGCAGGGGACCGCGGACTGGTGGCACTGAATGGCGTGTTATAATGACACATTTTAATTCTGTTGTCATAATTATTTGGCCACTAACGTCATTCAAATAGCAATGAACGCGTATCATCCCACAGTACTACCACTCCACGACAATAAAGTCGATCATTGTCCAATACAACAGTTTTTCTGTTTGCAAACGACTAATGCAGTGTACCAAAGTAGCGCCAAACGATCGATTGATTAGTACGAGATCTAGATTTCTTTGCGTCAAATTCACTGACGACTAAAAGTTCATTGATTTGTGCGCTTTCAGCTCTTGATGAGGCAGACGTGCTAACATTTTTATTAACACTTCGATTTGCCAGTTTTATTAAACGTACGTGTGACGCTTTAACATATAATAACTCATGATATAGATAAATCGACACCGATAAAAAATAAGTAGGCCTAAGTAACTGCTTAGCCCAACCGCCGGAACCGGCTTTGATAATACAAAATAATATCGTAGTCCGTTCTGCGTTTTTGAATATCTCTTCTTAGTAAGTTCTAATTACTCTTTCAAATGAGATGAAAATCAACTTTTATCTTCAACACTTCAATTCAATGTTCATCGTCAACATAAATCAACTATATTTCTTAACACTTCACTCTCAATATACAGCTCTATCTACTGTATTAAGACTAACCTTTCCCGCGCTAGTAGCACGTGCTCAGTACAAGCTATATTCATTCAGTCAATGTTCACATAAGACAAGCGGCGCTGACCGCCCGCTCAACTAGATCATGTTTATATATAGGCCTACATAGGCCTCCAGGTGTATTACCATGACACAACCCTAAGCGCCTCTGAATGGGCAATCTGGTAGAGGCGCTATAACAAGTGTTCAAATACAATACAATACAATACAATACAACACACTATAGGTCTTAAAAACGCTTGTTCACACTAAAAACACTATACAACTGCTTAAACGCCGCCGTGGCCTCACGATCATTAGTGTTGCGAGATAAATTTAGATTTTTTGTGTCCCAAGTCGGTTTAAGTCGACTTGTGTAGAAAACAACTTGAGGTCACTTTTATGCACAAATTCGACTTGGGGGTCAGTTGCGCTAAGCAGAAACGACTCGACTCGACTTGGGATGCCCAAGTCGACTGGGGTCGACTTATTGGGGTCGACTCCCAGGTCTAGGTCCACCCCACGTCACAACTCAATGATGAACCCGCCATAAGATTTACGCTCAACTGAGTTATTTATTTATTATTACTCTTTATTTAGTGCACTCAACCCTGGATAATTTTGAATTTGGAGGAATGGTAACAAGCAAAAAGACTTCGAATTAGGCCTTCCTAAAAATTCAAATTACCGAAAAAGAAAACTATTTATTAAAAAAATTATTTGTTTTAGGCCTAATAATCAGAAATCTGTTCTGCTTGTTATTTTTCACCAACAGGTTTCAGTTCATCAAAATTGTATTTTTATAAAGCTGAAAGCAATTTAAGAAACTACCCTCAATAGGCCCTACTAGTATTTTACAAACAAATTACTAGCTGATGACTGGGCACTAACACTAACAGCTAAAGTAGTATCAGTTTCGTTGCAATAATTGAAAAGCCATCCTTTTTTGATACTACTTCTCTGTCGTGTTTTTCTTACAATTTAGAGCACCGATAACTTCTGTCGCTTCACACGGCTTTACCTAATTTTTAAAATTAGGGGCCTACAATTTTTATTTTATAAAATCAAATCTATAAATTGATTTAGATATAATTAAGAAACTGTTATTAAAATGTAAATGTACAGATTTTAACAGGTAATTAACTTAGTTGATGCAACTGCGATGTCTGCCCAGCAGACAGCAGTCAACAAATAAAGCTACATAGATTAAATATAATTATTATACTGCAATATCTCTTCAACGTATTGTTGGTATTTTCAGTCGAAGCTGTCACTAGGGGGGCCAATCCGGCCATGGACCCCCCATTTGAAACTTACACAGGACGTGGCCCCCCAATCGCCAAGTAGACAACGTTCACTCTGTGATCTTTTGTGATGAAAAGAAAATGAGGATATATAAATAAAAATATTATATTTGTACAACTAAATAGCTTCTCTCAAGTGTTCTTTCTCAAATCTCAAATATCAAATTTTAAAATATTAGTAAAACTACATCATTACTACATGGCTCCCGAAAAGGTAGTTGAATCATTCTTGCTTGGTTTGTGTACCATTTGTTAACTATTTCTGCCGAGTCCTGGTAAGCAATTCGTTTACCTCTGCTCAATCCAGATCCTTTGCCTGCATAGGTCCCTCCCTATGGAATAGACTTCCTCCTTCTCTACGCTCTGCAATCCTCACTGGTAGCATCTCTATTCTCTACCTCTTTCTGCAACCTTAAACATTCCTTTTCTCTTGGAGTACCTCGCACTGGGAGCGCTTCTGAAAGGCTTATGCTATGAGAAGCGCTTTATAAATTATCAAATACAATACAATTCAATACCTTAAGGCTTATGGCGTTCTTATTTTCTAGATTTTATATTAATTTAAAAAAAATTATGATTTCCTAGTAGGCTACTACTGTCCACAGTCAAACTCAAAAACGACTCCAGCAACATCTTAGCTACCTACCAGTGACATATCTGATGCCTTTCAGTTTTGAAATAATAGAGCAATTTGTTCACATGACAGCCTAAAATGCAACCATTGCAGTGTGGAAATTCAAATTATTTTAAGTGGGCAGGGGCACATCCCCTCCCCAGACCTCATTCCCCTGCTCGGCAGTAGCGCGCCTCAGTGATCGTCCTTCTGCAATATCTCTTCAACGTATTGTTGGTATTTTCAGTCGAAGCTGTCACTATTTATTTCGGCATCAGATAAACGGACGGTCGGGTCTATTACAGACACAAACTACAAAGTACAGACACGCGTGAATAATTGAATTTTAATGGTTAAAATAAAATTTGTGGGGTGTCGAAATTGAATTAGGTCTACTTGAAAAGATGCAATGAAACCAATAATTGTTTTAGAATTTGTTCCATACGCAAAAGCTTTGAATTCAAATGAAAATAATCATTTTAATTGAAAAATGGCTAAAAGTGAAAAACTGTTAAAACACACTTTTTGTGAAAATGGCGCCCCCTAGATTGTGGCGCCCTAGGCAACTGCCTGCTTTGCCTGTGCCTAAGGCTGCGATACTTCCCCGAAAACAATCCTAAGTTTCGAACAACTATGCCAGAGTGCTGACACTCGCCTCTTCGATGCTGTTCGTGCAGATCCAGGCCATGTTACGAGCCTATAAGCTACCACTGGTGACCCTTCTAGCGAGCAATGTTAGCCATCTGACAAATACTCTGTACAAACACGACAGGCTTCAAGCTGTTTCAGACAGTCTGGCGCGCAAAACATTTATTATTAGGATGATTTTATTCGTGATTGTATACTTCATAATGTTCACCAAAGTGCGGTTAGCAATAATATTGTTTCAATAAATTATATACTTACTTACTTTATGATACTGCGCTATACAATTTGTCACGTGACGAAAATCACTGAAGGCTTCTGATTGGCTGCCTTGCTGATGGCGGAAAACAAGAAGGGATTTAAATTTGAGATCAGTTGAGCGAAAACTGTTACTCTGTAAAGGTCAGTTGGAATAAGTTGTTGCTTTCTTAATAAAACGAAAGTTAAGTTGAAAGGAAATAACCTTGTGATGATTCTTTATTTGAGTGGAGAAAGGAGTATTGATAATAATAATAATAATAATGATGATGATAATAATAATAATAATAATAATAATAATAATAACGACAATTTTTATGGCGCCATAACACAACCATGCCGTTAGAAGCTGGGACTATGGTTAGAAGCCGTTACAAGGGCGGTAGAGGTCCGGATTTACTAAATTGCTGCGAATGTCACCAAATTTTACCCGATGTAACCTCGCACCGAGAATAGTCAGACGCGCCTAGGTAAAAGCGTAGTTTACGTTGCCGAATTATTTTCATGTCGGTAAACTTGCGCTTTAGGGGTCCCGAATAATAACACCCATGTTGACGGGGAGTATGTATGACAAGAGATCACACATAGCTCATTTGACAAACTTATTCTGGTATGTGTGAACTAAAATGTTAACGTTGCAATTAATTTGTGACGCTGAAATGATCGATATGCCATAGGGCCTAATGGGCGAATAATCTGGGACGCTATAAGATATAGATAATTACCAATAATTTATAGTCCTATAATAGGCTACGCGTGTGTTGAACATTAACAAATAAAAACCAACACGCAACTGCAGTAGGCCTACTTTTGTATAATTGTCAACCATAGGCCTAATTAATGGGTTAAATTGTCTGGTTACCGTGTGTGCTTATCCGAGCCCAGAATTACCCAGTCCATCTGCTTCTTCAGTGCAAGAGTCGTAGACTTGTACCGTATATAGTCTCCGTATACACTATCACAGCTTTTAAGAGGCAGGTAAGAAAAGTGGTTTATTAAGCATTCCAGGATAAGCTGCTGTGGTTCTAACGGACCATAATGTCTTCTGAATCAGACTCCGATGCAACGACGATATCCGATGAACCGGTCGACACCAGTCCTGCTGAACAGAGTCCGTGTAATGGAGTCCCTTGCCATCATTTCAATGGGCATTAGATGAGACCCATCCTGAATTACGCAAAGCTTCGATTCATCCGCCAGCATCAGGGGCGGATCCAGGATTTCTGGTTGGGGGGGCGTAAATACTACCAATCCAATCCCGTATATATATATATATATATATATATATATGAAATTAGATCACGCAAAACTATAATGATCCTTTTTATAGAAAATGTTATGGAACTTTAAAAAATATATAGTTTCTCATATAAAACAACTGGTCTCCACTGAAGGTTAACAGTGAAACGATTATAAATCAGTTATCGGTTTTGATCATGCAACCCTTGATCCAAAAAGAAAATAATTAAGTGTCACATGCCAGTGGATTAAGCAGTGTCATTCTCCTTGGATGCTTTCTGGCGTAGGCATTGATAATGTCATCAATGTCTAACTTGATATCCTTGTGGACAAACAATAAAATGAGTGCATTAAATCTGTCCTCGTTCATTGTACTTCGGAAACACGACTTCACAAATCGCAGACTAGAATTTGCTCGTTCAACACTGCAAGCCGTGACAGAAGTGAGCAGCAAAATGTGAATTATTGTGGTAATATTTGGATACATAATACGACAGGAGCGGCTGTCAGCGATGGTGTCCGACAGGGTGCTTGGTGTGCTGTCAGCGTTTCTCCACATCTGCTGCCAAAGCTTTAACTCTTGATGAAACGAATCCGGCGAAGGCAGGTCATCGTGATAGTAATGAAGTATACCATCAGCAGTGAGTGCGTCGATGTTTGAAACATTAGATGGAATATGAGACTTAGACCACGAATTGCTTGTTTCGCAAGATCTCCAAATCGTAGGCTAAACTGCTGAAGTAGACTGTCCAAATTGCAGTTATATTAGTTTTAGGTCAGTTTAGTTTGAGAACATTTGCTGCAGGTTTAGGGGGGCGTACGCCGGCTCCGCCCCCTCTAAATCCGCGCCTGAGCATTATCATTCGCCCATCGTCATCTGCCTCGGGCTCGTCTACCTATCACCCCTCACAGTTAATTAGGTTTCACCCCTTCAAAAATTCCTTGAATGCTTGACTTAAAAGAAACACATTGTCATGGAGCCCTCTTCCTCCTTTCTCTGGTCTCTCAGACAACGTATGTATAGCCTAGGCTACCAATGTTTAACGGCATCTTAAGTATAGCTACGAAGGGCGTTGACGTCTTTAGCGTTTTGATGTATTTTCACTTTTCAGATCATTTTCGTATAATTTTTTTATCAGTTTTCTTTCTCTGATGACAAATTATTAAAAAAATGAATTGAAGTAGGCCTACACCAACAACATTAATGACGGACAAGTTAAGGCAATTATACAAAAATGAACTGATCAAGTAGGCCTACACCAAAAACTTTAATGACGGACAAGTAAGGCAGTGTCTTTCTTTTTGCTGTCTATGTTAATATTAAAAATAACAGTTGCCTCGGTTGCCTGGACGTTAAGAGAAATGTAATGCAATGTAAATCTTCGACAATTTCTCAGCACCCACAAAAGCCACATCAGGGATATCAGCTTGGACACCGGAGCTATATAAAATCAAATCCGCAGCCATTAGCCAAGCTCCTCTGTTCGTTCCGGTAGCCTACCAGGTCAAAATCCGGGAGGTCAAGCCGGGTAGACAGCTCTCGGACAACCTGAATTGGATTTCATTTTATATCTCTGAACAACCCCCTCTGACTTAAAGCATAAGTTGGTGCATAGCAGCATAGCTTCAACTAGCGCTTTATAAATTTTGATTTACGATTACAAAATAATTGTAAACGATAAAACGATGTTGAAAGACCCTATGTAGAGCGAAATCGGACAATCTGTCTACGAGTACATCTCATAGACATCATATATTACTAAATGTATGATGTCTATGGTACATCTCTATGACAACGACCTCATATATATAACTCTATATAGCTCTATGACTAGGTGGTTCTCGTGTCTTGTTCTTTCTGTAGCTTCCGGTTAATAAAATTAGAATTTATCCTTTAAATGGACGATATTAACAGTTTAGTTGGAAGTTGTTTAACGTTTAATTAGAGTTACAGCCGTTTCTTAAACTAGGAAGAAAGGATTAAACTAGGTAAGAATTAGTGTTGGCTTCGGCAATTATGAACGTTTCGCTGAGCTGCCGAACGTGATGGTAGTAAAAAAGGATAATTGCACAATAGTTGTGAATTCGAGATCGCCAAGCTTTTGTAATAAATTAGGTTTATTGCGGTTGTTGAGAAGCGTTTAAAGGAATGCATTTGTTGAATACAGTTACAAAACCAATGGAGAAAAACAGGTACAGTATGCCTATAAAAGGATAACATCGTGTGCGACGTGTTTAGTTTTACTGCGTGTTGTCTTCGGTTTTATTAGAATTTCGCCATATTGTGTGTGATCAGTCGCGTTTACTTTTTAATCAGATTACTAATTTGTTTACATTTTGTTTCGGTAGTTAATTCTTCTAATGTTTTGTTTTTTGCTGTTCGCGTTAATGTATTAGCTGTAGCAAATTAGACAGATAAACTGCTTTTGTTGTTGTTATTCTTAGCCTATGTGTGTAAACAGTATTAGGTCGCGACCTGTATTGCTGAGAACATAATACGCGCGAACAACATGTTTACAGAGAACAAGAGCAAGCAGAGGGAGTAAACATGCATTATGGAGGTCGATCTGTGTATGTTGTGATAAGTCACCTTTGTGACCTTCCTCTGTGGAGAGTTCTATTTAGCACAAATATGAATATAATAGAAACTGGGTAAAAGTGTATGATGGCTCGGTCACCGATATGGTCTACATAAACAATATGGCCGCCCCAGACTGGGAAAGAATAGAGGGCTATGACCTACGTCCCTACAACAGCCTAATATTTTTGCTAAAGTAAGTAAGTGAGTAAGTAAGTGTCCATTAAAACATAAATTGACCATTTATAGAAATTTGCAAACCCTGTGTATTTCATGGCTTTAATCTGCTCACTGTGCTTGTTCACATTCCAAGCTGACATGTTTCAAGTCTGAAGCATTTTCGGTAAACTTGCGCTTTAGGGGTCCCGATTTTCTGGCACATGGCTATATTCAAAGTGACTATGTATGCCAAGAGGTATCACCGCAACAATGACCGAAGTTAGCGAAAAGAAATCAGACAAGATTACTGTAATGAAACAGTAAAAGCTGGACTGATAAAATAATTGTCTGCCGCAATTGAAGTTGGATTGATGACACTAGTTATTTGCTAAAGTAGAAGCTGGATTGACAAAGAAAGCGTGTAGTTTAGCGTCGTAAATGACTCGCCATTGCATGGCGAGTCAGCGTTGGTCGAATACAATTGACGAAAATAATTGTTGCTAAATAGAAGTGGGATTGATGAAAGTAATTTTAGGTTAAATAGAAGTGGGATTGATTAAAATAATCTTGCTTGAATAGAAGCTGGATTCATTGCCGTTATAATGAAAATCATGGAAATAATTAAATTTACTTCAATGTGTGATCTCTTGTCATACATACTCCCCGTCAACATGGGTGTTATTATTTGGGACCCCTAAAGCGCAAGTTTACCGCATTTTCTAAGCAGTAGAAGAATACTTAGTTAATCCATCCATTTCTACATCCTGTCAAGTTTGTTTCTTGATGTAATATTTTATGAAACTTGTCAAATTCAAATTGAGTCACTCATGGTTTGACAATTAAATATTTTACAAATAAGCCTCAATAGCATGTTAGAAGTTACAGTTCGTGTTAACAGGCATTGCTTTTTTAATGTATCAGTTGTTATGTAGACCAGTTGTACACTGAAAAGAAAGGTTAGGTAAGGTCTACATCCGTGGTCTTGAACATCCACAAGTTATCATTAAACAACATTGAATACTGCTACTAGACGAGTGATAAATGCGTCAACGGCATGGTGGGATTTTGCGGGAAGGCAGGAGTGTCCGTGATGGACTGTCTGATCTGACTGTTTTGCTTCTTATTATTGGTTTATATTTAGCATTACACTACTTACTAGACACCATAGAAACATTGGTATGTCGCCATTTTAATCACAGCGAGTGCAAGCAGCAAAGCACGTGCTTTTAATGCAATAGAAGGTCTGTGTTTCGGAAACGATAAGTTCGACTAAACAAATTTGGAATAATCAGCTTCATGACCATCTGTTTAATACACTGTGCATAATAGACACGTGCATGATAGAAATTGCTAGTTGACAATTGACAGTTCAGTTTCAATTTATGTATAGATTTGCAGACAAAGGAGCAGAAATGATGAGTTCTTCCAGACGTGGGGAAGAAAGGCCAAATATAAATGATGTGGCATTTTCTTTTTCAAAGGTAAATAAAAATTATTTATCTTTATCTTCAACTATTCACATTAATATAAGACACTCATGTTTTTACATTAATAACTGAACCAGAATTCTTATAACAAATTAAAGTCGTAATAGAACAAAGGGATGTGGTCATACCATTTCTTAGGCCTTTGAACCTGCAATGGATGCAACCCATGGACCTGGAGCTAATGCATTGCAGGACTTTACTTTCCAGAACATGCTGTTACCAACATAAATTGGCCACACGTAGCAATCATTGGCGACAGTGTTAAATGTATAATTATGTAGGTAAAAACTCGAAAGGATAATTCTGCAGGAAGAGGTTTTACTTGAAAATAATCGGAGTATGATTTAATTGCATTAGCAGTTTTCATTGGTTGGCGGTATAAGTAGCTAGATAACTTTTAGTCTCTACATGGAGGTGATACTGGAGGTGTATGTGTGGTTATGGATATCAGAATCTTGATTGTTGTAACATGAGCAAATGGCTTCAAGTTTTTTTAGTCCAGACTTTAGTAAATAGCTTTGTTCGTGATCATGGATTTATTAATTATTAGTGAACTCTTGTGATTCAGGTGTCAGAGGAAAACCTTAGACATCTGAAGGAAACAATGACGGTTGAGGATATTTTTAGGGTAAGTCAGTGATTTCTTAAGCATTTAAACATTAGTGATAGTTCTTGACTCTGAGCTCTCGTAATGGCAGCACAGTCTGCTACCTAGAACCTGTTTATTAAGATTATGAACTGGTTATTTCTGTTGTTTCCAACATAATGCCATGTTTTACTCCCATTTTGGATGGTAAGATATTAGTGGAGGCGACACATCATAGACCTGTGTCTGAGGAGAATTCTGCATGTTTCATGGTGGGATAAAATATAAAATAAAACTACATTATGGCAGACATGGGAGGAGGATACAGAGAACACATATCAAAAAGAGAAGATTAAAATGGATGAGAGACATGTGATTTGCGTTGACAAGGATGGAATAGCCAACCAAGTGACCTGTATCCATGAGTGAAAAAGGAAAGAGGGGAAGACCATGGAAGAATTGGCAGGAAACCCTCAGAGATGACTTGAGGTGCTTGGAGATGTTGTGGCACAAGGCCAGAAGACTGGTGACGGACAGACATGAATGGGGAATCTGTGTTACGCAATGCACAGACCTGCATGAGAAGGAGCAAGTACTAAACAAGTACTACGTGAAAGATTACATAGAAGAAACATGCTTGGCTGTGCTTTGTATGTATTGCACATGTTTTAGTTGCACCTGAGAAACTTGTGCTATGCCAATGGCCAGTTTTGTTTTGACTGACACTGGAATATTTAAGAACTAGTTCTGCAGTGTATGCGTTAATGATATTAATGGTTATTGAAAGTTTTTGGAGCTAATCTTAGCTTTGTGCTATTTCATTTAAGAGATCTTTAATCAGTCTAACGATGGTAAAAATTGAAACCCTTTGATGTAAAACATTTCTTCAGCTTACCTGTAAGCCGCAAGTAATCAGAAATAATTATATTTGAAGTAGTAATCATTAAGAGAAATCAGAATTAAGAGAAGTCGATGGGCTCAGTGACAGTAAAACACTCTTTGATGAAAGAATGTGCCTATAAAAAAGAACTTTGAAGAATAAATATTTCAGTTCAACTTGTTGTGTACTTCATCAGATGTAAATTTAGTTGTTTTATTTTCAGGAAGTAACTGTTAAACCACTTACTCCGCTTCCAGACAGAACTGCTTATTCCCCTCGAGATTTAGTAAGAAGTTTGGCATTTTTAGTACACGCTCATTGTTAAAGTGTTAAGGTGTATGTCATCTTGGTGTAGGTCATGCAGAAGTTGTTGTGGTCTTATCTGGTTTGTATTTGAGAAGTGGTCTTTGGTCAGAGCAAATTTCTCCAGTTCTGGACATGTAGCTAGTGTAAGCCAGCATTAATGTGAGAAATGGGTTTGGTACATTATGTCACACAGGGTTGAAATGGTGTGCACGTTTCATCGCAACAATCATATTCAAACTCTAAATAGAGATTCTGATCATTTATATTACTTATGACTTCCTCATTTGGCATATATGACTTGAATTATCATGGTTATTACATTACAGCCGCAGAGTTGGCCGTCTTGACATTTGGGCATCTGATAGCAATAGTCTAAATTGTATTGCCAGCTTTTCCATGTATCAGCTGTGTATTGTAACAACTGACATAAATAGTTTCAATCCTTCTAAGATTTGCCTAGCTGAGTTTATATACTTTTCTCCAACAAGTAGAACACAGCATGTTCTATAGGGTGCCATACTGTTATAAAATCGACTCTTGTTTTAACTTGTCGATTATATGTTCCTACTATTTCCTGTAATCATACTGTGTCAGTTTGAATTGAATAAACAAATATTATTATTACCTGTATTTCAGTCATTTTCTTTAGAATAGAACTGACATGAATTGCTTTTTCTTGTAGTTAACACCCTCACCCAACAGGTCGTTGTCTGATGCGGATGGTTGTGAAAGCGATAAGGACAGCATCAGCTCAGATGAAGAGCAGTCGTCTGAATCAAGTGACTCTGAATCAAGTAGTTCTGTTTCAAGCTCAGCCGAAAGCGACGAATCAGACAGTGAGCAGAACAGTCCTGTTAATGAAGGATGGCTGCATGAAAATCTTGCTCAGTCGAGAGCAACCGTACCGAATTCGGTTCTCTCAAGAACGCCTACTGTAAGCCCGCCTGAGGGCAGGACAACATCTGACTGTGGAATAAAACTTAAATTAACCCTTCCAAAATCTGCAAATTCCAATTCGCAACCTCCCTACTTAATCGACAGCACGGCCACTAATGAACGTTTTAACCCTATGCCAACGCAACCGGTGGTGCCTCACAAATCTACAAAGCGGCAAGACAAGTTGTCTGCTAACGTGCCAGTGCCTTCGACAGCCTCCGTTGTCGCTTCTGGTGGAACAGGAGCTGAAACGACGGTGCCAGGCACAGGCAGCGCAAATGCTGTGCCAGGCACAGCTACTTCAACGACTGTGCCACAGAAAAAAGCACCGCCATCCCCCAGAACTCTTGCAAAACTTACCGGTCTCGATTTTAAACCGTTACCAAACATAAGCATTGGAAAGAAGCGACAGGCGAACGATGGAAATTCAAAAGCTGTCAGTAAGCACCAACGAACGGAGGACAGGCGAAGAGGATTGAGTGCTTTACAAAGAGCGTATTCACCGTATGTTAAATTTCATCTTGTTAATACAGTGGTTGTTTAAATTTTGCCTACCGAGTCAGTTGCTGCATTTCTTCTGTCTTACATCATTATAAGTCAGTTTGGTCATAAAATGTTTTAAGGTTGTAAATTTTGGAATGTAGATACAAATTGATGTTAGCTTTGTAAGAAGACCAGTTTGTAATGCCACCTCATCATGTGGCAGTGGGACATGATAGCCATTTGATAAGAACACTCGGCTTGAGATTAGGACAGTATGTGTTCGAACCTATCTGAGGCAGTTAGAGTAGAGACCATGCGGATAGTTTGCACTTCAGAAGTCTGGATGGACGGTGATATCAAATGCAGGTGTCTGTATATTTGTTTGTATGTGTCAGAGCTCTCAATGGTCACTGCTGTAATGAACTTCTAGTGTGTATATATAGTAATTTCCGAATGAGCTAACAGCTGACCTAATAACTTGATCTATCCAAACCAAAGAGGCAATTGTAGAATATTCTAAGGTAGGATAATGTAATATGCATTATATGTTGTGGTTTTAAAACTCCAAACCAGAAGTGATGATTATCTCCAGTTTAAGAGTCTTTCTTTGCAAATTATAAACTGAATTTCATCTTGTGATGTAGTTGTATTCTATGCAAAATTTATTTGAAGCATGTACTGCTGGAGGTTGAAAGCAGTCAATAAACTTGGAAGGTTAGTTGCTGTTTAACGACGCTGTGTCAGAACAAAGTTGATTAGTGTTGCCCTCCTCCTTTCTCCAGGCTTGGGACTGACACTGTCAGAATATGAGTAGTGGCAGAGTTAACTTGGAAGGAAAATAGAATCAAACAGAAATATACCAAGAGTATTGGACAGTTTTTATGTTCAAACACTAAAGAAATAATTATTTCTTTAGTGCTTGAATACAAAATCTGTATAATTATCATTCTCGGTTACAAAGTGAATGCTTGTGCAAAGGGTCACATCTTTTGCTTTAGTTGTTTTCTTAGATGCATTTCATATTTGTTTTCAGAGAACGGAACCGTGAAATCCCAAAACCAGTTACCATTTCAAATGGAGAATCATTGGAAGATGAGCTGGATGCCACTTCTATGGACTTTGATTCCATTGACTATAACATCACAGAAAGGACAATGTTTAGTGAAGATCCACTGGGTCTACGGAGGCTTCCGGCGGGTGATTCAGATCACTTTGGCTCTGACAAGGTCCATTCATTTTTCAGTGGAGTTGTCTCATTCATAGCTAAATTTAGGTTGACAAGGTTGAGAAATGGAAAAGAAGCTGGATGCCCAAATTAAATTGATGTCTTAGATTTGGGCTTAATTTATTAACGATTCGCTTTGTGCCACAGAATATCAAGTAAAAGCAAAAAATTCATATAAATAAACTGGTAATAAGTTGTCAAGCTCTGTGTTTACACCATTTGTCAATGCACTGATATCTGGTGAATATGTGATAGTACTAAGTAGTTTGGCAGTTTGTCCTCAAAAAGTGCACCCTAGTCCGACGACGAGTGTTTGGGAATAAGGATTCATGTTATTTGTCATATGATTGCCCTACCTATGCCTTAGTATCCGTTATTTATCTGCTCCAGGTGGAGGCAAATGGAGAAGCAGGTGATGGGAGTACTAAGCGTCGTCGGAAAAAGATTGGTGACATCTGGGGCTCGATGGTTACTCAGTCAGAGGGTCCCACGGAAGAATTTCGCGAACGAGAGATTTTCTCAAGACAAGCAGCGATAAAGTCACGAAGAGGCGACTATAACAGCAGAAGAAGAGATTGGAGCAAACCGCCCGAGGAAAACGGACATTCGAGAGATTCCCACGATCGAGATCGGAGTAGTCATCGCGACCGAGAGAGAGAACGAGACAGATCCAGGGACAGGTCGAGGGATAGAGATCGTGAACGAGATCGAGAAAGAGATCGAGGTCGAGAAAGAGGCCGAGATAGGTATCCGAGACCCATGACAAAATCGGTGTATTCACAAACTGTCAATGATCAGGAGGATAAAGAGCGAAGTAATGTAGACAGTACAGACGGCAGTTGCTCGATCAGTGGAGGCGCAAACAATACAAAGTACGTACAAATGTTAATTTATTTCTTCAGCCTTATGATGTTTAAACAGCATTTAATGGGAAACCAATGCAGGTCATCGTTAAGGGGTTAATGAAAGTGTACTAAAATGCATGGAAAACTAATCCTGTTCATCGTTAAAGGGTTAAAATCAGGAAAGCCTTGTAACATGGCATGATGAATTTTATGCAACATGGTAGCATCTTAGAAGTATTTGTGTTATTTTTTGACACTTCTACATTGTCTCAATATTACAATTAGTTACTGGTTGACATATAGATGGATGGTTGGCTTTGTAGAATTATTAAAACTCTTTGTAATCTGATGTGGCTATTCACTGTGTTCAATTTGTAGGAGCTCGTTCGGGATTTCTCGTGTATTTAGCATTCCACTTGGAATAATCTTTTAATATAATTATGTACTGTTCCAATCGATTCAGCCCAAAACTCATTTTCTGATTATGTAAAGTCTCGCTTCAATCGGTTAGAGAGCTGTGCAAGCAGTGCTTTTGGGATGTGATTGAAAGGTGCTATATATAAGTGTTTGTTACATTACATTATATACGCTACCCAAAATATTTTGATATTGAAAATGATAAATTTGACATTGATTCCATGTGGTTGTATTATCAGTCCAAAATACTTGAAGAGCAGAAGCATCTCTGAAATTAGAGTCCTTCTTTTCCAATTGAAGATGTGTTTGCAGCTCCAAGCTAATAATATGTCTAATTTTTTTAGTTTTCTGCCATGTTTTTGTTGTAGTTTGTAATTTTGAGTGTGTCTGCATTGTAGTGTGCCGTTAGAGAAATCTGCAGTGTATTGTGATCGAGCATCTGAGCTGGAAAGTTTTACCAAGGAAGTGGTATGTCATTATTTTGAATTTCTTTCCTAATGTGGCTCTGTGTAATACATGAGCAGATGAGATGACAAAGCCTTGCTGCCATCTAGTTATATTTTGTGTCGTGGGGTGCTCGATAGTGTAGTGGTTAGCATGCTTGACTCAATAGAGAGGTCAAGGGTTCAAATCCCTGTCAGGGCAAAAATTTGGTTAGAGATTTCTGCTCCACATGCGCTCCCTAGCCAACTCAGCTAATGCCGTACAATGAGTACTTGTTGGGAAGATGAGACGGCGAGGGAGAGGACTGCCACCCGCCCTCATATGCCAAGGCTAAGAAAATTGAAGTCGCTAACACTTCATGCTCATGGCTGCCTCAGGGCTAGCTTAATTGACTGCTCTTCTACTGAGCAGGCAGGACAGAGATATAGTTTATTGGGATTAGGGTTTTGAAAATAATGTGTTCATGCAACTAAAAGTTTATTGTCATCCTTAAGACGTGGATATGCCTGTGGCCATCTTTTGAGGGACATTTGCGTAATGTTTTGAAGCAAGCATTCTGATGTCACTTGTGACGTTTGTTTCTGTATTATGATGGCTTGTGTGCAAGGGTTAGAACAGCACTGGGGTGTTTTAGCAGTAGCTGTTTGGTTCTGTTGATGTGATACTGTTGGGCACAGAGAAATCCTGCAAGATTAGCACTTTAATGATTGTTTGCAAGGTCAATGGTTAAGCAAGGTGTCCTGTCATTTTCTGTGGTTGCATCTTTACCTAAGCCGAGGTCTTTTTACAACCTCCGGACCATGTTTTTCAGTTTTTATTGAAGGCATTGTTTGATGGACCCATATGGTGACTATTATTGTTAACGTTCTTTTCAAACTGTCACAATGATGAAATCAACACAAATAAGAAATTCAAAACTCGTGGCAGGGAGTAAATTGAAAACCCAGAGGTTGTATCGTAAAAGATACTACAACATAGATATCGCCTCTAAGCGATAATAACAGATAATAATAATAATAATAATAATACAACTATAGCTATGTCTAGTTTCCAGTGAATGGCTTTGTGCTTTTAATTGTAGACTGACAGCCGGACGAAGATGTTTGTAAGCACCCATTGGTCGATTGTACTGGTGCAGCAGTCGTTTGCTATGCAGAAGGAGAAAGCAGATCCAAAGGCTCTTTCGACTAAACTCAGGTCACTGGGCAACATGTGCAAAGGCAATGAGGAAGCAATATTGGACGAGATGAGAAAGGATGCTCAGGAAGAAGATAGAACTTGGGCCATTCTTCACATTATCACGTGTGTAACAGGCTATTTGTATACTAAGAGTAATGGAGAAGATCATTGCTTCATAGGGTAGAAGAAATGTGATGCTAGTAAGGAACACAAAGACTTTGACCACTCTTTCAGGAATGAAATTGATCTTGACATATAATCACTTGTGTACTATGTACCTTCCCCACTTTACGCTCTAAGATTGTGGCTTGGGTCTCTCCCTCATCTGCCCAATGCTTGAAGACTTTTTAATTCCCTTGGGGTTGTCATGCTGAGAGTGTCTCTGAATAGCTTATACTGTAAGAGGCACTTTAAAAAAAATTCAAATACAATCCAAAACAATACAGGAGTTATGCACTATTAAATCAATTGGTCTGTTGGTAGGCATATTTTTTTTTATCAGCAAATGACACCTTGTCTCTGGTCATTGATGTAAATGAGTGAATTTCACCAGGTCCACCTTGTAAATAGTTGAGGATTCATAGAAAATGTCTATTTCACTTTTAAATGATTTTTGAAGAAGAATAGTAGTATAATTTTTCATTCTTTGTGTTATTTTTTGTTTTTATTTTTGAATGCTAGATTAGTTAGTTTCTATTTCAGAGTGTTTGGATTCTGATGAATACATTACTTTTGTTTCAGTCTGCAGATTCAGTCGTACTCTTGTTTTCGCCAATGGTCATCTCGAATGAGAGATATCGAGAAGTTGAGAGGCGCCATTGATAATTTTGTGGTAAGAATACTGTGGTACATTTTTATAGTTCGTGAAGTATCATTAATTCCTACATGGGTGAGAAACAAACAGTTCTCAACTACTGCGGAATATTTGTGAGAACGTTAGGTTGGCATGCTGTTGCAAAATGCTCCAAATCAAGAACTTGTTGCTGGCATGGGCCTTGCTTACATCAGAGAGATGTGATTTGCAGTCTTGAATAGCTGAAGTTGATACTCGTACTCTGCTGAGCACAGGATTCTACTGGTGCATTGCTTCCACACTCTGGTTCTAGCACAGTGTGCCTTCTTGTGCATTGGAGCTTGTCTTTAGAGTAATTTTCCACTGCGAATACTTACTGTTCTGTATGACTGCTCAGAATGCGTATAATCTGGCATAAAGTGGTGACAGCTTGCATGATTGCTTAGATGGAGCCATTATATACAAATGCCTGGCTACATACGTGTAACTACACTTTTATGAAACGTTATTCATCACAGGTTTAGCCTTTAGTGTTTTAAGAGAGCCATGCGTTTTAAGCAAAATCTGATTTTGGAGAATTGTTCAACAGAAAATTCCGTATGACATGTGCTTATGTTTGATACGATACACTTCATTGTATGCATGCATAAGTTGACTGACTGCATTTAAGACCTGAAAGTGCACTTCTGAGTAGCTTATGAAATGCTTTATGACTATTCTAATGTATTGGTTGTGGATTGATTATCAGTAATTGAAATGACCCATGTGCAGATGAATGACGATGTGACTGGACTGAATTGTTTTTTGCTAACAGGAAAGTCACGAAGTTCGATTGTCGCTGACGAAAGATGAAAGTTGTGCGTTCAAAAATTACTTTAATCATATGCACTGGGTTTATCGAAGCCAGAATTATATGGATCGAGCCGACCAGTACATGCAAAAAAGTGGCAGAGGTAAGTCAAAAGAATGTGGCTTTACTTTTATGGCATACAGTAATTGCTTTTAATGAGTTTTACTTGGTACATTGACTTCTGTGCTGCACTATCTGATGAGGTGGTAACTTTAGCCCAATTCTGCTTCTTGTGCAATCTACTGTATATTTTCTGTCCCACTTCCAGTGAGGAGTCGTTTTTCTGCTCCATCTTTACCCTAGCAGTCGTCTGTCTTCCCTGTGTTGATTCAAAATGGCATTTTTACTTGAGATGCTGTAAAATCTGATATTGCTTTTTGTTCTGCAGCTTCATTGCACTAGTGTTGCAACTATCTTTTCTCAAGCCACTTTGCATCAGAGAATGTCTTCACCACGAAATAATTATCAGTTCAGCTAGCCTAGAGTTGTAAACTATGGATGTTGTGGATGTGTTATGTTACATTTAGCAGTTATCAATGGGAAGTCTACTTGAATGTTGTGATACTCTGCTGCTATTTCCTTTGACTGTTATGGCATTTTGGTGTTATGCTGCGATAGTGACAGGGATGGGCAGTAATTGAAATTACATAATTGAAATTACTTTAAATCATGTAATTTGTAATTTGCAAATTGTAATTCAATTACTTTTTTCTCCAGTATTTTGTAATTTGAAATTATATTTCATGTCCCAAAGTAATTTGTAATTCAATTACATTTTTCTGAGTAATTTGCCCATCCCTGGATACTGACGTAAATACCCTCTTTTTCTGTTTTTATTTTAGTGATGCAGTTCTTCATGCGCTTAAGACAAGACGTAGGTCATCTGCTGATGAATAGTTCGTTAAATTTCTTTGTGAGGTACGTCTCAGAAGCACTCCAGCGTCTGGGATATCAACATGTTATCGCTTTATGACCTCCGCATAATACATGGCCTTGTTTTGATTACGGAGCTGCTGAATTTTTTACAACTTCTGACCGTAGACTGAACCCTGTTCTGCAGTATTCAAAGATGTCCTCAGAAAAGAAGTAGTATTACATAACTAAATTACATAACTAAATTACATAACTAAATACTTAGGCATGACTGGTTACGTGTTGAATACATTTAATATAATTGTGCAAATGTTGTTGTGTGCTTGTGTGTGCGGTTATGTTGTTGAGGTTGTTTACTATGGAACTGAACTGCCCTGGCTGGAGACAGTTGGTTGTGGTTGTGTGTATAATGGTAATGCATTGGATATGCCTATTGTATCCATTTTGGTGAATTAAATTTTTTTTAATTGATTTTTGTTAATTGAATTGTGCATCTGACCACAGATAAGAGTAATGTACTGCATTCATCTTCTGCTTTACGTAAGAGGAAAAATTGGCAATAGTGCTGACATTTTGTTGTCTTGAGGATCCAGAAAGTTTTCAAGTGGTTTGGGGTGGGGGGCATATTAAAATCAAGTTTTACCATGGGGGTTTATTAATCTTCTTTCTGTTAGCCGTAGACACATTTACCTTCCCTGTTTTTATGACACAATGGAGTTTTGCAGATGATACCTTCTACAATTTTCTACTGAAAATGATATAACTTCTCAGGTTTAATTAAGCAGTTCTAAGTATCTTCAGGACTAGTTTTAGTTTCCAAAATGACTTTTCATATGGGATTGTTTGGAGAATATCTTCTACAATATGCAAATATGTATGTGTGTAATTGGTTTGTCCACAGATTGTGACTATTTGCAGTGTTGACTCGCTCATACAATGCACAGGATTCTAGCATAGCCTACTCCTGCACACCTCCCGTTTTTCCATGCACTTGGGCCGACACGCTTATCTGATCTTTCTGAAGGTCACCTCGATGACGAGTCCATGTGCCGGATAGGTTTCTGATACCGTATTGAGTAATTGGGGCTTTGACACAAATAGGTCTAAAGAGTTAGGCCGACATGTACCTTATATTAGACTGCGGTTACCGGTATAGGCTACATAGGGAGTCGACCGCTTTGATGAGGCAGGCCACAGGCAACTAACACGGGCCTGGAGTGGTAACATGGTGTATTTGATAAGCCTAGGCATTAGAGTCTAAAGTAAGCCTATAATGACGTAGTTTAGACCTGTCTGTGTGAACCAGACAAATCTAGCCTATAGCCTAATTAAATCTTGATTTTAACAACGCAGGGTAAACTTGAACATCTGTTACCTTTATGTCCTATCATCCTATGCGTATAGGCTAGTCTTGTGAATAACCGATAATCTTCATGTTCTCAAAAGTTAAATGGCACCATTGCTCTTTATGTTTGGGCTTCATCCCTCAGTTTATTCCAACATATGGCCATCACATCTGAATGATGCATGTGTATTATGCAGAACGTGAAGGAATTTGAATTAAGCAAACAGGTGCTTCGGTTGATCTAAGCCTTAATTACGCCTCATTACAGGGTCGCTATATCTGATTAATAGACTAGCTTAAGAGGGCAGTGGCGTAACGAGGGGGGCAGAGGGCGGCCGCCCCCGGCGCAGGACAGAGGGGGCGCAAAATTAGGTCTGAAAATGTGTTTTTTCTGAAAGAAATCAGGTAAAAATAGTTTTAAAAAGTAACTTTTTGTACGTGAGTCTTGGCTGGGGGGGCGCAAAATGAGATTTGACAAGTTTCTTGTTGAAAAACAGACGGAAAAGCAAAAAAAAAGGTCATCAGAAATTTTGGCGGAACTCAGAAAGAAAATTTTCAGGAAATTCTTGCCCCCGGGCGCACGAACCCCTAGTTACGCCACTGTAAGAGGGTGACCTAAAGAGAGCCTATATATAGGCTACATGTTAGGCCCATACAATTACAGCTTTACGTTAGAGTGCCATATGTCACACTGTATTGTATTTATCAATTTATATAGCGCCGCTCACAGCTACTGAACTACTGAGCGCTCCAGTGCGAGAACCCCTAGAGAAGAAGACACAGGTCGGCTAGTCGTGATCTATAGGCCTAGGCTATATTATAGGCATAGACCTATAGTTTTGTGTCGTTTGGAGTAGATTATGTGGTCCATGACAATCTTAGAGTTCATTTGAATTAGGCTATGTCAATATAGCCTATACGTATAGGCTCCCTAGTCCTACTGCTTCCAAAACCTAATTCTTTTCCTGATCTAAGCAACAGCAATTAATGATAATCACAATGAGTTTCGTTTTCGTCATTTATGAAAGCTATAGTAGACCTATATTTGTCGGTAAATTTACAGACCTCGTACTTGGGTCCTATAATTAATTTATAGGCCCACGACACTGAAACGCACGTTAAGTTCTTATTTATTATTTAAAATACCACTCATCATAGTTTCAATTGTATGATAAAAGATTTAAGTAGAGAGCACCGATTAAGAAGTGATCAGCACTTGCTGCAATGATCATGTATGCGTTTGAAAGGCACCATGACAACGTTACAATGACTCTGGCTTCATATATTCGTTTTCCTCTTCATCACCTTCACAATGTACACATACATGAAAACGAATTACTGCAGTAATTTGCCTCTCATTGTCTGGTATTTTACCAACGATATCGCGATATTCAGTTGATCGGAGATGTCGATTCTGGCACAAAATATTCTTAATCGACCGACCGACCGATCGACGCTTAAATTAAGGCGGACAAAACCGGATAAATGCATTATTAGTGCTCAGACGACGACGACGACCGCATCTGCATCATCATCACCAGGTGGCGCCAGATGCTACACTTTTTGTAAGAGCAGCGAGATTCTGCGATGGCGCTATACGAGACGCTTGCTGTCCGCTCTGGCTCTGCAGCGCTCTTCGTCATACGACGTAATACTGACGACTTCGAAGCGCCTGCGCTGCCTGCGGCTGATTGGACGACGAAGACGATGGATTACAGGAGTAACAGCACTCGCGTCTGTACTGTGGAAAGCGACACATGTGCAGCTTCGGTATCAGGCTGCAGTATTTCGACTCGTCTCGGCAAACTGTTCAAAACAGTAGTGAAAATTACTATGCAGTCATAATTATTGATGGGTTACTAAAACTTACTATGCATTGGAAATGGTTGGCTATTTTGGGGTCGTGGGCCTGTTACACCCCCCCCACCACCGAGGCCAATCCGACCGTGTAAAGAAATCAGCATGGGATCGGTTTTTGACTGCACCGAATAGGGTCAGAGTCACAATTTAAAAATAGTAATTCTGTCATCATGTTCCCACTTTTTAGTGAAATAAGCGAATAGACCAAGTCCCAAACGGCTGACGCGGGACTACCCTAGATTTTCTCATGGTTTCTGCTTTCGTGTGGCGTTGCCTCCTGGGTTCGGCCCCGACATAGCCTAGGCCTCTATCTGAGGGAGCTTTGCTTCTCCACGCTGGGTGTTCGGGGTTGCAGCTCCCTCCGCTCTTCTGCACAGTGTGAGCTTCTTGTTTCCCTATACGCAAACTTATATTAGGCAACATAAAGGAAAATATCGTGCTGACACAATATTCTGATACTTGTTAAGGCTTTGCAGAAATATCATAAACTAACTTTGTGCTTTTCTGTCGTTGGCCCTAAGGTCTGGAATGGGCTTCCTCTCACTCTGCACTCGTTGCCCATAAGGTTTTACTTATACCTTTTATTCCCATCTTAAGACTATCCTTTTCAGCCGGGGCTGGGTCGGGAGCGCCTCTGAGTAGTTACTCTGTATGGGCGCTATATAAATCCATGCAATCAATGAATGAATGAATGAATGAATGAATGAATGTAAATATGTGTTAACACGGTAGTGCCACCTAACTGACCTGGTTCTATGCAGATGGGCATGAAACACGGCTTAACGGTCTCTGGTTTTGGTTCCGGTAGGAGGTCGCATTCCGTTCCGGCTGGTTGGTCATTTGTTGTCCAGACGCATTCGATGACGCGAGACTTCATTCCTCTGCCTCCGCAACTCACCGAACACTTGACATCGAAAAGAAAAACAAAACTGACAATTGCTCGTTTGGTCATTTTACATACTTGTACTGCGTGCACTTACTAAGCGCTCATGGCCAATAAATCTGAATACAAGGTGCGTGCCATGCGTGCCCCCGAACGCTCTATTTGTTCATGGCTGCAGGTCGTTTCGCGGAGTCCTCTCGTCAGGCTCAAACCCATAACCGTTGGATTTTACACCCAACGCCCTGCGAAACAGACCAAAGTACTACACATAATTAGTTTGTTTTCTTGAGAGTCCTTCGTTGCCAATTAGCCTTCTATAATAGCGCAGTGTCATTACCCACTCGAGTGATCGACGTTGAACATTGTTGTCGGCTCGGCATGTACAGTACATTCAGGACTAAACATTGTTATCGTAACCTCGAAAAATGTACAGTGCTGCTATAATTGTGCGCAGATCGAGGACCTGCAGCTCAATCGAGAGTCCTGCCAAAGATTCCGAATGGAGGTCCATGTCCGGTTGCAGGAGGCAGGCTATGGAGAGAAGGTCAGAAGGAGGCAGAGCAGCTACTAAGGCGGATTCCGTCTGGGACGAGAAAGATTGGAAGATGGAGGACAGGATCGATCCGGGAAGGAATTCTTGCAGGGAATCTTAACTTCGTCGCAAGCGCAATATCCGGATTTATCAGCGTCCCCTAAAGAGAGCTAAGTTGTGGGAATCAAGTCAGCCTGTTTCAGATTATTGTAGATTCCTTGAAGATTTAGATTCTAAAGGACGCTATAGTTCTCTGAAGTTCGTGAGACTTTGTTTTCGTCTGTACGAGACGATCTGTTGCATGATTGTGACAATTTCTGGTGATTCTGCGAGTATGCTATGCTAAATGTGCTAACTCTGCATTGACTTATAAGAGTGACTAACCTTGGTCCAGTTGGACGTTTTCCACATTGCCTGGCAGTTCTCGTGTTCGCATTCTTCGTCGTCCATTGGCTTGAACTCCTGCGGGCAACCGGAAGGGTCCAATCGCGATCGGTTGTAAGCCAGGCAGTAGGTCGGCCTCTTCCGAGAACCGAACCCAGAACGATAACACGACTCGTCTGAACACTACAATTTGAACACTGCACATTATGAAGACTACAGTTTGAACACTGCACATATGAAGACTACAGTTTGAACACTGCACGTATGAAGACTACAGTTTGAACACCGCACATATGAAGACTACAGTTTGAACACTGCACGTATGAACACTACAGTTACGACATCCGTAAGCATTATTCAGTATCAGACATTGACAGTCATGATGTACTACACTAAACAATTTGCTGATCTTCCAACCGATAGTGTTCAGTAGACAGTGCGCTCATTTTATGTGAGTCGGCTAGGGGGCGGTACATTCGGTATATCACAGACCATAGCAGTTGTAACTTACAAAACTTTTCTACAATTTAATTCACTCATCGTTAATCATTTACCCCCACATTATTTTCTCTCGACTTACTTGGAGTTTTAATGATTCTCCTTTTCTTTCGTTAGAAAGTCAACTTTTGGTCAGCTTTTGCGTATTTCTGTAGAGAATAACTGAATATAATCGCTTTGACTATTCATTTTTTTTATCACAGCCCTCTCCCTTTCCCCCTCCCTCTCCATCCTCCATTTCCCTCCTCTTCCTCTTCCTCGTCTTCTTCTTCTTCTCTAGCGTTAAGAAAATCTGTAACACGGCCTAGAAGAGCGAAACAGTATATTTTCTAATCTTCTTCGCTTAAGGGGGCCATCCTTTTCATTTCGACATTTTTACCCAAGAAGGCGTATCCCTCGGCCAATTGAACATACATCGGATAATGTCTTTTCGATGCTACTTAAGAACATCTTTCGATCCCGATAAACAGGACTTCGTCGTCTATTGAGACCTATGTGCTTTTAGGAGGCCTACTTGGTACTTGCAACGTTTACCTGACCCCCTAATCTCTTCCACCCTTGGGTGACATTAACCTGCCATTAACAGTGACCTCTGTCTTGTGCAGGATAGTTTTTTTGCCGGAGGGTTTTGGACGGATCGTGCCACACTAAGAGGCAGCAGCAAAGGTAACAAACATCGCGGTCCTTAGCTTTGAGTGGTCCTTCCGTTTCAAGTGCAGGGACCATCGAAACAATTCAGAAGCAACAACTACATTTTTAGAGATCGCATTCTACCCTAAGGCACATTTCCCTTTCGCGTGTAGGCCTACATGTGTTTCACTGATAAATTTCGACTGAGATGAGGCTATACTGAGAAATAATCCCTATCAGTTACATTGGCAGCAACCACCTACCAACGCAGTGTACAGAGTTACGCCACAGAGTTTTCAGCTTATAGTCTTAGACAGGCTTTAAGAATAAGCTGAATTTCTGCGCCTCTGTTTCTGAAATCGCATTAGATTCGTATATCAGTTTAATTGGCAGCAATCACAGACACGATATGCACTCTTACACTACTGGCAAACTTCGGTTTCTAGTCTTTGGAACTCTCCCGCTGCGGCTTTGCGTTGTACTTCGTCGCTTATGTCATTTCGTTCTCAACTCAAGACCTACCTTTTTCAAATTGCTTATCCAAAAAAGGCTGCCTCTCTGTCGTAGACGACTGATCTCTTCGATACTGACCTGATTACGGCTTGGTTTGGGGGAACCATCGGTTGATGCCTTATGCATTGAACATCGGCGCTATAGAAGTTACTAATTACAGGACAGAGATCTGTGGATTCATAAATAGACCTCTATAAACAGTTTTCCCGGACTCTGCTTTAACCATACCTCTTGCCAAGGACCGGCCTCCCACGAGGGACAGGTCAAGGCCGAACTTTCGTATCCGCAGTCCCTCGTCTCGATTGGTTTCGTCAGTCCCTTCCGCACACAGAAGGATTCGTCGACGACCAGAGTGTAGCCCTTCTCCATCGTTATCTCGCAGGCGATGTCGCGGCTCTGCAGGCCAGACCCTCCGCAGGTCTTGCTGCAGGCCGACCACGGATGAGGGATGAACTGGAGTGGGAGCTTCTTCAGCGAATTGTTACGCAGCAGGTACCTGAGCGAGATGGGGTACTTCTGCTCCTCCTCGTCATCGCTCAGACTCTCGTTGTCGGCCCTCGTCAAGGACCGTTCCATGTAGGGTAGCTTCGTCTGTTGGAGATGGTGCGCCGTCAGCAGAGAGTGGAACGAGAGGGTGATGTTGGCCGAGTCCCTTCCCGCCGTGCACGTGTAGACCCCTGCGTCTGTTTCGCGCGAACTCCGGACGCGGAGGATGCCCTTCGGCGAGACCTTGACCCTGCCCTTGCGGTCGATCTCCCTCTCACCGTGACGCCACGATATCTGGGTCTTGTTGAAGCCGCGAACCGGACAGAAGACTTGGATCGTCGTTCCGGGAATCAGGACGGCTGTTCCGCCGACGATCAGGATGACCCTCGAAGGGGGTGACTTCAGCTGGACGAAGGACGATTCCTCGCCGTAGATGATCGGAGACTGTTTGACGGTGGTGTTCGGACACTCGCCCATGTCGCACGGTTGCCTGGACTGAGGTGGAGTCGAGTATTCGGCGCACAACGATTCGTTGACAATGGCGACGTTCGCTAGATAGATCTTCTGCTCACAACGCACTGGTCTCGCCTGGATGCCAAACCCACAGGTCACCGAACACTACACAGAAGACACAATGAAGGGCATTCAGTTAAAGATCTCTCAAGTCTCAACACATAGAGATACAGATACATCGCCGCTCAAAGTTGTGGATATAGTAGACAATTTAATGGACACATGAAGTACCTTTGATCGAATCCAAGAAAATATTCTCCTACACTGTTCACACCCAAATAGTTTGGTCCCCTTAGTTCGCTCATACCCCTCAGCCATCTTTTGTCTGGTCACTGCATTCGCCACACAGGCATAGTTAAGGCTAATTAAAAGTCTTACCTTAGACCAACTGTCGACGTTCCAGACGGGTGCACACGGTGCCATGTTGCAGAGGATGGACTTTGGGGGCTTCGGTTGAGCGCATCGGTCGTCTGGCACTTCTTCCAAGTCCCCATTCGGAAGGTCATAGATGCAGCGAATGACCCGCAGCTGATGACCCCCACCACATGACACAGGGCAAGGACCATGGGGAAAGGCACGCCACCTGGGGGAAGGCAAAGGATACAGCATTCAGACCTTCATACAAAACGCAGCCTATAGGACAGTGTTAACGATGAAAACGATGGTGAAAATAATTACGACGACGACGACGACGATGATGATGATAGTGACAATGATTACGATGATGATGATGGTGGTGGTGGTTATGATGATGATGATGGTTATGATGATAATGATGATGATGATGATGATGATGATGATGATGATGATGATGATGATGATGATGATAACGATGATGATGATGATGGTGATGATGATGATGATGATGATGGCAATGAATACGATGATGATAGTGGTGGTGGTGGTGGTATAATGGTGGTGGTGGTGGTGGTAGTGGTCGTGGTGGTCGTGGTGGCGGTTGTGAGGTGATGATGATTGTGTTGTTGATGAAGATGAAGGTGATGATGGTGATGATGATGGTGACAATTATTACGATGATGATTGATAATGATGGAGGCAGCGACTATGACAAAAATTATGATGAAAATGATTACGATGAAGGTGATGATGGTGGTGGTGGTGATACATGATGATGATAATGATGATAAAGACAGCAATGAGGAAATGATGAAGACGACATCATGTATGTTAGTCCCAAATGTTACACCATACAGTCTTTGGTTTTAGTCCCAGCCTGCTAAGAAAGGTTGTTGGACTGAGCTCTGCTTTTCGTCTTCACAGCTCAGTCAAACCAGACAGAGGTCAACCTGACTTTGACTTATTAACAAGTTTAGGTAAGAGTTACTCAAAGTCACGAAGCTATCATAATATAGCAGAGTTCATCTGGTCACCTCTTATGACAAACAACAGGTAAGGAAAGATACAACAAGCGCTCTTTCATCTAATGACTATCAAGAGTCATCTCAAGTTAATTTATGGACCTCTCGGCTTAAGCGAGAGCGCTTAGACTAATTATCAAAAGAATTATCGTCATGTAATTTATATACGTATATATCACATGTATATTAATACACAATGTATATAAATATATCATGTGTGTGTGTGATGTGTGTGTGTGTGTGTGTGTGTGTGTGTGTGTGTGTGTGTGTGTGTGTGTGTGTGTGTGTGTGTGTGTGTGTGTGTGTGTGTGTGTGTGTGTGTGTGTGTGTGTGTGTGTGTGAGTCGACAAAGAATTGTCAATGTCATGTGACATATGTCCAGTGCCCTTAAATCTCACACCATAAATTTCGACTCCCCGGTCAAAATTGAGCAAATCTAGAAGCAACAATGGGGATACTATACCTTTCGACCCATACAACATACACGCCGCGACAAATGTTTGGAAGCAATGGGCCAAATATAAACGGGAAGGAAACTGATTTGACAGGACCTGATAGTCTAGTGGTTAACGTGATGGACTGTCAACCAAGAGGTGGGGGGATTCAATTCCCAGCGAGGGCAGAAATTTATTTAAAGATCTGAGGGTAAATGGATGGGTGGAAGGACCATGCATTCATCCATCATCCATACATTCATCCGTCCGTCCGTCCGGCTGTCCGTCCGTCCATCCATAAATCCATCCATCCATCCATCCATCCATCCATCCATCCACTCATCCTTTCGTCCATCCTTCCATCCATACATCTTTATATCCATCCATCCTTACATCCATCCTTCCACCATCCACTCACACATTCATCGATACATTCTTCCTTCCATACTTCCATTCATCCCACCCTTCCTTCCAGCTTTCCTCTTCTTCTTCATCATCTTCTTCTTCTTATTCATCTTCTTCTTTTCTTCTTCTTCTTCTTCATCATCTTCCACTTCTTCTTATTCCTCTTCTTCTTCTTCTTCTTCTTCTTCTTCTTCATCTTTTCTTCTTCTTCTTCTTCTTCTTCTTCTTGACCTTCTTCTTCTTCTTCTTCTTCTTCTTCTTCTTCTTCTTCTTCTTCTTCTTCTTCTTCTTCTTCTTCTTCTTCTTCTTTCTTCTTCTTCTTCTTCTTCTTCTTCTTCTTCTTCTTCTTCTTCTTCTTCTTCTTCTTCTTCTTCTTCTTCTTCTTCTTCTTCTTCTTCTTCTTCTTCTTCTTCTTCTTCTTCTTCTTCTTCTTCTTCTTCTTCTTCTTCTTCTTCTTCTTCTTCTTCTTCTTCTTCTTCTCTTCTATCTTCTTCTTCTTCTTCTTCTTCTTCTTCTTCTTCTTCTTCTTCCTTCTTCTTCTTCTTCTTCTTCTTCTTCTTCTTCTTCTTCTCTTCTTCTTCTCTTCTTCTTCTTCTTCTTCTTCTTCTTCTTCTTCTTCTTCTTCTTCTTCTTCTTCTTCTTCTTCTTCTTCTTCTTCTTCTTTCTTCTTCTTCTTCTTCTTCTTCTTCTTCTTCTTAAATTAACAATTTATTTCTTCTTCTTCTTCATCCAATGAAGAATGAAGAACGAAACGGAATTTAGACACTTAAGCAATGAGCCATGCAATCTCTTGTCAGCATCCAAAGCACCGAGGGCCTGGGACAATCTTCGTCTAATGCCATCGAAGTAGTCGTCTGCAGAGGGCGGGGGTGCATCAGGGGCTGCATACAAGTGGTTGGTGCTGACCTTGGTGGACAGCGGTGTTCGTTGCACGACTGAGCCGGTCTTTTGGGGACCGGGAGGTCTTTGCAACGGTCGTTCTTGATGATGACCCGGTCAGAGACGCGAAGGCACGAGAAGCTGGCCTCCTGAGTTCCTACGATGATAAGACAGATGGTTACCAACAGCCCATTTTATGCAGGCGGCTATTGATTAGGTGGTTACATTAATTAATTAATTAAACAGCCAAAGCTTATCACCCGTGGAAGTGAATCTCCATTTCATTTCGATGCGTTTACACAGACCAGAATCCACAGAAGCGGAATAATTCGCCGAAAATAAGGTTTAACTAACTAGTTCATAAATTAACTATTTATTTAATAAATTAAACTGCCAATGACACCTAGGCACTTGCAATTGAACCCAAAGCGAGCGATTCATCTGTAGAACGTGAACACGGGCGATGAGACTAACAGAGGAGGACGAGGAGAACGAGGAGAACGAGGAGAGACAAATAGCGTAGGAGGAGAAGAAAAGACAATGAGTATGATGGACGAGGAGAAGAAGAGAGTCGTTATCTAAGAATTCAATGGTTGTGGTTCGATATGCCTCTGCCTCTGCCTCTGCCTCTGCCTCTGCCTCTGCCTCTTACTCTGCCTCTGTCTCTGCCAATGGCTGTCAAGTTAAAGAGACGAAGAAGTAGGAGAAGAGGAGGGAGAAGGAGGATCTATCGACCTCAACCGGTTCCGCCTGCAGTAGCTCATGCAGCGTTAGCCAGTTCAAAAAGCCACAGAGGGCCTAATACTCATCCGCCGCAGCGTTGGCGCCTAACGTTCCGTGACATTTCTGCCGGCGGACAGACAGACAGACAGCCAGACAGACAGTCTGTCTGAACAGGACAGACAGACAGACGGACGACGCTTATATTATTGCTGAACAAGAAGCACCGTAAATAATAGCATACGCAGTCATATAGCCTATTATAATGCATGCAATATGCATCATGCAAAAATTATCTTTGTCAATATTATTGCAATATATATAAATATATACATATATATATAATTATATATATATTATATATATATACGTATATATATATAACTGCATATAAAAAATAAAGAAATACACATATATATATTATGTATATAAATACCTCCAGCACAGGATCGGCTGCATGGTCCATGGCCCGTAAGCATCCAAGCGTATGATTCCTGTCTGGCCTGTTCGTGACAGTCTTGCATGGAACAGTATTCGGAATCGGCGGGCTTCTGACCTTTGATTGACAGATGAACGAACGACAACAATGGGTATGTTGTAACGTGTACAAGTCTATTTTTGTAGCGCTATTAATTTATGTAGACTGTAGAGCTAGAATACTAGGTCATAACTTATCTATAGTCGTCTTTAGGTTATCACTCGTTGTCAAGGAAGGTCATAGGCAATGCGCTGAATAAACAGCTAAATACAAGAATGACATAGGCTCTGAACATTTGCATATGATACAATTATATCATCACCATATTTACATCTATGTCAGTGCCATATCTACACCTACGTACTCACCATATCTTCACCTTTGCCATCACCATATCTACACCCATATATGTCATTGCCATATCTACACTTACGTAATCACCATATCTACACCTTTGCCATCTCCATATCTACACCCATATATGTCATTGCCATATCTACACCTACGTCATCACCATATCTACACCTTTGCCATCTCCATATCTACACCCATATATGTCATTGCCATATCTACACTTACGTCATCACCATATCTACACCTTTGCCATCTCCATATCTACACCCATATATGTCATTGCCATATCTACACTTACGTCATCACCATATCTACACCTTTGCCATCTCCATATCTACACCCATATATGTCATTGCCATATCTACACCTACGTCATCACCATATCTACACCTTTGCCATCTCCATATCTACACCCATATATGTCATTGCCATATCTACACTTACGCCATCACCATATCTACAATCTACAACATAAATCTACACTGTAACTACCACC
>JACEVL010000092.1:448352-660463 GCA_020284085.1 Aporrectodea caliginosa
ACGAAAACAACCGAGGAAGGTATGAGAAAAGAAGAAGAAAAGAAGAGCAGTCCCTTCAGCTAGCTCTGAGGCAGCCATGGGTATGAAGTGTTAGCGACTTCATTTTCTTAGCCTCGGCGTATGATGGTGGGTGGCCAGTCCTCTGCCTCACATTCTCATTTTCCCACCGACAGTGTACTGTCAGTTTGTCAGTTTACTCATTATAGCTGAGTTGGCTAAGGGTGCTGGTGGAACAGAAATCTCGAACCAAATTTTCTGTCCTGGCGGGGATTTGAACCCCCGACCTCTCGATTGACAGTCCAGCGCGCTAACCACTACACTATCGAGCACCCCTAAGTATGAAGGAAGGCGGAAAAGGTTGGAATATTGATACCTGTCTAATGCGAACAATGGAGAGACGAAAACCAGCAGACTGAGAAGGTTGTCGCCCGAAGGAAGGTTGTACGACGTGAAAGATTCCTCGCACCAGACGCGATCAAGTTAATTCAAGTTCGTTGGCATAAATTGTTCAATAAAGCCGCAAGGACTTTGTCGATAAGATTGCTAGATTTGCTGTTAGTTAGACGATAGCGGAGTGGCATGGGAGAGAATTGTAACCGAATCTTTTAACTGGGACTTAGATGAAACTGACTTTTGATGGGTACGCACTGAAGTTGTATATTATTTTATTTACCAGAGGCAAGGACCTGATTAATCTCTTTAAATCGAGGCTTTAAATGGCGTCGTATGCTTTTGTACGCATCTGGAAATTTACTAGATCGCTTTCAGTACCTAACTGAGTACACTCAAGCGTCTTGACTCTAATCGACAATAATATGAGGAAAACATTTTTAGGAAGAATGCTGTATTCCTATTGATTTTGCATTTGCCCTATGATTCATTCATTCATTTCAGATATTTATATAGCGCCCCTTCAAGATTTCTACTCAGAGGCGCTCCCAACTACAGCGCGGACACTGAATCGGAGTTTCACGCCGAAGCGCATGAGCAATTGTGAGTGAAGGACTTGCCCAGGGTCCCTACGCGGCGGCTTGAGGTGGATTCGAACCCACAACCCTCCGGCTGCAAGGCACCAAATATACCCCCTTGAGGTGGATTCGAACTCGCAGCCCTCCGGCTGCAAGGCACCGAACATACCTCTACACCACCGCGCCCCGGCTATGATGCTTGTATACCGGAGTAAGGCTCTTCTGCAACCAGTTTAATAAAGAATATACTTACTTACTTACTTACTTACTTACTTACTTACTTACTTACTTACTTACTTACTTACTTACTTCACAAAAGCGCTGCATGCCCTAATCAATACGATGCTAACTGTCAGTAAGAGCAGAAATGTCATTAGCCAGCAGAACAATGTACTGGAGACTAGAAGAGTTACCAATGGCGAGCCCACGCACACACGTGGAACCGGACCAACACATTTCCGTCCATAGTTGACAGAGGTCAGAAAACTAAATGGACCAATCTGTGTGGTTTAGCGACTAAGGACGGTAGCATTGGCAGCACCGCAGCACTTACCCAGGACGTGTATATATATATACCCAAGCACAGTCTAATTAATTCTAGGCTGCTGTGAAATTGTGAATACGTACACGTATTGACTGGGACATGCTATTAGACAGCTTCTGCGCCGTTCTGCTGGTTTCGTCTTGGAATCACACCGCTGCTCATCGACGATCACTCTCAGCGTCTTCTTTTCTCGACATATCACTTCAGTTCTTTGGACACCTGCGGTGATAAATCCAACTGTACATAGCACCGCTTATCATCGGAGCTTTCGTGCATGCTTGTGTGTTTATGTATGCTTGTATGAATGAATGAATATATCTGTGTATTTATGCATGTGCATGGGTATTTATCTTGCGCCTATTTAAGTCATTACAAAGGTGGTCTATGTCTCTGTTGACAAGAGACATGCGAATAGGTCTATGCTACATAAGTAGGCTGTAATGTAACTAAAAGCAAGACTGAAAAGATAACTAGGGCAGAAATTTGAGTCGAGATCTTGACTCCACCCACGTACACTATCCATCTGAGCTTAAGTGAGTACTTGGAAAGGTAAACTGGCGGTGGGCGGATCAGACGGCGAGGGACAGGAATGGATACCCACCCTCACATACCGATGATAAGAAAAATTAAGTCACTTTATATCCATTGCTGCCTTTCAGAATCAGCTCAAGAGACGGCTCTGCTTCTTCTTATTCTTATTCTAGTTCTTCTTCTTCTTTTTTCTTCTTCCTCCTCCGCCCCTCTTCTTCTTCTTCTTGTTCTTGCTCTTGTGCTCCTGCTGCTGCTGCTACAACTACTTCTTCTTCCTTCTCATCATCACCCTATATTACTTCATGTGCTTCATCTCTTCATCATCATTTTCTTCCTCCTCCTCCTCTTCATCATCATCCTCTTCATCATCATCCTCTAATTTTGTATCCTCTTCTTTATCTCATCTTCATCGTCATCATCTTGTTCTTCTTCTTATTTTTCTTCTTTCAGTGAAGCCTTTCATTGGGTCGATAAAGGGAATTCCAATACATCTGTAACGGTTCATATCCTTGGAAAATGTAAATGCGGAGTTCGATGAAGCACATGGCCTGAACTCCGAAGGCATCGGCATTTGCGTCGTCCATCTAGCCAAGGTACATCTCAGAACTAGGTCAACTGATGTCAGAACAGTCAACAAAACTTCGACTGAAAAGGTCTAAAAGTCGTCAGACCCAATTGTCACCCAAAAGTAGAAGAGCGAGTTTTAAAAGAGTAATTAAATCCAAATGAAACAATAAGAAATTTCTTGTAAACAGTCTTCGTTTTATTCAGACAAACGGAGTCCTTAGAGTTGAATCACATCAGTAACTTAAATAAATAACACGCAGTTCATGTGAAGAAATGATAATATTAAGTTATTAATACAAGCAACAAAGACAATGAAAATATAATTACATCAATGATGATGATGATGATGATGATGATGATGATGATGATGATGATGATGATGATGATGATGATGATGATGATGATGACGATGACGATGACGATGACGATGACGATGACGATGACGATGATGATGATGATGATGATGATGATGATGATGATGATGACGATGATTATAAGGAAGATGACGACGATGATGATGATTTTGACGCTGATGGGGAAGATGATGATGGTGGTGGTGGCAGTGTTATTTAAGTTTCAGTTTAATTTTCAGTTTCAATTTGAGTTTCAGTTTTGTTTTAACTTTCCAGTTTAGTTTTAGTTATAGTTTTCAAATCTTTTCAGTGTCAGTTTTAGTTTTAGTTTTCAGAACTTTTCAGTTTTAATTCAGTTCTGTAAACATTCAACAGAAGCATTTAAATGTCATATTTTTATTAATAACATTCATTTTGATTAGCAAGAACAACATTATCTTATTAAATTCCTGCTTTCATGCTACTGAACAGTTTTGAACTTTCAAATTCAGTTTTAGTTCTAGTTGTGTACTTTTCAGTTTAGTTTTAGTTACAGTTAACTTAAATAAAACTTTTCAGTTAACGATGAAGTTACTTTCAGTTTTAGTTAACTTAAATAACGCTGGGTGGTGGTGGTGGCGATAATGATGATGATGTTATCTCTTTGTCTTTTATTATTCGTCATCATCAACTAGCATTGGCAACATGGTACCATAATCCTTGGCAACAAGTATTTTAATTATAAAAAGTCTGCGTTGCTAATGCTGAAATGGCTGATGATGGCGATGGTCATGGAGAATATGATAATGATCATGACAATGAATGAGGATGAGAATGAAGAAGACGAAAAACAAAGAGCAATAGAAGATGAAGAAGCATTGTGCATCCTAGTTACCTACACCACAGGAGACAGAGCAGGCAGAGAAGTTCGTCTCGTGCCACTCAAAGACAGCGGAGGATGCTGATGATGATGCTGTGTTCTCTGCCTCTGAAGCAGATGCGGTCAGTCTGCATGACGATCCATCTCCCCCGCAGACTCCGCAGCTGTCCACTACGTGCCCTGAACCCAACTGACCATCGCATCCCGTAGACTGCATATAACAACAGAACAGTGAAGATTAGGGGTGGGCAACGATTTAAAATTTTAATCGAAATTAATCGCACGATTAAAATTTTAACGCCGCGATTAATTTTTAACGCATGTCAGAATAGATAACAAGTACAACTACTGTACCGACTCGGAGTAATTACGTTGAATATGCGCTATATAAATGATTGCAGTCAATAAACAAAAAGCACACAATGCTTTTACTACTTATTTTACTTTTTAGTGTTTACTTTTAAGTTTTAAGTTTAAACTGAGCGGTTTTATCAAGAATTGTTTTAGCGCATTTCTAGAAATAATTGGGCGCAGTGACAATCGCGTTAATTGCGTTAACAAATTTAATCGCGTTAATTAATTAACGCATTAATCGCGTTAATAACGCGTTAAATGCCCAGCCCTAGTGAAGATGCAATTGCGTGTAATGTAAGGTGATGGATGGATCGAAGGATGAGTGGAAGGAAAGATGGAAGGGTTTCCGGATCATGCATTCATCCATCATCCATCCATCCAGTCATCCAGTCATCCGTCCGTCCGTCCGTCCATCCAGTCATCCATCCATCCATCCATCCATCCATCCATCCATCCATCCATCCATCCATCATCCATCCATCCATCCATCCATCCATCCATCCATCCATCCATCCATCCATCCATCCATCCATCCATCCATCATCCATCCATCCATCCATCCATCCATCCATCCATCCATCCATCCATCCATCCATCCATCCATCCATCCATCCATCCATCCATCCATCCATCCATCCATCCATCCATCCATCCATCCATCCATCCATCCATCCATCCATCCATCCATCCATCCATCCATCCATCCATCCATCTATCCATCCACTCATCCTTTCGTCCATCCTTCCATCCATACATCTTTATATCCACACATCCTTACATCCCTCCTTCCACCATCCACTCACACATTCATCCATACATTCTTCCTTCCATACTTCCATTCATCCACCCTTCCTTCCAGCTTTCCTTCGTTCCCGAGCGCTGCATTCCGTTCGTTATGTCGTCAAGTACTTGTGGAAAGATGCAAAGCAGCAGAATTGGTGGAAGGTTTAGAGAGCTTCGAAGTTTTGGAGAGCGCGACCGAATTACAACGACTTCTTCATCCCTGTTTGATATCATAAACAACCCTTATAGTCTGTCAATATTATTCACATTCCACGTTCGGCTAGTTCTGTGGATACTGGATGGCTCTTGTGCATTTAGCCAGCTAGACCAGTTAGCTTACTTATTTACTTTCTAACTTATACACACCAACACGGAGACATTAGTGTATGTATGCAACGGGCCTTTTTTATAGCGCAATCTCTAAACACTTTTCAAGACAACATTTTTGGATGGATAAGATAAATAATGGATTAAAAAATCAGGCCATTTAAAGTGGTGCACGCATTATGGAATGAGGGGACGGTGGAGTAGAAATACGAGGCAGAAGAGTTTTTAAATATAACAATGGAAATAAGAAGAAGAATAGATAGAAGAAAGAAGACAATGGTCTTTGGAATTTGGGGTGTCGTCCGTCCGTCCGTCCGCCCCTCCCCTCCCCTCCCCTCTTGTGTGTCGTTCAAACGCAGATCATCCACATTCCAACCCATACGAAATACCACCGCAAACCTCGTGACTCATGACCTAATAATTCAGATACGAGGTCAAGTGTGGTGTGTTTGTGTGTGTGTGTGTGTGTGTGTGTGTGTGTGTGTGTGTGTGTGTGTGTGTGTGTGTGTGTGTGTGTGTGTGTGTGAGAGAGAGAGAGAGAGACAGAAAGACAGACAGACAGACAGAGACAGAGACAGAGACAGACAGACAGACAGACAGAGACACAGACACAGACACAGACACAGAGAGAGAGACAGAGACAGAGACAGAGACAGAGAGAGACAGAGAGAGACAGAGACAGAGAGACAGAGAGAGAGGGACAGAGACAGAGATAGAGACAGAAAGACAGAGAGAAGGACAGAAAGAAAGGCACAGGGTAAGACAGAGAAAGGGAAAGAGAGAGGCAGAGAAAAACACAGAGAAAGACAGGGAAAGAAAGAAAGAAAGACAGCGACAGAAAGACAGAGAAAGACAGAGAAAGGGAGAAAGATAGAGAAAGACAGAGAGTGAGAAAACAGATAGAAAGATAGAGAGAGGAAGAAAAAATAAAGAGACAGAGACAGAGACAGGGACAGAGAGACATACAGAGAGAAAGAAAGGAAGAGAGAGAGGCAAACACAGAAGCAAGACATCACCTCATCAGGGTTACTCTCAGAGGCATACAACAATTCTCAGATTAAACTAATTGATGCTTCGCTACAGCACCAGAGCTTCAGCCTCTGACGCCAGTGTTGTCAATAAATGTCGGAGTTCTTATCTCTTTCGCCCGCTATCTTGAGGCATCGCTCCCCAACCTTATCCCAATTCGATATTTTGTATGTAGGCTACGTATGTTACTGATATTTTTATTGCGCATTTAAAGTACCTATCGACGGCGTTCCTCGTTATTCTAAATCACGTCAGAGTTTTTAAATAAGAAAAATTGTAGGTGTAAGCAAATAATGCTGGAGTGACACGAAAATTCATAAGTTCTGTCAGATTCTCGCACACGCGAGATGGAATCTTATTCAGAGTTTGCAGTAGAAGTTCCACATTAATTTACAGTCAACATCAATTTTAGAGATCCTGGAACACGGATGTTGCATTAATGCTAAGGAATGATAACAACCAACTGAGGTGTTCAAGCCACATCGTATAATGCTCCCCGACTGACATTCCCTGGGTTGATGGTAAAAGTCCGGTCTGTTCAAGGTCAAGTATTTGTCAGCAGTGGCTGGTTGGTCGCAGTGTTTACCTCTCCGTGGGGGGACAATTGACCCCACTCCAAAGACCATGACTGGCAGATATGACAACGAATCCAAGACCCCATTATCCGTGTCTAATCTTATAAATTCTGTGTTACTGTTATATGAATACGCGCAAGACGTCAAACGATGGTGAATATCAACGACTATCCGATCAAGTGGAGGGTTAGTCGGGTTGAGACCAATATTTGAAGTAGGAGGAGCAAATGTAATATGCCAAAAACCAATCTTTGTCGGCGGCAACGGCCAATGTTGTCATAAGCTGCCGTTAGCTGTGGATCCAATCCAGGAGCAAATGGATCAGTGATGACAACAGATTCTCAACAACGTGGACAGCTTCTTATGCGTGAACCCTAACTTCATCAGAAATTTATATAGTGCCCTAATCAATCCTTTAATCTTCTTCTTCATTATAGGGACAATATAATTGTAGCAGTAGGTCAAGATTGGCTAAACTAGAACACTCAACTAACTCAAGTGGGAGTTAGTCGGGTTGAGACCAATATTTGAAGTAGGAGGAGAAAATGTAATATGCCAAAAACTAATCTTTTTCGGCGGCAACGGCCAATGTTGTCATAAGCTGCCGTTAGCTGTGGATCCAATCTAGGAGCAAATGGATCAGTGATGACAACAGATTCTCAACAACGTGGACAGCTTCTTATGCGTGAACCCTAACTTCATCAGAAATTTATATAGTGCCCTAATCAATCCTTTAATCTTCTTCTTCATTATAGGGACAATATAATTGTAGCAGTAGGTCAAGATTGGCTAAACTAGAACACTCAACGCCTTCATTTCTCCTTTCTAAAAGGAAAGCTAATTTTTAGGAGTGAATATCACAGTTGAAGGCAACGGTGATAAGACCTCTTACTTTTGCATCAACATTTGTGCCTTGCTAGTAATTTAATCGTGCTGTAGTATTCTTGCTTCGCTATTGGAGTTCATGTTAGATTAGAAATCTTGCCCAGCAATTAGTATTCCTGCCTTTTGAATGATACCACTTTGAACATTACTCTTGCCGTGTTGATGGTGTATAGAAGGGTCTACTTATGTCCAAATACCAGTACTATTGTCCTGCGACTATCACTCCTTCTAATGGCACTCTTGCAGCTCTGTAGTAAGTAGGCCTACTTTTGACCTGCTAATGGTACTACCGCTTTTCATCGTCTACCAACATGTAAATATTGGATGTAGTATCGCTTCGTTATCTCCTCTTTCCCTGTCTTTCCATGTTTTCTTTAATCTTCCAACAAAGGTGACTCTGTTTTCCACTCTTCCCCGCATACCTGCTGGGATGAGGATCAGGTTTGCTCAGTAATAAAGCTGCTTCTGAAGGTTCGGCCATAGTATATCTGGTTCAAAACTCGACCATGCAGGGTAGAGACTGAGGTTCCAGATAAAATGCCAGCTGCTTGCTTGGCCCGATGGCTTTTGGTAAATTAAACAGAGCCAATAAATATCAGATTAAACACAGCAGGCATTGTAAATAATTAAACCAAAAGTCTCATAGTCTTAACTAGTCCTGCAGCAGCTGAGACTCGGGTATCTTAATGCGTTCAACCGATGGCTTTCGTCCAAAGGTGTTTCAGATTTGAAGACTTCCAGGTGTCGTGGTCGCAATATAAATCCACTCGCAAGTGGTTGTAACCTCAGCCAAAAAGGGGCCATACAACCATACCAGGGTTTAACATAGGTCGTTGTTGAAAGGCTGTCACCCTCACACCCCGGCTAAGACGCCTGCATGCTGCAGGTTCAATGACTGGCTTATAACCAGCTGCATAGACGGTAGACCTATATCAAGACTGCTTTATGCGTATTCTGATGGTCCTTGTGCGTTGATATGTAAGCTTATTATAATAAGCAGACCAGTGATTTAACGGGTCAGAACATATGCGCAGAGCCCATGCGATTAGAAAAGGTCTTGATCAAGACCGTTGGCATGTCAACAGCAGCAGCAGCATTAGAGCTACAGGGTGTATGACCAAGACTTGGGATAGTTGTGCAGGGTTGTCCTCATAGGCATTCTTTCTTCCGTCCTGTCTACTTTCTATCATCATATCCATCTATCTTTCTTCCTTTGTTCGTTCCCATTTGTTTCCCTTCTTCCTTTGTAGTCCAATCTCTGCCTTCTCTTCGTTTATTCCTACTTTCTTTCTTTCCGTACTTTAATTCATGCTACCACCCTTCTGGTTTATATCTTCCTACCTTCTTTTCTTTCTTCCCTTCTTCTCCCACATTTCATGCCTCTTCCCAAGCTGACCTTCCTGTCTTCTTATTCCGTTCCTTTCTTCCTTTATTTCTTTGTTCATGAATTCTTTCCACCCTATCTTCCTTGATTTTCCCCTTCCTTTGTTTCTTTCCTTGCTCTCTTCATTACTTTCCTCCTTGCCTTCGTTTCTTTTCCTTCCTTCCTTCCTTCCCTACTTCCACTTTTCTGTTGCTTCCTTCTTCCGTCCTTCCTTCCGTCCTTCCTTCCTCTCCTGTTCTCTGGGAAGCAAAGCCCTAGACCTTCTTATCATATCAAAGCGATATGGACAGCGAGACTTTAGTCACGTGTACGGACCGGTATTAAATCATCAACCGCCAGGCAACGACGAAGCATTGGAATGGCTATAAAGGAGTCTTAATGGTACGACCCTACGCATTCAAATTCCTCACCACATGTTCTGCGTATATAAGCAAGGTCAGTAGCCGTTCCGTTTATCCCCCTTCTGACCTCATTCTTAATTATCCTTCCATCAATCAGTCCATCCATCCTTCCGTTCGTCAGTCCACTAGTGAGGTCAGTCGGTCATTAGGTCTACTCCACGGCTCATCAATCAGGCTCGGCCCACCCCCTACGTAATGGCTCTGGATTTATGGTACATTGATTGGCATGTATGCGTAGAACTGCTGTAATCAACCGCATTTCGTGATACGCTGTTATAAAGCCAAGCAAAGTTAATGCTTGTCGGTAATGTTTCTCACATGAGCCGAGCTTTAATGCACGACCTAGCAGTCCAAGATGAAGTAAAACTGCCAATGCAAGTCTACAATTCTACATAATGAAGTATTACAAGGCAGTGTCCCACATTCCACTAAGTGCTCATAGGCACATGCTACTATAACTGACAGACGTATGATTACATTTCACGAACGCATAGTTTTCTAATAAAGAGCCACATATTCAGCATTCTGTCTTTATTGGGCTTTTAATTCTGGAATCATTTAGGTATTCAAAGAACTCTCCTACACAAAGTCGTTCAACGAAAACTCAAATGTTTGGACATTTAGAGAGAATGACAGTTGACCGAATCCCACACAAAGAAACAAAGACAGACCAAGACTATGCTGGACAGTGGATAGATAATAGAAATGAAGACATAACATCACTTGGACTAACATAAAGGGGAGCAATGGAAATGACAAATGACCGAGGACATTGGAGTTCATTTATTCGTACACATCGCTGCCAAATGGCTGGCGTCAGGAAGTGATGATGATGATGGTGAATTCAGCCATAGTAAGACATACAGTCGTGGTTAGCCTAAGGAAATCTGGTGTCCTGATACTTCAACCGATCCCTTACTTTCACCCTTAAGGCCCAGATAACTGAGTGTCAGCCTTCTGCCTCCAAGCAAGACGTCAGTTTTTTTCTACAGCGAATGAAAATCTATTGACGCAGCACTGAAGTGCGCTCTTCAGTCTGTTTTGGATCAAATGCACGACCGAATGGTTCAAAGTTTACTCTACCCACCCACGAAGACCATCCAACAAAGCATCTCCGGAAACCGGTGCTTTAAGAAGTCACTCGTTAGAGCGATTATTTCTACCATTGTCTCCCATCAGAGCTAAATTCATTTCGAGTTTTATAAAAAAAGCCCAAAGAAAGTCAATTGAGTCTGATGGGAGACGATGATAGAAATAATCGTTGCTAACGAGTGTCTTCTTAAAACGCCAGTTTTTCGTAGATGCGTTACTCAAGAGAATTCCAAAGCACCCGGTGAAAAATTGGTCGCGGGAGCCGTTATTCACAAGCGCTGACTCAAAAATTCGACAGGCACGTACGGTCAGATTCTACCCAGATTAAGATTTCAGGCAGGAATACATAGTGTATTCACAGGAATACATAGTGTACACAGTGCATATACTGTTCAGAATAGGATTCAATTCAATTAGTTTACTCGGTAACCATTCAGAAAGAAAACAGAGCAATACAATTGTAGGCGTACAAGATGGATTAACATGTTTTGGGTTACACTGGAGACCTCGAAGGGGTTGTAGATCCCGCTAGCTCTAGAGCCACCTGGGTAGTTGATAACATAAAATAAGGGATGACGACAGAAGTAAGAGGAAGAGGAGAAAAAAAATAAAGCTAGGATTTGTGGAAGAGGATTGTTTTCAGCTTTGGGTAGACCCAAAAGACATGCGCAGAAACTGAGCGAGGTCCAGCGTTGATTAAGTTTTCCCTTCTTTTGTCGTCGGTAATTTTGCCTCTGGGCCTACTTACGAAGCTGAGAACTAAAATGGCAGAACCCTCAAGTCTTGTGAATTATCGACTATTTTGACAAACTCCTACACTATAAAGGCCTGCTTAATTTCTAAAGCCCGAGGCGAGGCAAACCACTGGCACTTCGTCTAAATCTATCCTGTGTTAACTAAGCTATCCTACGTTAAGTTTGTTTAGTCTTCGTTGACTTGACAACACCTAACTTAAACTTAAGTTGCTTTCTTATAAACTAGACTGTACTGGCTTTAAAGGAACTCATAGTTTAAGTCGTAGTTTTTGCATTCTTTTACTATGTTTACTTACTTACTGACTTATACGGGGTGACGTCACACTGCTTTCATCATCTCACTTAAGAATTCTCTTATTTATTGTTGCTGTTCTATGGACTATGTTGTGCTAGAATCTGCCTTATAACGGACTGATCTTCTGCTGGATATTGACCTGATTACGGCTTGGTTTTGGTGCGCCAGCGGTTGATGCCTTTTGTGCCTTAAACAGAGGCGCGATATAAGTTATTGTTACATTCACAACTACAATGACGTCGTTGTTCTATTATCGCTGTTTTTTTACTGTCGTTATTTTATTTTCGTCGTTGTTCTATTGTCGTCGTTGTTTTATTTTCGTCGTTGTTTTATTTTCGTCGTTGTTTTATTTTAGTCGTTGTTTTATTTTAGTCGTTGTTTTATTTTCGTCGTTTTATTTTAGTCGTTTTATTTTAGTCGTTGTTTCATTGCTGTCGTTGTTCGTTGTCGTTGTCGCTGATCTTGTTCCCCTTACCAGACAGGTTCCGTTGATGCAGACGTCGTCGTCGGTCTGGTTCCGACAGGAGGTTCCATTGGGAACCCTGGCCTCAAGAACGACGCTTATTCTCAGCTGAGCATCGTGGCATCGTAACGAACAAGGATCTGCAGGGTCATCGGCGGGAACCCAGGCGGGAATGCGACCGTCCAGTGGCAGCTTCCTGTAGGTCAGGCACTGCCTGAGACGGTAGTCAGGCACGGGCTCGGTCGTATCACAGTGCAACTACAGAAAACACAGAGAACACTCCTCTCAGCTTATCTACAATCACTGTTATTATGAGCACAGCTTGTACTGTGGTCCCTGTATACAACCAGTCGGTCAGAGAGCTGGTTATCTTAAGCAGGGAGTAAGTGTTCGAGACCCTCTAGGACGATTACTTTGTAGGGACCTTGAACGAGTTCCTTATTGACAATTACTCATTGCTATAGATTTATGCTTAGTCGCTAGGCACTGGCGCTTAATCAAATGCAGAAAAATACTAAAAAATAATGTAGGCCTACAGCAACCTTCCAACATTCATTCAGGAAGTGTATGCTTTCAAAAAGCAATTTAAATTCACCAATGCACGCGCTCCTATATATACGACGTTGTAATGTATATATAAAAGTAAGTCGCTTCTCACGGTGCTATATAAATTGTTTGTACAACTACAGTTACAGCCTACATAATTACAGGGGAAACGTCGCAGCTAAGTTTACAGCAGTCCACATGAATGGTAGAGTGCTGTATACTTCGACATAATGCAAAGTAGGCCTATAATAGACTAACATGGTGCATCGACTGAAAATTACTAAGTCCCAAATATAATAGGTCCTAAGCAAATTCTGTAAAAGTGGCCCAACAAGTCTATGACCTATTAATACGAAAAGACTCGAATAAAAAAAACTAAGTAAATAGCCAAAGGAGGACTTCACGAAAACCGCCGTTCTTGGGCTGGATTCCTAATCTGCGGAAATGTTCTAATCCTGAGGGATCAAGTAGGCTGTGTGCCTTGGTCCGATAAGGTATACAGTAACTGAACATATTTATTATATTATTTATTTATTACAAGAGTCTGCGGCATTATTTGTGGTCTAAACGAAGTTTGGACTCTTAGAGCCATGGGTACAGCGAGGGTAACAGCTGAATCCACCCGACTGAGTTGAAGCCAAGTAATGAGTTAATCGATGATCACGGTTGGCCTGCCCTATACCCATGCAGGCGATCAGACGGCCGATAGGACGGCCTTCATCCGCTGCCGCCGCCGACGTAGACGGTCTTATCTCGGTCGGCCAGGGCCCTGGAGCAGCGCCGGCATCAGCACCCGACACACACACACACACTTCCGAACCGTACGAGATTTCGCAAGCACCGTAAAAACCTCTTCCGGCAAAAGAAAACGCCTAAGATCCGTAGCACACACCTACATGTACGTACATGCATCACACCCTTGCACCACCTCACGCCTGAATATTTCATCGCTCTCATTAAACTAACACGCAGCCCTAAACTTTTTCAACTCGGAGTTTTAAGTCCCGTGCAAGCTAGATGTACAGGTCTCGATTACTGCTACGAAGAATAGCCTTGGAGTCATCATCATCATCAGTTCCTGACGCCAGTCATTATGATGACGGTCAGAGTGACGGTGATGATGATGATCATGATGATGATGATGATCATGATGATGATGATGATCATGATGACGATGATGATGATAATGAATATGATGACAACTTGACCCAGTGCATGCAGTTTCTTGTGCGCTAAATCTAACAATGCCCGTCAAGAATGGAGATATTGGTTTGCACTCATCGCCGCAATACGGCTGGAGTCAGGATCTATTCTGCCCTACTTTGGCAAAAGGAAGCAAGTCCAGTTTTGGGTCAAAATGACATATGGGTATCATTTTGGTTCAAGAAGCAAGTCCAACACAATCGACTATATAACTAGTCATTATTGCATGTGGTTCTGGCGGAAAAGCAGAGGCAGAAAGAAGCAAGTCCAAGTATAGTACTGGAAAATTCCAAGGCAAAAAGAAGCAAGTCCATGCGTATGTGATGCATACGCATGGACTTGCTTCTTTTTGCCTTGGAATTGTATGCGTAAATTCAGACCGATTTTCAGGCCGGAGTTGTTTTTCGCATTTTTCTCAGAAACTCAAATTTGTGACTTGCTTCCTTTTGCCAAAGTAGGGCAGTATTGATGTCGAAGTTGATGATGATGATGATGATGATGATGATGATGATGATGATGATGATGATGATGATGATGATTATGATGATGATGATGATGATATATGACTGATAATTTATGTAGCGCCTCTTGTACCTCTCGAGTACATTCCCTCCGGCCCAAAACAATGGTTCGACGACAATTGTACTGGAAAGCAAGAATTCGGAGCTTCACTTTGGGCTGGAACTCAGAGAGAACATAATAGTAACAGATCAATCCCGTTCAGGCCAAAAATCTTAGGCTACCTACAACGCTAATACCATCTAATATTCCTAGCAGTTCAAGCCCGAAGAAAAATTGACTTCATATCAGTCGAGACCATGGACCCCTAAGCTTGGTCTTCATCATGCAAGCGAGATATCGTCATTGAGAATATGCCCTTTGCCAAACTCGTTAAGTTATACTGTAGGGCCTTATATGGGTCAAAACCGAACAGGTGGTTGTGTGCTAATTGCTCGAAGTGATTGTAATTAACAGGTGCTTCAGTCGCGATGACGACTCTCAAGTGACTTCGGAACTGACTGTTCGCACAGATTAGCATTAGGCGTACCGTGAATTGCCTTCATATTAAATCAGCGTGGCAGAAAACGAAATGCTAATTCCGTTGTGGGATTCGTCGACGTGTCGTGCGTTGGGCGCTCGTTGAAGATGACAACCATCATCATGTTGCACTTGAAACTGTCTCATTATGAACCGCAGACAGAATCTGTAAACGCCAGACTTACTCTAGACACCGTTGTCCTAGACTCGTGTTTTCAACCCCACTTTACGGACACTGAACTGCTGAACAGTCTGGCCCTACTTCGCCCAAGGCACGTATCAGGAAAGCGATTTCGATAGGTACTAAAAGACGATATAATATGTAAATATCAGGTTTAGAGCCATGCTAGAAAAAGTAGAACTTTCCTTAGGTCCAAAGATGGTATGTATGTATGTATGTATGTATGTATGTATGTATGTATGTATGTATGTATGTATGTATGTATGTATGTATGTATGTATGTATGTATGTATGTATGTATGTATGTATGTATGTATGTATGTATGTATGTATGTATGTATGTATGTATGTATGTATGTATGTATGCATGCATGCATGCATGTATGTATGTATGCATGCATGCATGTATGTATGTATGTATGTATGTATGTATGTATGTATGTATGTATGTATGTATGTATGTTATGTATGTATGTATGCATGTATGTATGTATGTATGTATGTACAATATATGTATGTATACATAATAATTTATATATGTATGTATGTATGTATGTACGTATATATGTATGTATGCACCTAGCAGGGCTGCCGACAGAAATTCTGGGCCCCTAGGCAGAGCAGTCACGGGCCCCTAACTATCCTTAGACTTTATGAGGAATTTTTTCAAAAAACAAACTGAAATAATAATAGTGCGGGTACAATCCTACAAAATTATATTTATATATGCAACTATTATAGTTAAGTGTCCGTAATATCATATTTTACAAGGCATAAATCATAAATTTGTATAACTGATTATAATATTTTTCATAAATTGATTGCTGGGCCCTGCCCGGGCCCCTAAAAGTCGCCGGGCCCCTGGGTTTTTGCCCCCCTGCCCTCCTCTCGCGGGCCTGGCACCTAGGCTTTAATAGAGAGCATGTTAAGAAGATCTACAAAGCGATGAATTACGTATAGTTTTCCTAAAGCGATATTTCGATATTTCCTGACGACGTGTTCCTTAATCTGCGATAAATCTGATTTAGTTGTAGAAAGAACTATTGTATCAAGACAACATGAAAACTGGGTTCTAATTAAAAAGCACTACTTAATTCACCTAATGCAGTCCGTAGTTCAGGCCTCGTTTAACCAGTATAATGGCTTTGTTCCGAAAACTGCAGGCGGAGTATCAAGACTTCAAAACCGAGCATACAGGCCGTATACTCGTTAAACTGTGATTCAAGAAGGCTAAGGAATTTTTCTGGCACCGCATGGCTACCATTTTTACAGCTTGCTTAGATTTTAATATCGGTTCCACGTTGATCCGAATGCACTAACTGTTTTACTGCTTCTTTGCGGTTTCCACCAATCGTCTCCATCTTAATGAGCTTAATTTGAGGCGTGGCTGTTCTACTTTACATAACAGCCGTACCGTTGCAACTGATTGCGTATAGTTCCCGACACGAAGGCCCCCGTGTGACCACAATTCTGACGATACTGCCTCATAATTAATGTCCCTCAAGATTACTTGCTTAGTCAATTAAATATGCTCGGAAATAAAGCAAGTAGAAACGCAGAAACATTGTTTAAATATGCTCAGGATGTGATTTCTGACTTGCAGCAGTGAGCAGTGAAGATCAACGAGGAGGAGCTAAATCAATGAGGAAATGTATCTTTTATACAGATTACATAGTCAGAGCAAATGACAACACAACATCCTTAAAAATCGAACCATCTATTTATATTGCCCTTGGTGCTATATATATTGGCCCAAATGCTCAGTTATCTAATTACGCAATTGTCAATCACATTTAGATGTCCATCAGATCGGGCATTACGTTAGCTGCACTTAATAAACAAACAGAAGAGGACAAAACAGCGGATATATTTCTTCCAAACCCTATACAAGATACTCTATTGCATCTCTGGCAACACCACTTTCACCTATAGCGACCAGTTGCATATAGAGACCAGTAGCATATCGATAGTCGCTGAAACCCAATTTGCCTTAAGTCACCTCTCGCTATACACCAGCGTCCCTCAATTAGGCTGAAGGGGTTTGGGCGGAGAGTTTCGGAGCTTCCATGTTTCAAGCTGCGTTCACAGAATCTCGTCTGTGAAATCACAATCCTACTTAAGGCGTGGCTCGGGTGTTGTTGTTTTGAAGTTGAATCACTGAAGACAATGCTGATGATCACAACAATGTAATTATAGCGATAATGCTAATTGCTCTAGGAAATGTGTTCAACGATAATGACATGGCTAATTCCAAGAAATGCTTTGTTGTTAATATTATTGTAAGTACTATCTCTGTTAGTATTCAAATAAATTCTGGAACAGTAAGGAGCTGGCCTTATAAAGAAATGGCGTACTCCTTTCACTAAGCGGGACCACCCAGCTTGCCTTATTGAGCTGGGCGGCCGTAAATCTGGGCACTGGAGCCCCACCCAACAGACAACAGGAAATCAGGTCACGGAATCTTAGACCTTAGATTCTTCTGCTGTCTCTCTGACCAATGGCCCATCACTTCGTTCTAATTATAGAAGAATGTAACAATAGAGTCTTGTTTTGACAAATGAACGTGATGAGACAGAGACAGAGAGAGAGATAGAGAGAGAGAGAGAGAGAGAGAGAGAGAGAGAGAGAGAGAGAGAGAGAGAGAGAGAGAGAGAGAGAGAGAGAGAGAGAGAGAGATATATATATATATATATATATATATAGAGAGAGAGAGAGAGGGGGGACAAGAGAGACTGCGAGAGAAATGAGTAGAGGCAGACGGGCACGGATGGGACAGAGACAGGCGAAGAAACAGAGGCGAAGAGAAAGAGATACAGGCGCCCATAGTCAGAGGCGCACGCACAACAACACCAGGCAGAGATCTGCGAACTCACAACACACAGCAGCGCCTTTATCTAAACAAATTCCACGGACAGAGTTCCGAAGAGATTAACATCTGCGCAGTCTGCGCGGGCTGATTATATATTCAGATATTAGTAAGGAACAGAATCCGATCCCTCTATATACAAAAAACCATGTAAGTGCATAAAAAGAAAGACTTAGCATTGTTTTATATACAGTTTCGCTGTCTTTCTCAGTAGGTTTATACCGACACTGGCCTATGTTATTACCGCTCGCAGTACGCATTTCTCAGGCGTGGCACCCTATGCTGCGTGTTAAGTGCTGTGGCCAGCAGGCCGCAGAGTAGCGACCAGTGGATAGGCCTAAATTCAACCGGACCCCCTCTCCACAAGATCTGAGATCTGGCACCTCTGATTTGAGACCATCCACCTAACTGTTTTCTAATAACAATAACCCACCAAAATAGTCCCTCCATCATGTTTCACTCATTTTATGTTCAATCCAAGAGAGGATAGCGAGTATTAGTTTCAGACTCGGAAATCTGACACTTCTGAATCCGCATCTACACCACTGGTAAAACAAAACATGAAATTGTCACACATTACCAAGCTACGCCAAATAGGTGGTCCATACATACATACAACTGTATTTGATATCGTCCTCCTTCCAAGGTTCAGAATTGCACACGCGACCATACGACAATTGTGAGTAAAGGACTTGCTCAATGTCCCTACAGGCCTACACGGTAACTGTCTCGGGCGAGGCTCGAACCCGTACACTCCGCGTTACAGGCCGAGCGCTCTAACCAATCGGCCACAGTGATAACGAAAGATATCTGTGTGTATAGGCTACAGTATACTGTGTGCTGTATCGGTTCTACTGCATAATAAGGGTGCATTTCTTCTGGTAACAGAACGGGGTGAGCAGCTATTGAGCAGCTAGTGAATAGCTATTGAGCAACTATTGAGCAGATGGTGAGCAGCTAGTGAATAGCTATTGAGCAGCTATTGAGCAGATGGTGAGCAGCTAGTGAATAGCTATTGAGCAGCTATTGAGCAGATGGTGAGCAGCTAGTGAATAGCTATTGAGCAGCTATTGAGCAGATGGTGAGCAGCTAGTGAATAGCTATTGAGCAGCTATTGAGCAGATGGTGAGCAGCTAGTGAATAGCTATTGAGCAGCTATTGAGCAGATGGTGAGCAGCTAGTGAATAGCTATTGAGCAGCTATTGAGCAGATGGTGAGCAGCTAGTGAATAGCTATTGAGCAGCTATTGAGCAGCTAGTGAATAACTATTGAGCAGCTATTGAGCAGCTAGTGAATAACTATTTAGCAGCTATTGAGCAGCTATTGAGCAGCTATTGAGCAGATGGTGGGCAGCTGCGGCAGCTGCAGTTGTGGCAATGTTTGTCGTCTGTCGATGAGTGCAGCCATTCGACCAGCAGTTGAGTTGACGAGAGGCAGGTTCCCCTTCTTCCCCCTTCTTCCCCCTTCTTCCCCTTCTTCGCTTCACTGATAAGAGGAACCCCATTCGTCGTCTCTGACCCGATTTCCACTCAAAAACCTCTTCTTATCATCAACCGATTGACTAGGATTAGGGCCGAGAAAAAGGAGACAGAGACAGGGAAAGAGACAGAGGCATGGCAGGGGACAGAGGCAGGGAGAGGGAGACTGAAGTGTCAAGGTAAAGAAACTGACGTTAAATGAGACAGAGTCAGAGACATGGGCCGGAAAAGAGAACGTTCAAACAGCCAAGATAGAGGAAGCATACACTGTACATTGAAGGAGGCAAAGAAGGACACGAAGAAAGCAGAGGGAAAAGAACAGAGTTAAGGACGCAGATGAGAGAAGGAGCGAGAGGCACATTGGATGAGACATTTGAGGAGACAGAATGAAATCGAAAGATAGATAGACTGTAGACGCCTGTTGGAAAACGGAAGAATGGATTGCATCGCCTCTCTCAACACGTCAGCAAAAACAGTAACGAAGAAGAAGAAGAAGACGAAGAGCACTCCCTTAGACCAGCCCTAAGAGATAACCATGGATATGAAATACTAGCGACTTCATTTTCTTAGCCTCGGCATATGAGGGCGCGTGGCCAGCCCTCTCTCTTTCACCGTCTGATCCTCTCACCGACAGTGTACGGTCAGTGCACTCATTACAGCCGAGTTGGCTAGGTTGCTCAAAATCCAGTAAACAGCTGTGTAACAATACAACTGACTATGTGAATGTCCATCAAAGCAAGGAACTAGCCGTTCAGAGAGTATCGCAGCCTGGATAGAGTTTGACCTGAATTTTAGCTTCTGCCTGTTCTCTGTCATTGGCCAGCTGCTTGCGCATGTCCAATGGCTCCACTCCTCACAACGTTCTGCCTCCCACTGCGGCTTCCGGCGGCAACCGACCGTTATCATCGAGAATCCAAGAATATCTGTCTAGGTCTTCCTCTTGTTTTTCTTCCGTCCATTTTCCCCCTTTGATGTCAGTTCTTAAGAGGCTGCAGCCGTCTTCCCCTCTCAGCCCAGGCCTACGTGACCAGTCAATTTCCCCTGTCGCCTTCTGACCGCATACACCCATCAGAGAGAGAGAGATCTCCATCCACTATGTCTGACTGCCAACACCTGCGGCCAAGTGAATTTGCTCCGGAAGAGAGAGAGAAGACCCAGCAAAGCCTCCAGGCAGCGGCTGATATGGCACTCCTGGCACGAGTCATCCGCTCCGTCCTTGGACCAATTAGGACGAGAAAGGAATCAAAGGACCTGGTCTAACCGCGATAAGCAAACACGAGGAGATAAAAGCCTGGAATGGACTCTGCAGCGTCTTACCGCTGTTTAGCCTAAATTCGAAACTGTTGCACAGCTCAGCGCTGTCGAAAGCTGATTAAAGCCGGATTATAGTACGCCTACCACTATTGAATTATGTAGTCAAGAACCAGCAATTTCGAAAGTTATCAGACCTATCTTAATTAGGCATAATAGGGCCTAATTACGGCTCAATTAGTACGTGAATTGGATGTATCTGTCCATTTATTTGGAGCATTTATTTTATTGCTTGCCATCGAGTGGTGTAAATGATACACATTTAACTGGACAAGGACCTAGTACGAGACCCTTGGATGTTCTACTAAGGACCAAGACCAAAGATGCGATCAGAAATAGGGTGACGACTACAAAGATCGGTTTATCGGACAAGAAGGGCAGAGTGGTTTAGCGGATGGGGAAGGGGACGATTGGGGTGGGGGAGGAGAGAAGACATGCAGACGTCAGAATAAACACGAAAACAGAGCCACCGGCTGCAATTGACCTTTGCCACTGAACAACTCGATAGACTATGCAAATTTATGTTAACGCCGGCACTTGTAGACTTGTTTTTCTGCAGGACATGAATATTAATCACAGTTAAGCAATAAAGCCGTATGAGGCCTGAGAAATGGTCGTCGGTTCAGTCTTTTCAAAGTGATGTAGTGCACGAAGAGACATTGATCTTGTCAACAGCTGCGGTCCTGGAAGAGACGTGGGAGCAGAGCAGACAATGTGGCCAAATGCCAGGAATTTCTTTTGGCTGTCATAAGCAGACACTGCTACTCTGAAGAAGTAGATACAGTGGCTAAAGTATTCGTCAGTATATTTTATGCATATATGTATGTATGTATGTATGTATGTATGTATGTATGTATGTATATATGTATGCATGGCATTGTATGTATGTATATATATATGTATGTATGTATGTATGTATGTATGCATGTATGTATGTATGTATGTATATATGTATGTATGTATGTATGTATGTATGTATGACGATACTTAATATAGCTCATTTTAGGTATCTCAGAAAAATGCTGTACGCATGACTAACTGATTTTAAGAATGCGTTTTAAGACAGTTTGAACAGACGTACATGTATGTATCCACGCCTCAGTCAAACTTTCGTCTCACAGGCGTGGCCCTGGTTTCAAGGTCAAAGATACAAAGGCTGAAGCTCAGACAGATGATTAACGTCATCACCACCACCACCACCACCACAGCCACCACCACCACCAACACCATCGTCATCATCGTCATGATCATGATCATCATGATCATCATGATCATCATGATCATCATGATCATCATGATCATGATCATGATCATCATCATCATCATCATCATCATCATCATCATCATCATCATCATCATCATCATCATCATCATCATCATCATCATCATCATCATCATCATTTGGCGTCTATGAGTGTGAATAAATATCTTCATTCTCTTCAGTGCTGTGTAGACTAGACAATTCCGTTCTCAACTTTCCAGCTTAGTCGTTACCTTTCTTGTCTTCTGTTTCCTTCGTTATTTTATTATCAGACCATATGTAAGCATTGAGGCCACAATGAAATGTCTGATTGACCAGACATAGTCTTGAAGTAACCGACTAATTGCCTCTTAACCAACTGACTTTCAATAGTCTATTAATTATCTAATCATTTCCTAACAACTTAAAATGTTAGAAGCGAACTACTTAAAACAATAATCCATCATCATTGATGTTTTTATCAAATGTAAAAGTGTTACTTAATGACCATATAACTTATCTGGCGAAAGAATATCCAATAGATAGGTAGCAAGTAGGCTATAGGAGGCAAGTATAGGAAATAAGTATAGGAAGTACGGGGGCCTAAGTATGGGAAGTAAGTATAGGAAGTATATGAATCAGATAGTCGTATCATCTAACTGGTCCTATATAGATTTTGATGTCTATGTATTTAAATTGCTGATGCTTGTTCAGCAGAGTGAAGTTTGGCAACTGGTCATGTTAAAGAATATACTTACTTACTTAAGTAGTTATAGGAAGTAAACATATAGGAAGTAAGTCGTGCAATACATAGTTTTTGTCAATCGGGTAAATACTAAATACGCAAGGCAAACTTGGAACGGCACAAATCACTTTTTTTAAATTATCATAATTAATGGCACATGATGAATTCCATGTGCTATCGGATGATCCTTTGAAACAATATCGTACTTATTATCGCTGGTATAGTAGTTCTTATTACCATCACCACCAGTCCACCACCATCGTTATTATAATCTGTGTTGCTATGATAGTCTTTGTCAGCATCAACGTTACCATAATCACCATCACATCATTCCACCGTCAAATGTACCGTCATCGGCATTATTATCAACTCTACTTAATGACTTTCAAATCATTACGATCAGCTGAAAGACCTTTCAAGAACAACAGCAACAACGACAACAGCAGCAACAACAGCAGACTAGAAACAACAGGAAAGCAACGAAAGCAATAACAACAGCTACTTGAAGAACAAAGGAATGATTGCAAGTGCGCGACTGTCACCTTTTGCTATCGTCGCGCCCAGATTCTGACCGCTGCAGTGTCATCATCATCATCCAAATAAACAGAGGCAGTAGCAAGACCTGTGATAGCCGTCTAACAGGTGTTCCGCGACCACCATTCGTAATCGTAACACTGTAGCTGCAAATTGATATGGCGCCACTTCAAGATAAGATCATCATCAGAGGCATACTTCCGCTGCCGTTAATGTTTCTGTACATTATGTATGCACACGACAATAGTGTAAAATTGTAAATATTAGTTGTCTGACGGATTTAGAAAAAAGCATTAAAAATTTATAATACATATTAGAATTAGGCCTAACGCACTTCCCAACTTAGAATCTCTCTGTCTGTTTGTCTCTGTCTGTCTGTATGTCTGTCTCTGTATGTCTGTGTCTCTGTGTCTGTCTATCTCTCTGTCTCTGTCTGTATGGCTGTCTGTCTCTGTCTCTCTCTGTATATCTCGGTGTTTCTCTCTGTCTGTCTTTTGTCTGTCTGTCTATCTCAGACTGTCTGTCAGAGACACAGAGAGAGACACTCTCTCTGTCGCTGTCTCTGCCTCTCGGCCTAACGCTACTCCGGATGCTGGATAGGTATTGAGACTGACCCAACGTCCTGGCTTTCGTGGTCTTGGTCTGTATGATGCCGTTGTTAAACTGTTCTCCCTGACGTAACTTTTGTGTGACGATGAGAAATTTCGAAGATTTATACGTACAACGACTTACATCTAGGCCTCTGCTTTTAAGGGCCAAAGTGGACGAGATAACGCCATTCCAATTATTTGACTTTTATAAACCAGTTGCTGTAAATCCTCGCAAAAAGCCACATGGTGTGTTTACTAAAATGCGTTTTGACCCCATTACGTGTTTTATGCAGACTGAGGACAACGACGCAACTCAGGGAATGCGGACAATCAGAGCCAAACCATTAACAGGAGCCGAGCAATCAGCGCCCGAGACTCGATGAAAACGCTCTTAGAACCGATTAAATCATGCAGCTGCTGTCGGCAGTTTTATGGTCCGTTCTACCGTTCATTTATGCAGCCTACCTCGTTTCTCTTTTAATCTAATTAGGTCGTGTACCAATTATTAGGACTAATTAAAAAATGACTCTGTTCGAGCAAAAAACGTCGTTAACGGATATTTGTCAAAAAAAGAAACACAGAAATTACAGTATAATGATTAAGATAAGAGGATATATAAATGAGTAAGTGATCTTTATTAGCGCGAGACAAACGCCCACACTTGACAAAAACAGTGCATACAATGTAACAATAGTAAAAATGTAGGACAAGGTCAGTGGAATAAAACGATGCAATATTGAGACAGCTTTAAGAATCTAACGTAATACACAATGTTATATAATAGCTCTGAACTATAGCAGCGTGAAACCTAACATAGGCAGACGGTTGAAATTAAAACTAGCAGAGACTTGATATCGGAGCATTCGATAAAACTAGCATTTGTACACAATTTTTATTTTAATACATTGAACGAATGATGACGGATTTTTTGCAGCAACGTTTGAAGGTATACGGTAATTCAAACGTATGCCCCTTTTCTATAAGTTGAATTTATGTAAGTGATTAGCAGTTGGTTGTGGTGATGGTTGTGGTGGGGTAGTGGTAGTATGTGATGGTAATAGATGCGGTCGAAATTACGGTGGTGGTGGGAATGGTGGTGGTGGAATGATGGTGGTGGTGGTGACGGTAATGGGGATGGTGATAATGGTGATGGTGAAGATGGTATCGATGACTGCGAATACGATACGAACTGTGTAATTAAAACTGTTTGCCTGATTATGATAATTAGAAAAAACATAGCGCTGATAATATTCTTTGAAGAGCCGCAAATTGGCGATAAATGTTAGTCAGTCCTTCTGTTGCTATCTTATCGTCCATTTCCACATCCTCCTCTTCCGCCTCCTCCTATCTTCCGCTACTCACGACAGCCATCAGCATATCACCAACATCACCACTATCACTATCATCCACATCCACATCGTCATCATCATCGTCATCGTCATCGTCATCGTCATCGTCATCGTCATCGTCATCGTCATCGTCATCGTCATCGTCATCGTCATCGTCATCGTCATCGTCATCGTCATCATCATCATCGTCATCATCATCGTCATAATCATCATCATCATCGTCGTCATCATAATCATCATCGTCATCATCATCATCGTCATTATGGACAACTACAGAACTAACAAGGCATTAGTATCAGCAATGCCATCTTTGCGTTGGCCTAACAGTTATCTACGAGACCATATGTGAACTGAATCAGCTTCCCTTGCATCCCTCACATTCCTCATCCCTCCCTATTCCCTTGCATCCCTCCTCCCTTCCGTCCCTCCTCATCCCTTGCATCCCTCATCCCTTGCATCCTCCATCCTCCGCATCCTTCATCCTTTGCTGAATCTCATAATCTGCCATCCTCTGTAGTTAACAATGGCGTGATACAAATATCCTGCCTCTCTAATCTACTGCATCTATATGTGCATCTGTATCTGTCTCTACGTTCATCTGTCTTTGATTGTCTGTTTCTGTCTCTCTGTGTCACTTTTCGTGTCTCTGTTTCGTCTCTGTGTGACGCTCCTCTACCTCTTTTGTCTCTCTTTTTATCTTTGCATCTTTCTGCATAATAGGCTACATCGCTCTCTCTCTCTCTCTCTCTCTCTCTCTCTCTCTCTCTCTCTCTCTCTCTCTCTCTCTCTCTCTCTCTCTCTCTCTGTATGTCTATCTGTTGTCTCTCTCTCACCCACTCACTCACTCAGTAACTCAGTAACTCACTCACTCTGTCTCTGTCTGTCTGTCTCTCTGTCTGTCTGTCTGTCTGTCTCTCTCTCTCTCTCTCTCTCTCACACACACACACACACACACTCTCTCTCTCACTCACTCACTCACTCACTCACTCACTCACTCACTCACTCACTCACTCACTCACTCACTCACTCACTCACTCACTCACTCACTCACTCACTCACTCACTCACTCACTCACTCACTCACTCACTCACTCACTCCTCACTCACTCACTCACTCACTCTCACTCACTCACTCACTCACTCACTCACTCACTCACTCACTCACTCACTCACTCACTCACTCACTCACTCACTCACTCACTCACTCACTCACTCACTCACTCACTCACTCTCTCTCTCTGTCTGTCTGTCTGTCTATCTGTCTATCTGTCTCTGTCTCTCTCTCTCTGTTTATCTCGGTGTCTCTCTGTCTATGTTTGCATTTGTCTGTCTCTCTTTCATGTATTCTAATCACAATACCTGTCTGTCTGTTTGTCTATATGTCTGTCTGTCTGTCTATATGTCTGTCTGTCTGTATGTCTGTTTCATATAGCGCACCCGTACAAGAGATGTCAATGAGATGAATCATGAAAGGCCAGTTGGGTTTCTTTTCGGATAGTTGTCCAACTGCCTCTGTCTCTTTCGTCCGCTGCAGTTACAAAAGAGACAAAAGTACTAATTCGGTCCAATGTCGTTTCAGGCCAACTACTGAGTAGGCCTATTTGTCTAGATATAGGCAAGACCATCATTCACACACGTACACCATAAGATACGTGTATGTATGTATGTATGTATGTAGGCTATGCATGTATGTATGTATGAGCACTTGTTATAGCGCCCCTTCAATATTTCTACTCAGAGGCGCTCCCGACTACAGCGCGGACACTGAATCGGAGTTTCACGCATGAGCAATTGCGAGTGAAGGACTTGCCCAGGGTCCCTACGCGGCAGCTTGAGGTGGATTCGAAATTTCGAACCCTCAACCCTCCGGCTGCAAGTCACCGAACATATCCCTACACCACCGCGCCCCACAATGTATAATGTTTATATACCGTATATATGTATGTATGTATGTATATACCGTAAAAACAGCTTTCTTATACGACATCAATGGGCGAGAGTGTTCACTAAATAAAGTCATCCGCTACTCAGCTCAACGTTAAGCTTTCTCTAAACTGCTTTGTAATCGTAATCGTAATGTAATTGTACATTTATAAAGCGCCATTCAGAGATTTCACTTGACGACGACCATACATCGACTGGTGCCCTGGATATTATGATAACGTCGCTATAGAAGTTAATAGATTAGATAACCCAACGGTCTAACGAACACTCAGCCGCAAATGAAATCACGAGGTATCGCAACATTAATGGGTTTCGTGCCAAAACCTTCTGCGCTCTCTACTCGTGAAAATAATCCAGACCGCAATATATACGTACCATACACATATGTACACACACAACACATATATACATATATACGATATATATATATACACACATATACACATATATACTGTATATCTATACACATAGAAATACACATATATATACATGTATTATGTATACACACACGTATATTAATGATGTAGTCCGTAACCGGTTGATGTTTGTTTATATATTAGACATACATAAACAACTAGTCGATTTAACGGCCTGCAGCTCCCTATAGTTTAACCAGGTTGGCCTGGAACATAAGTATATATATATACACATAATATATATATATTATATATATTATGTGCATATAACTATATATACTTATGTTCCAGGTATATATATACACATAATATATATATTATATATATTATATGTATATATATATATTATGTGTATATATGTATATATACTTGTTCCAGGCCAAACTGGTTATATATATATATATACACGTGAGTATACATGTACGTATATGTATGTATATGTGTGTAATCGATTTTGGCTTGTGCTATAGAGTTTCCGCATAATCGGGGTCGCGACCGGCAGCCATGTTGCGGCGCCTTAAGCACTTCAGTCCAATATCATCATCCGCACAGAATGGATTGTGCCTGGGCTGAGAGGGATACGCAACAGGTCATCTGGGGGTCAGTCTGGGTGAGACGCTGCGACAGACCGCCACCCAATTCAAGACAGAAGGAAAGAGAAAGAGAGAGATAAACAAGCTGCTGCTGTTGCTGTTGCTGCTGACAGAGTCTATCTGAGACTTCAGGGAAGTTGAAGGATGAAAAATCGTCGAGGTGGTCGGGAAAAGCCTCCGAATGAGCTGCGTAGACGCTAACTTAAACGAGATGCGTTAGAGAGGGAAGCGTCAGTAAGTCAACGCCACTGTAAAGGTACAAGAGTTTTTTCGACACCGTAGAATGCGTATGAACAATTGAACATCTCTAACCGCAAAATCAGACCTGAATTCCCCTAATTTCTCAGTGTCATTCAAAGCTAGCTGCATCAGGCTCATATACTGGCGCTAAATGAAAACAGAGTTGTGGGTCGATTTGGATGCTATAGGTCAGAATCCGGAATGGTTAGACCGGAGCAACACGTATAAAAGGCATGCGCATACAGGCTACCTAGATAACGCTACTGCTTACATAATAGTCATATAAATTATGTACAGTAGCGTATGTACGTATGTTTGTATGTATGTATGTGTTTGTATGTATGTATGTATGTATGTATGTATGTATGTATGTATGTATGTATGTATGTATGTATGTATGTATGTATGTGTGTATGTATGTATGTATGTATGTATGTATGTATGTATGTATGTATGTATGTATGTATGTATGTATGTATGTATGTATGTATGTATGTATGTATGTATGTATGTATGTATGTATGTATGTATGTATGTATGTATGTATGTATGTATGTATGTATGTATGTATGTATGTATGTATGTATGTATGTATGTATGTATGTATGTATGTATGTATGTATGTATGTATGTATGTATGTATGTATGTATGTATGCATGTATGTTATGTATGTTTGTACATGTATGAATGTAATGTAATTAGCAACTTCTATTGCGCCGGTGTCTAATGCACAAGGCATCAACCGATGGCACAATGTATGTATGTATGTATTCAGGTAAGTCTGATTAAATGCATAGGCCTATATAGGCCTATCCACAAACTGCTTTCGTGTATATATATATATATATATATATATATATATATATATATATATATATATATATATAGTCTATGTAGTGTTGTAAAATGATAAGTGTTTAGCTCATAATAGGCTACGCTTGTATGCATGTAAGAAACTATGCATATGACCTTTGACCCTGTGTTCTGTTTCTGGGTCAGCTGTCGTCACTTGAGACGCTAATTAATCAGACTAATTAATCAAAGAGAAGGAACTGATGAGGCAGGAGGCGCCACAATCGGCCAAATTGTAGGCCAAGAGAAGAGTGCACTAAAGAATGCAACAACAGAGACACGATGATTCATCGTATACGACCTATTATATATAAGATATGAAGCGATGATGAAGTGATTGATCAAGACGCATGCTGCAGCATATACACCACTCTGCCTTTCTGAGATATGTGGAAAAGGAGCTATATGACTAAGAGATTTAAGGGACTAATCGGGCAAATACAAGCAACAATGTTTTCGGTCGCAATGAATGAATGAGTGATCGAAGGCTTAAGTGTGTATATGAGGAAAGAATAAGTCATCCAAACTAATCAGGAAGGCAGCTGCATGTATGTATGTATGCATGTATGTATGTATGCATGTATGTATGTATGTACATTGTACAAGCATGTACATGTACGCTTTGAATATGGTTGTCTAAATGGTCTATACAGGTACGTCTTAACATAGCTAGAAAAGGTTACTTGAACAGAGTTTAAAGGGCAGTTCGAATGTCAAAGGGAAGATTTCTCCAAAGGATGGATTAACGCATAAGAGTGAAAGGTGCACTCGTGATGACATACGGCAGCGAGGGACCAGATGATCTCCACAGGCGGACGAACGAAGCAACCGTTGACCTGACTGAGCTTAAACCGGCGCAACTCTTACTCTGACTCACCTGATCCTGTATCTTCCAATCCTCGACATAAAAGACGCCCACCTTGACATCTGCTGTGCCCTCTCTGATCCTCTGGATACCGGACTCGGACCTCCCTCGGACTACTCTTTTGGACAACCCCTCTGACTAGACGCAGCACTCTTGGCTTTCGAGTGGCGCTTTAGAAGTTTAGAGATTACGACTACGATAATTACGAACCAGCTGTCGTAAGTATGATGGAACAGAGTCAACCAGTGGGTATGAAGTGCTAGCCACTTCACTTCCCTGAACCTCTAAGGGTGAAGTCCTCTCCTCGCCTGTTCTTCCCACCGACGTTGCATGCAATCAGTTGACTCTTTTTATAGCTGAATTCGTTATGCTACATGAACCTTGACCTATCGATTAACAGTTCAGTAGGCTAGCCGCTACTGTACAGGCTATAGCAAATGAAGTTAAGATTAAAAGCATTGTCAACTGATAACTTCGACAATTAAATGACTGTTACACTGAAGCGTACTTACACAATTGGCGATGACGGCAATCAACAAAAACCGCCACGTTTGGTCTCCCTTCGAAATTAGACAATTCATAGTTCGACGTCGGTTGTCAGCTGTTCTTAATCCGGGTTTCGATGGTCAGTGGAATGAAGAACTGAGTCTACCACATCATCGAAACCACTCTTCTTCACGACAACAACGAAGATAGTCCTACGACTCACAAGGTCGGCGGATCTCATGACACGAACCTGATGCACTTCAAGCGTCGTTGTCTGTAGTGTCTCGTGTGGCGCCTATCGTCACATGCGATTAAGCCAATTAATTCTAATCTACCTTTAGTACTTCTTCAACGACACTACAATATTCCGTGTGTGTCTCTGTGTCTCTCTCTGCGTGTTCCTGTAGTTCAGTCGTTGAGAAAATAATGTCGGGGGTAAGTGGTTCGCAACGTTCGTAGTTTTAAGTATATCGCGTTCGCTCTGATGGCGTGAAATTGATGATTATTACCGTCATCGACCGCAAATCGAAGAATCTTGAAATTGCACAATCTATTTCGACGACTTTTCTGACTTAAACTTCAGTTAATTTCTCACCAAAACAAGAATTCAGTTTTGCAGATGAAAGCGTCAACTGTGTGATTAACCGATTAATCCAGACACACCAGTTTGTGGTGGTGATCCTGTGTCAGCGTAAGCCAGTTCAGAGTAGGCCTAGGAAACCTTCATGAGGTTCGGACGTCACTGACTAGGTCTTCTCAGCGACCCATAGTTAAGACGACAACACACTTCCTCTCGAGATGCTTCTACTGATGCGTGGTGAATCGCTGAAATTCCTATCTGGCCTCTCTCAGACGAACCTCCTCCTCTCAGCTGTTGAATGTTTTGCGATTATCAATGGCTGCCTCTGCTTTGATCGCTTATTCAGTGCAGTGACTGCGCCTCTTTGCTTTCACACTTGCAGCTGAAAACAATGATGGCATTGTGTCATTTAAACTATTCATAATATAGTTTTAAAATAGATCGAGGTTGGTTCGAGACAAAAGACTAGACATTTCTGTATGAAAGTAAAAATACGAGCTACCAGGTACATTCATATTTGCACGTAAACAAGCATACATAGAGCATACATACATACACAGTATTACACACATACAAATATGCATGCGTCAGGACTCAGGACACTTAATACAGAGCACTTAGCTCACAAAAGTACTATACCTATGGCCATCTAAAATACATACATACATATCACACATACATGCATACATACATACATCCGTACTTACCTTACATACATGCATATCCACATATTATGCCGATGATGGGATAGATCTGGTGAGTAGCGGAAGTATCACACCAGAGAGCCGACTGGAGCTAGAATACCAACCGGAAGGACGCATTGGTCAGATATATGGCATCGAGTGCAAATCGCCGAGAGAAGTACAAGGGAAATCACGAGAGAAGCGCGTTGACCAACTACGTACGTTGCTAATACACAAACTCTATAAGAGCGGACCGTTCAGACAAGATATGCTCTACGCCTATACGTCAATGTGTGTGTGTGAACGTGTATGTCTACACGTAAGCTAACGTGTAACGAACCTCTAAGACTCCAGTCGATATGTTAGGCTTACATGATAAAACGATCAAATACATACGTAATAGATCATTCGTCCTTCGCTGCTCCAAACAAACTCACAACAATGGTCACGACTGATCGTCGTTCGTGACGTGTACCATCATCACGTAGACCGCTTTCGACTCGTTCTCGATCTCTACGTAGGCTATATACGAAACTATGGTTGCGCCTCGTATCTAAGAAATACTCGGTAATGCCACTGCTGCGGGTTCTACCGTACTCTGGTCGGTGATCGGTTTCCGAGCTCTGCGTCGTCTCTAGTCTCTCTCGGTGGCAAGACGATTAATGCGCTTCTGAGCACAGGACGGTCGACTAAGAAACACTGCGTGCATGCGCGATATGCGCGCATGCATCCCGACACCCACTCACACGCACACACAGACTCTTCTAGCCAGCCGGGGTCGACGCTCGTTCAGTTAAATGGCCAGTGGGGACCTGTTAGCCCTTCACTCCTGTACGACGATGCGGGCACATCGTGTTCCCTCGTGTATTGGAACGAGTTTCAGCAACATCTACCTATACAATACAATACAATACTGTATTGTATTCTATTGTCAATACAATACAATACAATACAACTGTACTTTGATATTGCCCTCCTTCCAAAGTCTAAAAGTGCACACACGACGACGTCGCAGATACAATTAGGCTATATTGCAGAGCAATTGTGAGCGAAGGACTTGCTCAAGGTTGCAAACACAGTAATTGCCTCGTGTCCATTTTTGACACTGTGTGGTAAGTGGTAACTATATTTCCAAGATCACGTGACTTCACTCATCGTGGCGTTCCAAGTTCCTATTATACCTCCATTATAGGCTCCATAGCCACAAGTCTTAGAAAGGTGATTTTGGTGTTTAGCATAGGATTTTTGGCTACAAGAAATACGGAAGACTTGCCACTCTGTGGCAATTATATTCCATGATCTATAATATCAAGTAACATGTTGATTGGTCTGTAACAGTTCGTAAGACCTTGGCTTTTTAGTCGTAGAAAGTTTGCTATGTATACCTGGTTTACTGTGAATCACAGCGTATAATGACTAATCTCATGTTTAGAATAGTGCTTTAATGCCTTCACTGAACAAAAGCCACAATCACAATTCTATTGCTTGAAGTTCCAGAGAAATCAAGGTCAAGCATGCCGGGTCGAGTGACTTTGAACCACAAGATCATGCAATGTTGTGAGAACAGGTTTTTTATTTGGCGACCCCTAAACCATAAAATAGACATCAAGAAAACCAGTCTAGTACTTGTAGTTCCGGAGAACCAAAGATTAAACATTGCAGGTCAATGGACCCTGAACTATACAGTAATGCCATGAGCATATGATATCTATCTCTGTTGAGTATACCTGTTTGGAATCCAAGACTCCGAATAACATGATATAGACGCCTGGAAAATCTTTATATCACTTAGGCCTATAGTTCCCGTGAAGTCAAAGGTTAACCATACACAGGTCAAGTGCCTTGTACTACATGGTCATACAATGGTCATACTAGGTTATTTATAACACTCTTGGATTTCCTTGACCATCAGTGAGCCTATCTTGAAATGATACCTTTTCTTTATTCTTCATCGACAACAAAATATTAATTATTTGAAAACCATAGAGTTCAAATGGCCTTGAAAATGAAGGTCGTCCGATTGTCCTACAGTGTTAAAAAATTGCTCGTGTGACTTCTTCTACTAGGAAAACCTTATCATCGACACAAAATTCACTTCTCTATTGCTTGTACTTCCTGAGATACAATGGGGTAAAATTTCCTTCAACCGTAAGTTATTGTGTATGATTCAGATATATACAAAGTAGGGCTGTTAACGATGAACATTTTTTGAATAGTTAGCTGTTTAAGAATTAACGATTAATTAATAGTTAACTTGTGATTAAAAGTATTCCCCAATAAGTCATGACAAATGCAAAGTTAACATTAATCATTTTTCATCTTTAAATAGTATTATTAATATTTATTGCTAGTTAGTACTTGCTACTTACTTAGTAGCCAAGTTATTTGTTCATATTAGTAGTCTTGTTTACGTTTTTCATTTCAAATGTCTTCCTTCAACCAATTACGTAAACAAACCAGCATGTTAAAATTGTTAGGTTCTAGTGAGCAACGTCTTTTGCTGACAATATAACAAGCGGTCAAGCGGTCTGCGATTAATCGTTAAAAGAATTTAATCGTTAACATTAATTGACGATTAATCGATTCAAAGCTCAACTCAGAATCGCTTGACGGACCCATAAATGTTGATCTAATTAGCTATAACTTCATACAATATAATAACTAGTCCTACAGAAACTTTCTAGAGGTTGTCCATCAAGATATGTAAACTTTTGAAAATTTAAGTGGTTTTATGACACCCTAATATAATCATATTATACGTATGCATGCAATTACTACTCATCGATCAGGGTGCCCGAAAGTCTAGTGGTATAGCATGCTGTGTTTTCACCCAGAGGTCATGGCTTCAAATCCCCACATGGGTTACTAGACACATATCAAAGTGTTTTCGGCTGACAGAACTTCCAACCAACCTTATAAGAGCTTTGCTAAAAAAAAAATAAAAGTACATCGACTGTGCAATGGAAATATAAGAGGGCGAAAAGGAAGCTAACCACCTACTCTCATGTGCTGAGGCTGAGAAAATGAAGTCGCCAATATTCCTGCTTCCTTGCAGCGTTGATCGACCGGTCGTTATGTCTTCTATGTCACGTAACCGTAATCGTAATCGTAAACTCTAACTTTCTCAAGCTAAGCTCAGAGCACCAGCTTATTCACGAACGCTGCGTCAAGTCTGAGGGTTGTCCAACGATGATCAGGAGAAGTTCCGAGTCCGGTTACCACAGAGACGTTGCCACTTAGCATATAGGTCCAAGTCTATACGAAGATACTAGAACATAGCTGCTGCTATAATGCTCTCTTGTCTACAAAATGATCTGAGGACAAGAATGTTCCAAATATCTTTATATTGTATTGTATTGTATACATCAATTTATATAGCGCCTCTCTTATAGTTGATCGGCTTAATCTTCGGAGTACTTAGGCCTACACTCCATTTCGTGGCTGCCGTAAATCTGAGGCAGACATCAGGACGTCGACCTACTTTGCGTATTTAATTCATTAATAAAATCTGTTTAATAACGTATTTACAACGACCGCAGCAAAACAACTTCAACAGTCCGTGACTCGGTTCATCCTGCAGTGACTAAACGAGGTCAATTTCGTTTATGAGATACACGTGATAATAAATCTGTCTCCACCTCGGATGAATGCTTTCTTGACCGTAAATCTAACGGATTCCCATCTGTTGGGTTTGATAACGTTTGATAACGTTTATTTAACGACTCCGTCATATATTAGAGTCGACTGGCGTCAAAGACCAGACATATACATGTATACAGTGTGTCCACGATTTAAGAAACGTGTGGAGTAGTTCAATTCAATCCCACTTCATCCTCTTTTAACATCATTCATACTCCTGTCGTCCGTAGCCTCCGCCTGTCAATCATGAGCCATCTCTGCGTCAATGGACCCTGTCAGTGGACCATGCATGTCTGTCCGTCACGTCTCCCTTTCTTCGTCTCATTTTATGGCACCTGTCCGTGCTGCGACTCTCTCTGTCTGTATCTCTGAGCTCTCTATCTGTCTCCCCTCTCCCATCTCTCACTAACTCACTAACTCACTCTCTCACTCACTCACTCACTAACTCACTAACTCACTCTCTCACTCACTCACTCACTCACTCACTCACTAACTCACTAACTCACTAACTCACTAACTCACTAACTCACTAACTCACTAACTCACTAACTAACTAACTAACTCACTCACTCACTCACTCACTCACTCACTCACTCACTCACTCACTCACTCACTCACTCACTCACTCACCACTCACTCACTCACTCACTCACTCACTCACTCACTAACTCACTCACTCACTCACTCACTCACTCACTCACCACTCACTCACTCACTCACTCACTCACTCACTCACTCACTCACTCACTCACTCACTCACTCACTCACTCACTCACTCACTCACTCACTCACTCACTCACTCACTCACTCACTCACTCACTCACTCACTCACTCACTCACTCACTCACCACTCACACTCACTCACCTCACCACCTCACTCACCACCACTCACCACTCACCACCTCACTCACTCACTCACTCACTCACTCACTCACTCACTCACTCACTCACTCACTCACTCACTCACTCACTCACTCACTCACTCACTCACTCACTCACTCACTCACTCACTCACTCACTCACTCTAAATACCTTTCCTCCCTCCTCCCTCCCCTCGCTCTCACTTTTTCTCCCCTCTCTTCCTCTATATCTTCCTCCCCATCTCTACCTCTCTGTCTCTCCTCTCCCCTCCTCTTTCTACTTCTCTTCTCTTCTCTTCTTTCTCTTCTCTTTCTTCTCTTCTCTTCTCTTCTCTTCTCTTCTCTTCTCTTCTCTTCTCTTCTCTTCTCTTCTTCTCTCTCTTCTCTGCTCTTCTCTTCTCTGTCTGTCTCTCTCCCCTCTCTCCTCTCTCTTCTTTCTCTCAATCTAATTTTTGACAGGTGTGAGCAAATTAGTAGTGATGCAATTCAATCAATCGTGGGGGGTTATTTATAGTTATAGGTGAAACAAATCAACCTAGTTTAAACAAGCACCATGATAATAAAATCGTCACCTATATCACACTATTATATTTGCTCATATTTCACTTAAAAGTCTGAATAGATTTATGTGCATGAAAACGGATTTAGCCATGACCTCAATTAAGGATGCTTTGAAAACTCTTATTAGACAAATGCTGTAACAAACCCTAATAGGTCTATTAGATAATCTTAAGCTATGAATTGCAGTTAACCTGTCTATTTCAATTAACCTTGTCAATTAACCCTGTCTATTCAACGTGTGCATTGTTGGTAACAATAATGTGACATCCCTATAAATAACAGTTAAATACCTAACCTTAGGATTAACGCAAAAGAACGTCATCAGCTATAGAGTTTCCTGTTTGTATAGGTCTACATGCGATACAAAAGTTATATGTTATATCTGAGTATACGAAGAAAGGAAGATGATGTCTCCTTCCGATATCTTATCTCTGCTGACGTATACTTTATATAATTTGCATTTAAATTTTAAGTAATTAAGGTATGATTTCTAAGGAGTACAATAGTAGGCCTATATCTTCAATTGTCCTTGGTCCCCTCCAGCTGACTCTTTCCATCCTGCGCCATATCCACATTATCGAAGGCCTCTAACCTTCTGATGTCTTCCTTCCTCAGAGTCCATGTTTCAGTGCCGTGTTTCACCAACATCTTTCCCACCGCGAACACGTGGCCTGTACAATGTGAGTGAAAAAAAGGCGACCCAAAAACTGTTAATTTTATGACTATACGAAATATTGATAAATGTAAGAAAATTCAAGTGGATCTTAGTCTTGCCTGTAACGGTTAACGATTTTTGAAATCTTGGACGTGTCCCGTTACAATTGACACCATTTGTGAAATTTACGGCAAAAAGAAAGGAATCAATGAGAGGAAAGCTAAATAAGAATCTGAAGAAACGAATTATCAAGTCTATGATATGGAGTGTGGTGTTATACGGCTCTGAAACATGGACTCTGAGGAAGGAAGACATCAGAAGATTAGAGGCCTTTGAGATGTGGATATGGCGCAGGATGGAAAGAGCCAGCTGGACGGAACGCAAGACAAATGAAGAGATACTACAAATGGTGGAAGAAAAAGATCCCTGATAGGAATAATAAGAAGCCGACAGAGAAAATGGTTGGGCCACATTATGAGGGAGACTCCCTCTTATAAGAACTATAATTGAGAGAAGAATGGAGGTCAAGAAGACAAGAGGAAGACCGAGAATGATGCTGTTGGAGTGGATGATGAAGGAGGGTTACAACAAGCTGAAGAAGAGAGCCGGACAACGTGACGAATGGCGACATTGGACGTACGAACCTGCTTAGGAATTAGGCAGAACACCAAAAGAAGAAGACGGAAAATGGCATTCAGCGATGATAAGTCAGTTGCAAAGGTGACTTAAGCTTACTGCCTGCGTCGAAGTTGAAGTAGGGCACTTTGAGCACAGATTGTTGCTTAATACGTGGAGCATACTAGTTGAACTGAGTTGTTTTCCAATTTTATTAAAAATTTAATTATTATTAATTTGAACATAAGTTATGAAATTATCTGGCTAGGGCCGCGTTTTTCCACTCACAGTGTATACGTCGGCCTATACATGATATAGGCCTATGGGTAAGCGCATATTCCGCACGCAAACACGAACGCACTTGTGCTCACGCAGCTCTCATCTGTATGTTGACCGTAACCATAATAATAATTATGATATCGGGTTTTTTGCCTACTACATGCAACGCAAGCGAAGATATCGTAAACACGCAGCCATATCACACTCAAAAACACTTATGCATCACTTATCCTTTATGTCCAGGCGGATAATGGTCTTCATAATACATCCATGATATCATATATATACATATACATATACAATATATACATATATATATACATATATATATGTGTGTGTATACATGTGTGTAGGTATTTTGGCAACGATATCAAAACAACGTATTGAAAGTTGTAATCTATATATATATTAACTTTGTGCCAATCTGATAGGTTATAACATACGTGAATGTATGATAATTTTATAGCGCCATTTCCATTGTCATGACGGACTTTTGAATGTAGGTTAGATGTCGCGAGTGTAGCCTACTTTTCTTGAATTGATAAAGGTCGGTTTTAGGTCCGTGTATAAAGATATCTAATGAGGTTCTTTTTCTGTGAATGGCATTTTTAGATTAACGTGATGACTTGTATATTGCACTCTTCCTAAGTTATAAGCAGTTCGTATTACGACCTTTGAAGCCCATAAATTACTTATGTGTCTCATGCTAAATACTTATTCCATGCAAATCATGAATTTCGTATATAAGTATTCAGTATGTATATATATATAATATATACATATATATATATGTTTATATAGAACTGTTCATAATCTCGTGTTCATGGTCATTATTATCATTATTATTTTTAGTAGTAGTAGTAGTAGTAGTAGTAGTAGTAGTAGTAGTAGTAGTAGTAGTAGTAGTAGTAGTAGTAGTAGTAGTAGTAGTAGTCGTAGTCGTAGTAGTAGTAGTAGTAGTAGTAGTAGTAGTAGTAGTAGTAGTAGTAGTAGTAGTAGTAGTAGTAGTAGTAGTAGCAGTAGTAGTAGTAGTAGCAGTAGTAGTAGCACTATTGTTATTAGTATGCATGAGCAGAAACGAAAACACTTTTCAGATGATTAGTTGGGCCACGGTTACTCTCTGTAACCGTGGCCCTGTCTGTCAGTCTTTCTCTGTTTCTGTTTCTTTGTGTCTGTCTCTGTGTGTCGCTGTCTGCATGTGTCGCGTTGTGTCTCTCTCTCTCTCTCTCTCTCTCTCTCTCTCTCTCTCTCTCTCTCTCTCTCTCTCTCTCGCCCAATCAACTGACGCACAAGTAGCTGTTTACAAATGCATTCGTGCGCTAAAAGACGTACATATATATATATACTTATATATATAATATATACTCATATATATATAATATATATATATATATGTATATATTAGGGTGTCCCAAAACTTTAGTTTGGAGGAAAACGCAGTCTCACGAGCTAACAAGTTTCCTTCGTGGAAGATAATTTAAAATAACAAATTTCAATGTTTGGGGACAACATTTAGGCCGTTAGGGGTCTAACAATCATTAAAGTACATTGCAGTACGTTGGGGGAAAAGACGGGAATATGCCCGAAGGCTATTATTACTAGTTTTATTCATCAGTATAATTAGATGTTTCTGGTTTCTTTTGCAGCACTAATTTATTTTTCGTTAGTAACAAGTACGACATAAGCAGAAAATTTACTGTACTGCTTTTAGAACACAGGATGGGGAAAAAATCGTCATGTTCAGCAGCAACAAAATCCCAAAGATATTGGTAACCGAGGACTTGAAAACATTCCTATCTGATCAACTGACGACAAGGCATCGCCCTCGGTACCGTGAATTCCTTATCCTTGGCGCATTGATGTTGGGAATGGATGCACCAAACACCACAGGTATTGGCAATCCTGGTGCACTTCACACAGAGCACGGTGGATGGCAAAGGCTATTTGAAAATTGAGTTAAAAATTGCTGTGCGATGGGAACGAGACAGTGCTCTCTTTAAGATCTACAGGGATTACAACGCTTCAATCGTTTTGGTGTATCAGTGTACATTCAATCCTGGCTTAGGCCTATTGCTCCAATTAATGGCTTCCTATAGCTAATTTCGTGATAAGCATACGATAATCCTGGTTTCAGCAGGTACTTGAATCCAGAGCTTGCAACTCTTGCGCTGTTCTCCGACCTTTTACCGACTGACGAGAAAGCAAAACTGCTACACCACACGACCTCCGAACGAGGATCACTTAGTCAAGTCTCTTCCAAAGCAGATCTATTAATTCCTTACACTTTCTTCCAGACTACCGATATTGACGACAGCTTTCTCGAGAATCCTCTGGATAGTTGGCCTTCTGTGAAATCTTGCAAGGAAGCTCTTTTGATGATTAATAACTTGGCGTGCGTCAGTGACTGTGCAGAGCGTAGTATTGCCTTAAAACAGACACTATAATGTAACAGCAAATGAAGATCAGCAGCAGTTCCTACTGCAAGTTGTGGGAAAACATCTAAAGGAGTTCCGGAATTGCAAACGTGACTCACTTCATCAGATGTCGTGAACTACTGATTGGAGTGAATGAACATTTTGCACTTTGTATACCATCTCAAAGCAAACCATGTTTTGAATTACTGTACTCAGTAATCACTGATGAGTGTCATAGTAGTTAATAGTAAAAAATACTCCAAACTCTAATATGACGTGAAAGTCAATGGATGACGTTTAATTTTTACATCACTTTACTGCTAACACCAGTCTGAGGATAGCAGAATTTTAGATTTTTATGAACTGCATAAAGTAGTACATATATAGTACATATCATATTTTGCACAAAAGCGATAAAATATATTATGCGGTAGAAATTATATGGCCTTGCTTTATCCCAGATTGAAACACGTGCACATGTGCATGACGAGCTTTTCAGGACCCTGTTGGGGTACGCCTAAATAGTACCTGAAAAACTGAACATTTTTTCCAAACATTATTATCTTCCAAAGAAAGTTTTTGGCTGGCGAGACTTAACACTTTCTCAAAACATTTTGTGGGACACTTGTGTAGAGTGTTTTAAGACCCTTCAAAGACACTATATATAATTGTGGACATACATGGTCTCGCTTGAGCTGCATGGGTCAAAACAGATCTTGAAATGCACGATCCGAAACCCGTGCACACACTGTTAATATGCACGCATTCACTGTAGTTGGTCCTACATTTGCATATACATACGCATGCATGCAACATGGTGTAATATATATATATTGCATATAGTATATATTACATATATATAAGCTTATATATTACACACACATATATATATTTATATATATATATTACACATGTCTGATAATTCTCGATTGCTGCGTATAGTATACACCTTTTAGAAGTAATTACGTAACTATATTTGAACACCCTATCATTTATTTACATGTAAGTTTGTTCTGTTTTAGTTGTGTATTTGTTGGCACTAAAGTAACTTCAAATGTTACGTTTCAATTCGATTGTCTACAGTAACTGTTGTTCAGTCGTCAATAACCTGGTTGGTCGGTCTTTTGCAACGCATGGACGAGATATTTCGTATAAAAACTTATTATCGATAATATGATCTCAGAAGCGGTTAAACAAATAGACGAATGAATAAAATAAATGAATGACTGAATCTAAAGACATAATTATAGGACTATAATTGCCCTCTAAGTGGACTACTTCTCAACAGCGCAGCGCTCGTTAGCATAAGTGGTGTCAAAGTTCACTACGAACGACAAGTGCATATCTGTGCAAATAATGCTAAGAGATTGCAAAGTGAGTAGATCTATACTGACGGCTTGTCAAACACACCAACCAATGGAATCCCATTCACAGTTCGAAGTACCTGATCCGTTTTCATTGAGAACCAAATCAACAAAGTTCCCCACTCACAGATGATAATTAATTGTCGTGGGGCGCGGTGGTGTAGAGGTATGTTCGGTGCCTTGCAGCCGGAGGGTTGCGGGTTCGAATCCACCTCAAGGGGGTATATTCGGTGCCTTGCAGCCGGAGGGTTGCGGGTTCGAATCCACCTCAAGCCGCCGCGTAGGGACCCTGGCAAGTCCTTCACTCGCAATTGCTCATGCGCTTCGGCGTGAAACCCGATTCAGTGTCCGCGCTGTAGTCGGGAGCGCCTCTGAGTAGAAATCTTGAAGGGGCGCTATATAAATATCCGAAATGAATGAATGAATAAATGCTAGAAGTACCCGGTCAGTTTTTCACTGAGAACCAACCAACAGAGTTCCCCCATTCACAGTTATAATTGACGCTATGTGCGGAGTACCGATCCGTTTTGCATTGAGGACAAGAACCAACCAATAGAGTTCCCCACCCACCGTTGATAATTATTCACGCTCTATATTAGGGGTTCCCGGTCAGTTTTGCATTGATGATGAGGAATGACGACAACTAAACGAAAATTAGGCTAAGATTGCCACTCCCTTAGGAGATGGTAGAAGACGGATATCTATGTCTATGTATGACACGTATTCGTCAACAACCGATCGCTTGGTCGTTTAATTTTTCTTTAGATAAAATGATAAACGCGAGACTGTATTGATTGTACACCATGGTACGGTTGGCAATTGGTTTATTAGATCTACGGTATATTCTCAGTTACTTACTCCAACCAGAGCTGCGTTCATTATTTCTGATCAACCTAACTGGGTTTTATAAGTCACTCAAGTATTTTTTCTTTAGCCGTGGCTGGCTGGGAGCGCTCCTGAGTAGGTTTCTTGAAGGGCGCTATATAAATTCAGAGAATGATTGCACAAATGAACTTACTAAGTAACTAACTTACTTGATGCGAACAAAATTATTGTCAGAATACTAAATACTTTTAGCTGTGTTCAAAAGATCTCGGTAGGCCTATACACCAAAGTGCGATTAGAAATCAGTTAAAGAAGAATATACTTACCTAATTAGGCTACCAGCATTTAAAACATTCCAATGATTGACGGTGATAGGCGCCCCTCCTACTACCCTTCATCGCCGTTGCATCCCGACTTTTCTCGGTGGCTGCAGACGGCAGAATGTATACGTCTGGAGACAGAGTGACGCTGTTCAAATCGGAATCAAAAGGGAACCAGCCTACATAGACTAATATACATAAACCAATTGAACTTGGCCGTCGGGCTTCTGCTGTGATATTTGCGGCCAAGTGATGTTCAAAAGCGCGAAATCCAAAGCAGACGTAAGAAGAATTGCCGAGCAAATTCAGCCAGTGTTTTTCAAAGCACCAGATCAAAGTAGGTAAAAGTAGACGTAGCCTACTCCACTGCGATTTTACTTATGTTAAAGTAAAAAGCAATGTGTAGCTCAATGCAGACGGAATGGACAGTGTATACGGTATACTTTGAACAGCACCATACATGTATATACCTACATCTAGCATCTAGCATAATTATGATGTCCTCCAAGCAATCATGTATTGCATGGCTTGGAGGCCATTTCTACTTGGGTAGCTGTCCGACAACCGTCTCGGATTGTTGCCGCATTGTATATACTTTATATAAAATCAAATCATTTTTTTTTTCATTTTATTTTGTAACCAAACCAAACAATCATCTTACAATTACAGAGTTACAAAGTACACAAACGATAGGAGATGGCCACAAGGAAAGGCCCTGAAGGGATCATTAATCCCGCTAAGTAGGACCACCTATGTACAAGTTAAACAAAAAGATGCAACGGTTTATATAGGGCCTACATACAGCATTAGAGAAATTTTCAAAGATTTACATTACATTACATTATATATGATGTAATGTTGTATATAATAATATGTATATATATATATATATAATTTATTAGCATATGTTATCGATCGAGAGATCTGCTTTGATTATAAACAGATTGCATGCTACGAGGGCTTGTTAATAAATCACTTCGTGTTTCTTATTTGCTCGAAGTTTATACAGTGCGTAGAAATTAAATTAAAGTACTTGTCATGCTACTTGGTGAATATCAATGCACCATAACATTACTTTTGAAAAGTAATTTGAAAAGTAGTTACCTACTTATCTGGTATAGTTACGAAAACTAGTTATAACTGCTTGTCAAATAAAGTAGTTAAACAGTAGTTATGACTACTTATTTGGAAAGTCGGCCTAGCTATGAAGCAGTTTCAACTACTAGTTAAGTAGTTGGTGCCCATCATTGCGAGTCATTTCATTACTAACGGACATCGAATTCCGCACACGACGAAACAAACTGTCACAGCGGACAAGAAGAGTAAACCACCCCCGTTTTGGCCTCTGGACACCTAGCGAGTCTTAACGTTCTAACATACTGACGTTGAAATTTCCAACACACTTATCGGCTGCATAAACGCTTTCGGCTTCAACTGTAAGCAGTCTCTGACTCGATTTAATTCATTCAGATATTCATGCATTTGGTACATGGGTTGGATTAACTGAGGGTTCGATGGATTCCACAAACTTAGATATTTACTAGACTGTTCGCATCGATCTTTTAAGCATGCTCTTTTCTGCGCAGATGAGGTGGTGCTACATTGCTACTGCCATATGGCAGCTGAGCTGGACGCAGTGTTCCAAAGATTATGCGGATGGACACATGTATCATGTATCCGAATCACTTAACGGAAACGCAGAACCAACAGGTCCCCACGTGCAGCAGAACGCAGTCCTCAACAACCCGGCTGGATTGACAGAGAAACACCTGAGGTATACGCTCTCCAAAGGCCGAACCAATCATCTATGTCCTACCAAGGAGGAGCAGCTTGAATGCTGTTCTATCCTCAACCAGGAACCAATCCGTGTCTCTCCTGTAGTGTCTGAAACAGGTTAGAGTTGTTAATCGCGTGATCACTTCCTGAAAATCCTCGTTTTATCAACTAGTGCAGTGCAAACTGTGGTTCGCGGCCTGCGGGTGCCTGTCCGCGAGTGATTGGTTATCGGGCCGCGGAGAGATAACAGGAATCACAATTTTGATCAGATTCAAATAAAATATCAAATTGTATACAGTGCTAAACATACAAAAGAGAGCACGGCACAGTGCTCATACACAATAAACAGTTTTAAGCATGGAACATTAACAAAAGTATAGTCCTAATAAGTGAAATCTAAATGTTAATATAACATGTTACATACAGTGTGTAATGTAAGCTGATGTTGAGAAGATGCGGTCCGCGGTAAGGCTGGTAAAATAATTAAAAAACAATTGAATTACTGGCTCGCAGCATCAGAAAGTTTTAGATGCACTGAACTTGTAGCAACTACTGTTTCTGATCTTCGTCATTTGTCAGGATTGAGTTCTTATGCGGGATTAGCTTTACACCTCTCCCCGCGGTGTTGTTTAATGAAATTGCGATTCAAAGGCACGTCCCGAACTTCATGGCCTAGAGATTGAGCAGTAGCAGCCAATGCCAGCCTCCATGTCAGTGACTTTAGTTCGATCCAAAGATGCAGCTTATCTGCTTAGTCACAAAGGGCTCTTGTTGAGCTGTTTATCAGATGGTTGTTGTTTTTTCATCCACTTTTATAGACTACCACAATCTGAGTCACAGCCTTTCTCAGATGTCTCCTTATCACTGCTGCTCGACTCCAGATCCTACTGTGCTTGTTAGAACGTCCATATCATGCTTTGATTTCTCACGCCTCTCTTCTTCAGCTTTTGCCTTAATAAATATCTTTTCCATTTTATGAATCAAAACTCTATCCTCCTCTGCCATATAACCCCTTCGACCTTCTCTCTCAGCAAATAGGAAAGCCCAGTCTCCTGAATCTTGATAAGAGCGTCCTGATGAGCTATGTCAAAAATATTATCACGGTTTTCAGAAAATTCCTTCTCATTTATATCTGAGCTACAGTTCCACGGTTGATTGCCGCCTTTAGCCCTTGCCACTGAGAATGTACCTTCAGCAGACGTTTCACAATATCTTGGAAGTGAGCAGCTGGTATTCCGAACTTTCCCAAACCTCCATTACTTGCAACACTGTTGCGCTGGTGTGTTCTGTTTCAAAGTCTGCTTCAGTTCCATAATTATGGTGATTATAGATACAGACACTGCATCACGCGGCGACAGAAACTGATATTGTTGCACTAGGCGATATAGTAGCAACAGTAGCTCCAACCAGCCCGGATTTGAACCTGATATGTTGTGCAGTAGCTATGATCACAATTACACTAGAAAACTGAGATCTGAAGGCATCACCATTCAAAATGTCAGCAAACTAAATGTCATAAAATACAGACATTGTTCAATTATTATCAGCGGCCTTTGGTAGTCAGTGGCAAGTACACACAAATTATTACAGCGTGTATAATAATTTTTGTGAATAGCAACCTACAGCTTATAAAATAGTACAATTCATCTTTAGGTTAAATGAAATTTGGTTTATGAATTAGGCTCTTCGGTAATATGTTGGCTTTGACATTATATTGTTTACAATAAGTTTATTTAAATAAAGTTGAAATATACTGCATACCTTAGCAGACATCCAGCTCCCTAATATCACTCATGCATTCTAGTCTGCTTAAATGACCAAAAAGTATGTAAGTGAATATAGATTAATGAAAGTAAGCACAAATAAAATAGGTAAACACGTGCAAGATAGGGTGACCACATTTCCTTTCTGCCATTCCGGGACACAGGGTCAGCCCTATCCCAAATGGCGCCCCACGCAAATCATACATTTGTACCCTCTTATTGAACAATGGCAATGTGAAAAACAAACTGCTAAAACACATACCGGTGCCCCAAGATTTGTCGCTTCAGGCATCTGCCGATTTGCTCTTGCCTAAAGCCGGGGCAACGCAGTACTTCCAATCTAAGTCAAATACAATTTGACTAAAAGAAGCTGGGCTTTATGGAAAAAGCTGATCTACATAGGCATATTTAGAGGACTACATGATGTACATACATGTACAAACTGCCTCCACCATTGCTACTTCCAATGTCCACTGTACTCTCAAAGATCGGTTACTGCAATTCCCTTTTCCTCAACCTCGAATCCACATAAATAAGGCGTCTGCGACTTATGCAAAACATATTATCCAGAGCTGTCACCAGAACCCCCAAACATCATCATATCACTCCCATCCTCAAATCACTCTACTGGCTAAAATTCCCAGAGGGAATCCACATCACTAGCCTACAACTCCCTACAATACTCCCATCCCACAATTATAGGCCAATCTTCGCGAACTCTTCATCATCCAGCCAACTAGCTCTACCCGATAAGCCTGGGCTCCTTTCTCAGTCTTTCTCGACTACTGTCACTACTCAATACTCATCTCAAGTTGTCCAACCGAACAATATCCCACACTACACCACTTCTCTGGAACGACCTTCCTTCTGGTTTCCGCACTTCTTCGGTTCCTCTACCATCATCACTGCCTCGAGCTTCTCTATCATCCCTCGGGCTTTCCACTCAAACCTGAAGTCTCACATCTTCAATAATTGCTACCCCTACTCATCAGATCCTCCATCTTCCAATTTTCGGCCTAAGACACCCAGCTTAACAGCTATTCTGACCCTCTGACAACCGGACTCAAAACTCATTCGGACTACGAGGCCTTTTGGACAACCCCTCAAACCCGACTCATCGCGCATAAATAAGCTGGTGCCTCGCTTTCGAAATTTGAAGCTTACGATTGCGATTAGATATATTGACCTCTATTGCGGAGTGTAGACCTATTGCTATAGATAGCTATCCTTTCCCCTTAAGTTTTGTGCAACCTAGGCCTACGCTGCTTATTTGTTGATGTAAAAGTTTTACTTTAATTGTTGGAAAATTGAAATAGCAAAATCATATAAATATTCCAGTCTTTATCATTCATTCCGGGACGTTCCATTGTCCCGGAATGGACGTGTCCGGGACGCGGGACATTTTTGTCAATTCCGGGACTGTCCCGGGCATTCCGGGACATGTGGTCACCCTAGTGCAAGAAGCTTACACAGTATACAGAATTTTACAGATGGCCCTTCAAATAAAAAATGACACAGAGTGCCTAAAACTTTAAATCGCTTATGCAACCCCAGATTTTTCTCAGATTTAGATTAAATTGCACCAGTATTATTTCTTTGTATAGGGAACTGATTTGGCACCTTACAGAATTCAGAAAACTGAAACTTTATTTTTTGGCACGTAGCCGTGGACCACCATTAATAATATATAAATATATATAAATATACATTATATATATGTACATTGTAGGCCTACTCTCGTAATGAATGAATGAAAATATATTTGTGTGCGCACGCGCAGCAAACTCCTTGTGGCTTTGTGGGGTACTTATAGAACGCGCTATACTAAGTGGCTTGAAACGCGCATACATACATACATACGTATGTATATCTGTGCATATACATATATTATGTAAATAGATTATTTGCACGTACATACACTTGGAGACGACTACTACGACGGCGATCGAGACAGTCATTATCTCTTTTTAAAGGACTTTTAGCCACTCAGGTCTGCGATGTCAAACGGCCACGGAGCCAATGCTCGTCATGAACCGTCTCTCTAATCGAGACCACAAACGACTTCATGGCGACATCAGTCTCTCATGTCTCAATGGCCTCTGGCTTATTTTCACTCGTGTTGTCCTATTAGATGATACTCATGTGCGTAGTAGGCCCTATACGCCATTGGTTGCCTGTCTTTTTAATGCACCGGCATATCGAAGCTTTTTTATTAAACAAACAACTCGGAAGTCTTCTCTTGGACTAAATGCAAGATTTTAAATATAAGCGTTGACAATCGTCATATGCAGCTGATAGTGATACTAACTCGATAAAATCAGTTATAAAAGTAAGTAAATAAGTAAGTATATTCTTTAATAACCAATTGCTAATCGCACTTTGGTTTCTAGACATCTTATAAAGTTAAAAGTATATAGCATCCTGCCAATAAATGTTTTTCGCATCAAGTAAGTTAGTAAGTAAGTAAGTAAGTGAGAATATCTCTTAATAAACCAATTGCCAACCGCAATTGCAAGCGCAGATAATGCCTCTGCCTACAACGGTGGTGCTATATAAATTTCCTTAATAAATAATAAAGCTAACTTACATATTCGTAGCCTATGTGCGTTACTCTGTTTTAAGAATGGAAAAGACGCTATAAATGCCACAGGACTTTCCCTTAAGAAAAATAATTCAGCAGTACTAGACGTGTAGTGCGGTGGTGGCCAAACCAGTTAAGTGTGCACTTCCCTTTATCAGCAGTTGTCTCTGAAAGTAGTCTCTCAAGAGAGCGATCGATAGAGACTTAAATTTTTTCAGACGACAACTTGACATTACGTAATCGACGTCAGAAGTGTAGTTAATGATCGAAAGACTGACTGATGAATGGATAACAACAGCCTAATAAGTGTCTCTATCTTGCAGCATTAACTCTGTTTTGCGAGCTCTACGCACGTATACGTCTACGCTTCAGATATGGATCTTTGCCAAGCAGTTTGGAGTAAAGACTTATCAAAGCCCTCCGCTGTTTTAAGGGCTTGCCAAACAGAAGCACGGCACGAGTGTAATGGTTGTTCGACATGGTTGAAAGGAACCAAAGTGTATTATGCTGCACTGGGTCGTTGAATGACCTGTCCATTCAAAAGGTAGATTGGCGTCTGCCTGCAATATAGTCATCAAAGCCAGAGGCGAAAATATGTACCTAACTTTGAGGGGGACAGACTTTTCTGGGGTCGGGTTTTTGCATGTTTTTTTGGGGAGACAAGCCTCAATCAAAACTTGGGGGACAGCCCCCCTCTGTGCCCCAATGATTTACGCACTGATCAAAGCCACAAGAGGAGGAATCAAAGCGGACTATATGTCAGTCAGAAGAACGACCTCACGGGTCGGTTGGTGTCTATATTGCTATCCTAAGTCTCACTTACACACTAAATTCATAAACTTCATAGGTCCAATAAAATAGAAGATTTAAAGCCTATATATATTATGTTCAGTAATTATTTGATAATTATTTATATTAATTATCATCAAGTAGGTCACTACTACTACTGCTACTGCTACTGCTACTGCTACTGCTACTGCTACTGCTACTGCTACTGCTACTGCTACTGCTACTGCTACTGCTACTGCTACTGCTACTGCTACTGCTACTACTACTACTACTACTACTACTACTACTACTACTACTACTACTACTACTACTACTACTACCAGTGTTGGGTAAACTCACACAAGAAATGAGTTAAATCAAAACCCAACTCATGCACCTCAAACTGAGTTCAAACTCAAACTCAACTCATCCTAAGTGAAATGAGTTAACTCAAACTCAGCTGTTAAATGAGTTAACTCATCAACTCACGCATCTCATACCAGCACGTTCTAATCGAACGTTGTAGAAATACACAGTTACCAGGAAATGGTATCATCAGTTTATTATTACTAGTATAACTGTTATTATTATTAATGGGATAATGGATAAATCAGGTTATTATTACTTAGTCAAAGTAAACACCACAGTCCACATGTTTCACATCTCAAACATGACTGGTATTAGCTTTAAGCAGAAGTTTTTCAAAGTTGGTGTGTGACAGCCTGTTCCGTTTAAAAAACGGCTTGTTTCAACATAAATATGTGCAGAGTGAGTTGAGTTTAAAATAATTGAGTTATAACTCAAACTCACAGAAAATATGAGTTAAATCAAACTCATAACTCACACTCTTTAAGGTGAGTTAACTCAAACTCATAAATCACAGCAAGTGAGTTAACTCGTGAGTTTAAACTCATCTGAGTTAACTCATACCCAACACTACTACTACTACTACTACTACTACTACTACTACTACTACTACTACTACTACTACTTACTACTACTACCACTACTACTACTACCACTACTACTCACTACTACTACTACTACTACTACTACCTACCACTACCACCACCACCACCTACCACCACCACCACCACCACCACACCACATCACCACCACCACCACCACCACCACCACCACCACTACCACTACCACCACACCACTACCTCACCACCACCATCACTCACCACCACCACTACCACCACCACTACTACCACCACCACTACCATCACTACTCACCTCACCACCACCACCACCACCACTTCACCACTACCACCACCACCACTACTACTACTACACCACCACTACTACTACCACACCACCACCACCACCACCACACCACCTCACACCACCACCACTACTACTACTACTACTACTACTACTACTACTACTACTACTACTACTACTACTACTACTACTACTACTACTACTACTACTACTACTACTACTACTACTACTACTACTACTACTACTACTACTACTACTACTACAACCACAACCACCACCGCACTGCTACTACTGCCACTTCTACTACAACTACAACACTACAGTCTACTACACTACAACTGTTGATTGATTTTAAGCTTACTTGTAGACTTGTTATCAGCTTTCAAACCTCACGGAGAAGCAAGAACGAAGACTCAAAACAATTTCTCTAGAACCATCAAGGTTACTCCATGCAGCCGCAACGGGATTGCGTAATGATATATACCGGGTGGCCCATTAAAAACGTTCCCAAATTTTGTTAACCTGGCAATTAAACAATTTTAAAGTAAATTGAATCAAAGTGCATCAAACTAATAATAATTCATATTTGTACAACACAGCCAAAATTTAGCGCAAAATACTCAACAGTTTGAGAGAAATTGCTGTTAGAACTGTATGACCCATGGTCAACATTTTGCACAGTTGTTTTATGATGAATTTTGACGCGAACAGATGTTTAATTGATCCTCCGCCTTCTCTTGTAACGACCCTTAAACGCTGTTACCACTGTCCTATTGACTTCTGTATCTGTGTGTCGTCTAATAGAGACCATTTTGCTTCAATGACCTGCTTAAGTTCGTCAGTATTTAGAAACGGTTTTCTACGACCAGCATACACAAGCTCCTTTAGGGCGTTCCATACAATAGTAGTCCAGAGGATTTAGATCGGGAGAGTTTGGTGGCAAGGCATCACTGTGGATAAAATCAGGGGTGTTTGCTTGAAGAAATTGCTGAGCCAATCTGCAACGATGTGAAGGAGGTTCAAGGAGCACTGTCTTGTTGAAAGATGTAATTGTCGTCAGGATAAAGTCTACGACATTGGGGAATGAGCTTAGCGCGTAACAAGCCGACGTAATACTCTCCATTGACTTTGGTTTTCTGAGGTTCAATGAAGATGATGTCTGTTTTACCGTGCATCGAAACTCCAGCAGATACCCTTAATTTTTTACAGAAACGACTAGTCTCATGATAAAGTCTTTCTGGCGCAATTGAAGACTTTCGTTCATTGCTAGAGCCGTAAACGCGGCTATTCTGTCTGTTAAGAGGTATTTCCAGTGTGAAATCATTCTGATCTGTAAAGACTACATGTATGTTCTTAATATCAGATTTTGAAAATCGAGTATACAGCGCACGACATCTAACATTGCGTTTCTTTTTAACGTCAGTTGTCAATCTTGTTGTTGGCATTCGTTTGTATGCCTTCAACTGCTTCTTAGAAAGAATTTTTTTTGTAGCCTACTGAGCTACGTGAAATGTTCAGAGTGCTGGCCATTTTGCGTTGAGATTGATGTGTGCCAGGTGCATTTTCCTGCGATTGACACAACTGCTCCACACTCTCAGCATTTTCAACAGTCGTTGCAGTTGTTGGACGACCACTTCCAGGCTTGCGAGCAACGCTACCAGTTTCAATAAGCTTATTAATGACTCGGTTTATGCTTTGTCTTGACCAGTTTTTACGTGGATATTCCTGAACGATTCACTTGCCTCGCCAACCAGCGAGATCATCATTTGAAAATACCATGTTTTAATGCTTACTACTTCGAGGACTAGTTTAATCAAGATACTCTCGATACTTCGCGGTGAAATAAATGACGTAGTTTTGTGCAAAATTTGTAAACCGGTATGACATCATAACCTTGCCGAAGGGTGTGACATAATAAACGTACTCTCTTGAAATGTGACATTTGTGCACAGAAATAATTGCTTAACATTTTGGTATAAATTAAAATTTGATATCTCTGAAATTAGATCTTTGCCAGGTTAACAAAGTTTGGGAACGTTTTTAATGGGCCACCTCGGTATATATATATATATATATATATATATATATATATATATATATATATATATATATATATATATATGTAAAGCCTAAAAGACCTAAAATATACATGTGTGTATGCAAGTATGACATTGTATGTATGTATGTATGTATGCATTCATGTATGTATATATGCATGCATGTAAATGATGTATGTATATGTGTGTACGTATGTATGTGTGTAAGCATGTATGTATGTATGACATTGTACGTACGTATATATTATAGGCATGCATTTCAATTCATAATATTGGAGATGAGTCCAAGCGTTCTCCTACATGTCTGTGGTTACTTTTTTCTTCACTCCCCGTAGGTATACCAGAGTAAGTGAGATAAGCTGCCTAAAGTCGTCGTCGTCGTCTGTCGGTCAGTGCGTGTTCCTAGGCATGTAGGCCTCTTTGGTCGGACGTGTGTTCGTCTGCCTCGTGATACCATAAACAATAATATCGTCCGATCGGATCGAGAGACAGACGCCCCATAAATAGTTCGTCTGATCAGCTGATGCCTGCTTACGTCGGGCTATTCCCCGTGGGAGGGGAAGGTGGGGTTGGGTGGGGGGGTGGAGGGGGGTTTCCCTTGCTTCAAGTGCTGCCGATCGCAACGATGCCACTGAATCTCTTTGCTGTAAACACGTCACGACTCATGTGCAAGACGAAGCTCTCTCTCTCTCTCTCTCTCTCTCTCTCTCTCTCTCTCTCTCTCTCTCTCTCTCTCTCTCTCTGTCTCTCTGTCTCTGTCTCTGTCTCTGTCTCTGTCTCTCTCTCTCTCTCTCTCTCTCTCTCTCTCTCTCTCTCTCTCTCTCTCTCTCTGCCTCTCTCTCTGCTCTCTCTCTCTCTCTCGCTCTCTCTCTCTCTCTCTCTCTCTCTCTCTCTCTCTCTCTCTCTCTCTCTCTCTCTCTCTGAGCGGTGCTGCTTAAGTCTGCCTACATCAAAGCTCGCTCGTTCGCTTACTTGCTCGCTCAAGCATGTTCGTAGGGTCACACATACTCGCACACGTACTCATATGCTCGATCGCTATCTGGCTCACTCACTCACTCACTCACTCACTCACTCACTCACTCACTCACTCACTCACTCACTCTCACTCACACACTCACTCACACACACACACTCACTCACTCAGTCACTCACTCACTCACCCACTCACTCACTCACTCACTCACTCACTCACTCACTCACTCACTCACTCACTCACTCACTCACTCACTCACTCACTCACTCACTCACTCACTCACTCACTCACTCACTCACTCTCACTCACTCACTCACTCACTCACTCACTCACTCACTCACTCACTCACTCACACACACACTCACTCACTCACACACTCACTCACTCACTCACTCACTCACTCACTCACTCACCCACTCACTCACTCACTCACTCACTCACTCACTCACTCACTCACTCAGTCACTCACTCACCCAGTCACTCACCCACTCACTCACTCACTCACTCACTCACTCACTCACTCACTCACTCACTCACTCACTCACTCCTCACTCACTCACTCACTCACTCACTCACTCACTCACTCACTCACTCACTCACTCACTCACTCACTCACTCACTCACTCACTCACTCACTCACTCACTCACTCACTCACTCACTCACTCACTCACTCACTCACACACTCACACACACACTCACTCACTCACTCACTCACTCACTCACTCACTCACCCGCTCACTCACCCACACACACACACTCACTCACTCACCTCACTCACTCACTCACTCACTCACTCACTCACTCACTCACTCACTCACTCACTCACTCACTCACTCACTCACTCACTCACTCACTCACTCACTCACTCACTCACTCACTCACTCACTCACTCACTCACTCACTCACTCACTCACTCACTCACTCACTCACTCCTCACTCACTCACTCACTCACTCACTCACCTCACCTCACTCACTCACTCACTCACTCACTCACTCACTCACTCACTCACTCCACTCACTCACTCACTCACTCACTCACTCACTCACTCACTCACTCACTCACTCACTCATACTTATATAACTATTGATTCACTTGCTCATCTGCTCATTCACGTGCTCACTCGCTAGTAGGCTCGAATGCCTACTCGCCCACTCGCTCACGCAACAAACCACCCACCCGAAGTGCATTTGGGTGCGTGTTAGTTGGTACATCTGTCCATCCGTCTGTCTTATCTGTCTGACAACAGTCTGTCCCATTGCATCTCTCTGTCTGCGTGTCTCTCTGTCTGTCTTTCCGAACGCCCCGCCTCAGAACCTCCGAAAGCATTGTTAAAAACTGTTTATCTGTTGCGGTTTCTTTGGCGTTTACCCGTCCAAACGTCGGCCTACGTGCTGCCACGCAACGCCGCCAAAATCTGAACTGCTGGCACTTATATAGCGCTCTGTTCGTAACATGCCGCGCATCAATCGACCTATAGCTTCGTGAGAGAATGGTTCGATTGTGCACAGAAGGTCGGTCAGCGCTATATAGTATGGGAAAATAGCTGTGTCTGAAAACGTTGCCTGCTCCAGATCGGCCACGTTTTTTTGCACACGTTTTTCTACATACCACTGATTAATATATCCCTAGTTCGAATTCCATCTTAAGTAAGTAAGTAAGTATATTCTTTATTACTGCACTTGCAAACGCAAAATGGGACATGCAGCTTGAAACATAGTTATAATACATCGAAGTTATAATTGGTAATTAAAGATATAAATGAAATGAAAAGTTACCCAAACAACAGTCTAGTTTTGGGAGGTTCACTCAACAGAGTCTGTCCTAACCCGGGCTATTGTTGATTTCTTCGGGGCCGTATATCTGAGTCAGCTACGTCTATACTTGTTCTCTTTGAAGTAAGTGCAGTCCTTGAACCTGGCGACCAGTACATGTTCTGAGAGCGCCTATATATAGAAAAGTCGTTTGGCATAGTGGCTCATTGTCTGCAATAATTGTACTCGTTTCTCTTTGGCCGATACCAGGTGTCGTTTTTTATTTTACCCGCTCAATCTGGTCCACATTTGAGCTGCCACTGGGTTTCATTTATAACTGACTGGTCCTCTACTTGTTATTCTTTACATTGCAGACTTCAGCCACGTTCTCTCGTCTCCGGGAGGTGCCGGTCCCCTGTGTGCTGGTTCCCAGTATACGATGGTCCCCAGTATACGATGGTCATACTCAGGTATAGATTCACAGTCAAGCTGCAGAGGCAATCTTCTTATAAGCGAGAAAATGATTGAAACAGCTGAGGTGCGTTTTTCTTTGACGTCATCCAATCTCACTCGACTTAATATCGGAAAAACTCAACTTATCTGGCTTGGTAATCGTAAACATCTTCAAAAGATAGACGTACATAACTTGCAGTTTTAGATTCAAAATGTCTCCTTCTCTACTTCGGTGCGTGAATTGGGTATGTCACTGGATCAAGAATTGGCCTTCTCGAAGAGGAGTGGTATGTCGAACATGCTTTTGTCATCTGTGACAGGTCCGCCATTCACTCTCTGCCAAAACTGCTGCATTCAGATCGATACACTACAGAATGAATCGGTACCTGATCGTCAGAGCAGAAGTATTTGGTGGATTACGGTAATGCCATTTATGCCGGTCTCCCTCTCCCTCTCTCTCTCTCTCTCTCTCTCTCTCTCTCTCTCTCTCTCTCTCTCTCTCTCTCTCTCTCTCTCTCCTCTCTCCCTCTCTCTCTCTCTCCTCTCTGTCTGTCTGTCTGTCTCTGTCTCTATCTCCGACTCTCTGTCTTTCTTCCTCGCTCTGATTAATCAACTTCAATCCGTTATAAACGCTGCAGCTCGGCTAGATGGTGGTATTCCAAAGTTTGGTCATAATTTAGGCCTACGCATATTTACCTAGATGTGGGATGAACTGCAGTGGATGCCCAGAAGAAGACGCACATTGAGAAGCTTAATATGCAGATGCGTAAGTGCCTGGCCGGTTGTGCTATGTCCTACCTTGTAGAGCTACGTTCATTCCAGTGCATTCCAGTGCATTCCAGTGCTATCATTACCTGGTCGCGACTCTCTTTGTTCTGTAACACAGTATAATCTGGTTGTTGCCATGTCGCGTACCGTCTCCCATATGAAACACGGAGGCTTTGCAGTGGTCGACCCCTCATTCATGGTGCCGGTGTCCCGAGATATTTTATCCCCTCTAAAGCATATCCCCGGATGGAATAAACCGGTTTAGTTTATCCGGGGGGGGGAGGGATAAACCATTCTATCCCGCATCGTCGCACGCATCACGATAGTCAAGACTAAAATCCAGTCAAAATCACCAAAAACGAAGTTAATTAATTTCAGGTCGACCTACAAACTAAAGATACGCAACTTAAAATATGTTATGTGTACAATAAATCCAAACAGTACGCCTCAATACACTTAGAAACCGCCAAAAATGCAAACTAAACCGAATACTCCATTTCGCTAAGGGGGATACTCATGTATGGGGGATACTCTATTTCGTAACACCGGCTTCCATGCAATATAAATGTCTCTCTCTATCTGTCTGTCTCCGTCTCTCCCTGTCTGTCTCTCTTTCTCTGTATATATAGGCCTATCACTCTCTCTCCTCTTTCTTCTCTCTCTCTATCCCTGTCTCTGTCTCTCTCGCTCTCTCTTACTCTCCCCACTTTTAGTCTTCTCTCTCTTTCTTTCCTCTCTATCCCGCCCTCTCTTCCTCTGTCGTGTTAGCCGGATGTTGTCTATCTAAATGGTAGTCAATGCCATCTCTCGTTCGATCGCTGGGATTTTAGCTTGTCCATATATCTATGTTTGTTGGAACATCTTAACTGTTTGCCCTAGGAAACACGCATTGCTGGTTGCGCCCCATCTTGTCTCGAGGGCCCATAATTAAATTATCGTTACCTATAGGAGTATGGAGTATACGTTTGCCATCTGGATCTTTAATACCATAGTAGAGATATACGTGTCAGATCATGATATTGTCTTTGCGTGTTGCGCTTGAAAAGCAGGACTATGTATGCTATTCGAACAACAATAATGACTTCATTAAAATTATTATGTCATGAGTATAATAGGTCTATAATAACTGTAAACGTAAGACGTGCACATATAAGCTTATAAAGCATCGTGCTTATGACCTATCTCACTTTAAAACTCCGCCACTGATTGCACTCTGTCAGTGCCAGTCCAAAGCCTGGATAAAGGAGGAGGGCGACGCTAATGATCTTTGTTATCACAGTGTCGTTAAACTGGAAATACTACTACTACCTATCGTTCGAATTTGTACAGCTACGGCGTTCTTGGAAATTGCAGGCTGCATCAATGGACCTATGCACCATTTATTAGATATTAATCTGATCCTGCTATGATGGGGATTAACAGAATATCAGATTGTTTTGACGCATCGATTTATTTTAGAGCCTGATTGTTGAAGTTCAGCGCCCCCTTGATGTCTGTGTAGCTTTTATGCATCACTAGAGCACTTACTGCTTTCAGATGGGTTTCTAATACAAAACAATGCATCATAGACTACTACTGAAATTTGATAATGTCCTACTTAAAAAGTTCAAAGCGTTCACGCTGAAGCAAGGCAACTGGAAACACTAAGAACCATAGACAGAGTAGGAAAGTTGCAAGCATGAGAACGCAGAGCTTTCCATGTGGAAGCACAGGAACTGTGAATCAAAGCCAGCCAACGATTAGAGGTGTACCAGGAATAAAATACTTTCCAGGAAATGCTGATCGGAGAGATGATCGGCCTTAAACAGAGTCTACAAGGTGAAACTATGGATGATAAGTAGGATGGCAGCTGATTTGCACGTGCTTTGCATATGAGGACAGCCAGTTTGAAGCGGATACACTCAGGTATAGGAGGCCAGTATAGAGAACGAAGAGCAGGTGTGATATGGTCTAGGTCAGAGAGCCCAAGACTTAATCTTGCAACCTCACACATTACTATATAGTCACTGGAATCAGCGTGCAGCCAGGCAGACCAAATAGTATACAGTTGCAGTAGTCGAGGGACCACAAGGTCCAAATTTCGAGACGTTGCAATCTAAAGCAAATCGACATCCTATTGCTTATTGTCTCCTTTCGTCCATTTTATTTATAGGAAATTGCGTGTTTGCTGGGATATATATATATATATATATATATATATATATATATATATATATTATAATATATGTATATATATATAAAAGTATATAATTAACACTCGTAATCGTAATCGTAATCTCCAAACTTCTAAAGCGCCACTCGAAAGCCAAGCGCAGGGCACCAGCTTATTCACGAGCGCTGCGTCTAGTCAGATGGGTTGTCCAAAAGAGTAGTCCGAGGGAGGTCCGAGTCCGGTTTCCAGAGGATCAGAGAGGGCACAGCAGATGTTAAGGCGGGTGTCTTTTAGGTCGAGGATTGGAAGGTACAGGATCAGATGAGTCAGGATAAGAGTTAACACTATGTACATGTCTAGTCCTATGTTGCAAAAAGCAAGTAAGTAAGGATCAAGGAAAGATAGACTAATGAAAGAAAGGAAATAAATAGCTGATTGACTACTGTAGTCGAGGGGCCACAAGGTCAGAGAGCTGACTGGCTGAGGTCAATGAAGATACACTTGTCTCTGTCCTTCTATAACAATGCCTAACGTTACTAGATACAATGAGTCAACCGGTGGGCATTTCGGCCTCGTTAAACCGGCGTCTCAGGTCCCATAGCTGCAGATATATATATATACACATACGCACATAATATATATATATATTTATATATATATATACGTATGTCCAATTCAGTTAAACTGATACAGAAGAGGAATGGGGTTAATTGGTAGTCCCTGTTGGAGAAGGTCAAAGCAGCCTAGTCAATGCCAGCCCGACATTGCATCAGACGGGACGAGGAGGAGATGGTCCAGAATTTATTACTCACATTAAGGTCAGACGAGAACAATTAGGACATGACATGAGTGTACCCAAACGACCATTCTGACCTCCTGCATTTGCTATCACTTAAATCGACCGATACGTTTGCCATTAGCCTCTATGTCCAGGGTCGATCCCAGATGCATCATTTGCAGATATACTGAAATTGATTCAGAGCAATTTTAAATAAAATCATATCCTCATACTTCTGGTTCTTTATTGCGGTTCAACCGAAATAGCATCTGCACCTGAGGATCACGCTACTGCAAGCCTGACAACTAAGCAAGAGACGTTCAAGAAAATGTTATTGAAGTTTCAGGTTGCTCTAAAGTTGGACAGGCTGTTGATTTCAAGGTCAGGTTTCTTAAATAAAGGTGTGAGTAAGGCAAGTTTAAAGCTTGATGGTAAACAACCTTCAGCAAAATACAAATTGGCCAAATGTGCAATGAAGTGGGAGAAAACATAAAATCAAGAAACAATAAGTTCGTTTATTCAATCGTTCAAAACAAAGACTTCTCAATAACAACGTACAAAATGCGTGTGGGAAGCAACAGTCAGAAAGGATCCGCTTACTGCGCTTAGTAAGATCGTCTACCTACAGCATGTACATGTAAGTTCGCACGAACAAGTGAATAGCAAAATATCATTCCACTTCAACTTCAACCGATGCAAAGAAAACCAAGAATTATAACCGACGCCGTTGTCAACTATTATAACTCAAAGTAAACGTATACTTATCCGGCGATAAGAAATTTCACGTATAGTCAAGTATAGATTCAGTTGTCAAAACCGGCGCCTACCCTCATCATACGACAAGAGCCATAATTATTCTGATGGAGCACTTCAGTGACAAGATGAAAGCCCGCGCGGTAACGCCATCTTATCTAGAAATTTATATAGCTCCACTGTAGTAACATACAAGGCGTTAATGGATGGTTGATTCGAAATTGATTCTCAGGCCGTGTCAATAATAGATTGGACAGGCGAGGCAATCAGAGGCGCCGAAGAGACCAAAAGGCGAGTCGTATGTATGTAGAGAGAAGTGATAAGGCGGAAAGTATTTATGGTTTGTCGTGCGTCGTTACTTCGGATGTTTTGAAAGACAGGGAATCTGAATGAGACAGCTTAATGAGCTCGGTTTTGAATGAAATGCCCTCTGAGGTCAGGAGGTCAGAGGGTCAGAGAGAGTACGTGAGAATCACAAACATGGGCCAGCGAAGGACGAGTGGTTAATGGACGGATCATTGCAGACGATTGGGTTCACGAGGTTTATCGTTGTAATTTATTATCATTGTGAATTTATTAAACGGCACTAGCCTATCTATTGACCAAGTATTAATCGATGGCGCTTAGAAGTAGTGAATGAAGGATTTGCTCAAGGTCACTACACAGTAATCGTCTTCAAGAAGCCTCGAACCTGTATTCTTTGCCTAGGCTAAAGAGAGCGAATGGAGATACTGAGACGGGAAAAGTTAAGAAAAACCAGTATTTGTGGCTTGATTGGTAACTGACGAGTAGGCTACTACTGATAAGGCCTACTTATTACTCTGCCATGGGTTTTAGATGAGACAGGAAAGACTCACGCCTCCTAAATTCTCTCCTAAACAATGTGAACTCGATCCTATTCCCAACTCTTTTCTCAAAGCTTGTGCCTCTCTCCTCGCTCCTGTCATTACCAAAATAATTAGCCTCTATCTCTCTACTGGTCGCTTCCCCATGCCTTTGAGTATTCTCTTGTCACTCCAATCCTCATGAAAGCTAAACTCGGCAAGGCAAACTTCTTAAACTATCGTCCAATCTCCAGTATGTCCTTTTTATCCTATACTAATCAAACCCATTGTCCTTGCGCGGCTGAATGACTAGGCCTACCTTTCTTGTAACTCACTCCTCAACCCCACCAATCTGGTTTTACTAAATAAACACTCCAGAGAATCTGTGCTTGTCTCTCTGTGTAATAAACTGGTCTCTGCTGTCTGTGTCTCCTCGATATCTCTGCCTCTTTTGACATCATAGATCACTCGTTCACCCTCATATCTCACTCTCTCTCGTCCATCAGTAACTACTCATCTCAAGTTTTCCAACCTATCCATATTCCACACTGTACCTAAACTCTGGAAAGACGAACGTCCTCTGAATTCCGCATATTCTTCTCCACCAATATCGCCACTCACCGCCATCTGCCTCCGTCTGCTCTACTTATCACCCGATTGACTTTCCACTCCAAATTGTAGTCTCATCTCTTAAAGAATTCCTACCCTAATCCATCCGATCATCAGCCGTCCAAACTTTCTCGTTCTCAACGCAACCTGCATTAGCAGCCGCTCTGCCTCCTCTCTCAGGGTTCTCTGGCAACAGGACTCGGACCTCCACTGGACATCGACCTCTGGACATCGATCTCTGATATGACGCAGCGCTCGTGAATAAGCTGATGCCCTGCGCTTATCCTCAGTGGCGGCGCCAGGGGGATAGGGGGCTTAGCCCCCCCCCAACTGCGGGGCAGTCCCCCCAAAGTGGGAAATCACTGCAAATTACAGGGAGGAGGGGACAAAAGGGAAGGGCTTGGAGCCTTAGCCCCCCAAACCTGAAATCCTGGCGTCTCCACTGCTTATCCTTCGAGTAGTGTTTTAGAAATTTGGAGTTTACGAGTACGACTGGCAGGGACATGTTCTCGCTGTCGAACGACTCTCAATGACGATGAGGTCGGTGCTTAATGACGCACGTGGCTTTACAGGTCATTGACTTCTGTACGGACCATTTGATATAGACCAGTACGTACTCCGCCGATCTCAGAGTCAACAGCGGATGAGGTCCTCTGGCGGTCACCTGTGGAGCCACGACGGACGTCTTTCTTTAACGGCGGCAGCGGTGGCGGAGTGGACTTAAGGATTGGCGGCGGCAGCCACGGCGATCGGCGGTGAGGACATGTGATACGTGTTGTACATAGCAAAAATTTTATAGGCTGCAATTTACAAGTATGCAAGAGAGTATACAAGAGAGTATGCAGATGAGTTGCTAAGGGGTTTTATAAACTGCAATTTACGAGTATGCAAGAGAGTATACAAGAGAGTATGCAGATGAGTTGCTAAGGGGGTTTATAAGCCTGCAATTTACTCTATTTAACACTGAGTGCATTTCTAAATTCACAATGTAGTTGTGTAGTGATTACGCCAAAGGTTTTGCTGTCTAAGAACCTGCAGTTGTGCAAAGGCAAATCATATGAGACTCGTATCGAACTGATGTACACATTACCTGTACAGTTAGATTAGGTATGTTTGGACTAGGCCTGCTATAAAACACCAAAGCGAATCTTCAGCAGCTGCTGTCATAGGCATAAAGCCATCATTTCCATGGGCATTAGATGGGACCCATGGGTTCTGTTATAACGAATTCCATATGGAAACATTTTCCGTATACGCGTGCATGCTGGCAAGGTAACTGCTTCAGGCCATTTATGGAGTCGTTTTGTCTTTCAAAGACGGATGATGTATTGCTATTGCTTTCAAATAGATTTGCGTTCAAATAAAAATTAGTGTGTTAGTAAAAAGACAAAGCAATGGATTTGCTGATAAATTCCATTTTTATCGACTGAGCTTATTTAAGCCTGGATGATTTTTTCGACTGTTGCCAAACCTCTGGATTCTCTTGTTCGTAGCTTACTGCTAAAAATATCCATTGAAAGCGTTAAACACATAGGTCTACATAAAGGCCTTTAATTACATTTACATCCTATTTTTACCAAATAAACATGGATTCGGGGGTGGGTGGCGGCGGCGTGAAGAAACTGGTGGCGGTGTCAGCGTACGGATCTAGTTTGGTTATTTTTCATTTCTGAAAAATACAAGAAACTCTGTCTGTCTGTCTGTCTATTTGTGTGTCTGTCTGTCTGTGTCTCTGTTTCACCGTCTCTCGTGCCTTTCGTGTCTCCCCAGATTGTCTGTTTCTTTTTTGTGGAAGGTGTGATTCCACGCAGTATACATTATGTATCCGTTATAAAATAAATATTTGTGGAATTCTGCCTTGGATTCGCAATGGGAAAAATTCTGTTTCCTATGTCCTTCAGCAGACTTCTTAGGCACGGCAGGCCTCTGACATAGAATGGTCAACCGATTCTGGTCTGTTGCAATCATCAGTGTTAAGTTGTCAGACGACTCTCTGTCTATCTATCTCAATTTGTACGCACTTAATCTTAAACGCCCACGAAGAACACGCCTTCTTAACCCCAGTCACAGTCTGTAGATCTAGAAGTGGTTGGGTAGGAGCATCTAGAGCCGAGCTGCAGAGAATGCAAGAAAGGCGAGAAGTCTTGAGAGCGTTGTAAGTAAGATATACCATTTTGTAATGGATGCGTCGAGTATCTGTCGTCAGATGAAGGATTTAGAGCGGCGGTTAGTTACCGAGGGAAGGTGTTTGTAGGTATAAGCCAAAGCACAAGAAGTAGCATATTCTCAGTTGTTTAGTTGCACTTTATCTGGAAGGAGTCGATTCACAGAACATCTGTTGCTATCGAGATGCTCTTTACAGCAGTATAAGAGTAAGATTCATGGAATTAATGTGGCTATTTGGCGCGCGTTGTCCTGTATCTGTTAAAGGACGCTAATATTTGAAGCATTGAGGCATAAACATGTAAAAATAAACCCTTGGTGCCTCGTGCAGGCAAAATCCGGGACTTCTGGTTCCTTGCTGACTGGGCATGGCCTACTGCTCATACGAGTTTCTAGCTAAAGTATAATGATAAGCAGTATGCAACTTGTATTTGGCATCGGTGAATGGAGAAAGACCTATACTCCTATAGGCAGTGTTTCCGTTAGAGTCCAAAGAGAGGACGTACTTAGGCGTACGTCGTGACCAAGAATTTTGGATGTAACTAATTTCTAACGTCGATCACACCGGGAGCATATGACATAACAAAATACACAATCACAAACTTTATTATCAATATTTTAGACAGCATTTCAAGTTTCAACGAACTAAAAAACGGTCATTTGATCATTAACTGAAACACTGCCTATAGGTTGGGGCATTCCTACCCTAATCCCTCCAATCTTCCCCCTTCCAAACTATTTCGCCCTCAGCTAAACCCGCATTTGCAACTCTTCTACATTCTCTCTACGGTCACTCTGGCAACCGGACTCAGTTTCTTCCTTGACATCTCTGGACAACCCCTCTGATACGACGCAGCACTCGTCAATAAGCTGGTGCCCTGCGCTCAGCTTGAAAGCAATGCTTTAGAAAATGTGGAGTTTAAGATTAAAATTAGATTATAAGTTGGAGCGAAATGTATGAGAAAACGGAATGTTCAGTGGGGAACATCTGAACCCATGGTGGGACGTTTCCCTCCTTCCACTATAAATCACAACGTATACGTGATGTTCTGAATGGTACGTCTATCTGTCTATATAGTCAGACACCTGTTATGAGCAAGAAGAGCAATTCCTTAGGTAAACCTCTAAAGACCAGTGATCCCGTCCTAAACAAAAAAGAACCGGACACCATGTTAATCTAGACATTTTTACCGGTATGGCGTTCCGGTCGTCAAAAAAAGAACCGGAACGCCGTTCCAGTGCATTCCGGTCCCAACCGATCCCTACTAAAGACACCATGGCACTGACAGTGTACGGTAGGTGCATTCTTTTTATACCCGAGATCATTGAGGGCGCTAGTATAACAACAATTTTTAAATCTTACATTTCTAAGGATTTGAACCCCACCTTTAGAGCGGACAGCTCAGTAGGGGGCCTATTAACCGCTAGACTAAAGCGCACTCTTGCGATTATAAGTCTAAACAATATGGATACACAATGATCACTGAAAGAAATTTTAAAAAGATTTTCTCAAAAAAGCCACGTGCTCTCCGCGTGTGCATGTTTACTTAGTCCGTGAAGGCCAGATGCGCGTTAATTTAGGACTGGCGTTTGAAAGGATCTCACGAATTCTGCTCACTGTAAAAGAGACGTATACCAGGCACAGATAGAATTGTCACTTGAAGCAGATTATATATATATATATATATATATATATATATATATGTATATGTTACGCATAATTATATATAATTATATATATTTATATAACATAAATCATAGAAGTCTTTATTGCCCTGCCTCGGTTTATGAGTTGTTATGCACCACGGTAACATGATATACAATAAGCTTTCACTTTGAAGTAATACGCTACGATAATCTTAATGGCATAAAGTATTTATGAGTGGTTTCTTGTACAAAGTGGCATAGTGGTATTTGGGACTTCTGACGAGCGCTCAAAACAGGTCTTTAAGACGAAAACTGTGATCTTTCTGCTGCGTAATCTTAATCGTAACTACGCATTTACTGAGTAAGGCCCAATAAAGCATCGTCGATTGCATTGGCCTTGAGTCTTAGACCTCAATAAAAGGAAAGTGGACAGGGGTTCGGATCCGAGTCGAATTCCTGGGGTCAAGCGGTAGACAGCGAATCTGGTGGTGGGTGGTGTTTGAAGTTCGCATCTCTTCAGCGCCCATAAAAAGTTATTCGGAGGAATAAAGTCTATTCAAAGACGCTAAATTAAGAAACCGTCGATGAGACAGAGGGTTTCTGAGAATAGGTATACCTGGAAAAAATCAAGAATCAAGGACAGGTGGACAGACCGCGACAATGAAGATAACGTAGAAAAAGCGTATGAGTCAACTTGGGAGTTTCCAAGAGTAATAGTCGTAGACCTGTTGTTTGAAGTCCGGCGTTAAAGGCAATCATAGATATTGCATGGAAAGATACATCAAGGCGAAGAAGGGCTTGGTTAGCTAATCAGTCACCGACAATGAAGATAACGTATAAAACTTGCATGAGTCAAAATGGGAGTTTTTCAAGAATAATATTTTTTAAATCCGGCATTAAAGGTAATCATAGATACTGCATGGAAAGATACATCAAAGGGAAGAAGAGGTTGTTTGGCTGATGAGTCAGTAAGTGTCCGTATTGCGGGAGAGAGGTCATTCGCAGGAGCTGGACCGCTTTGGGTAGAGGGCTCAAGGCTGTCCCTATAACCAGAATAGGAGTGGGCTTATAAAGCGCCACCGTGGAGGTGATCAAGAACGGTTTTTAGGCCACCCATAACCGATGGCAGGAATCACCAGCCTTCCGAACAGTCATCAACCCACCCAGCCACCCACCAAGCCATCACGCGTGCAATTAAGCCCTCTAGGGGTAGGCAGACCACACACGCGAACACGCTTAGCCTACGGACTCTCCTGCTGCAGCGGGTTGTAGTCTTGTAGAGCTAGATCCGGTGACTGTGCAGAGTTAGCCCCCGAGGCACTTCGTATGCACGCATGCGCGGGGTTTCGGTCGCTCGTTTCCGGCCGCACATCGATGTAGGCAAAAAAAGCCCAACAAAAAAAGCACTATAATTAGAAACGACTTCCTGTCTGTTTCTTAGATCGCTCAAAACAGTCGAAAATTCTATTGATCGATTTTATTTGCGAAAGATAGAAGCTATGCCTGCGTGTGGCATTCGTTTGGCTCCAGGGATCAGCTGCCCCTCTCTTCTGCTCTCAGTAGTGCCTATATCTTCATCTAGGCTACCTCTTATCCTCCTTCTCTTCATTTCATACCATTAAATTTTATATAATATTCGTTTAGAATGTTCTATAGGATTTGTGCCAATTTTGTGGCCGAAGTTTCGATATAATCAAAGGCGGAACCAGAAGTAAAGCAAATGGGAGGGGACTCGGTGAGAGCGCAGAGCACACGTCTATACGGGGTCGTCTCATGCAATGTCTAATGTAATCTACGGTAATGTAAATCTTCGAAAATTTCTCAACACCCACAAAAGCCACGTCAGGGAGACCAGCTTATTCACCAGCGCTAGATCAGACCTATTGCCTTACTCTGCCAGTATCGCCATAGGCATTAGGCAATGCTGCAGGCAGAGTAACTACACTAGTGAAAGATACTGATCTGTAACATCGGATATATTTGGATTCGAGGGTGTGAATTTACTCTTAGGTTTCGATTGTCACTAACAGACGATACTCTTAAATAATTACAGGTTAATGTTAAACAGTGAAACAATCTAAGATGATGATTGATGAAGGGCAATCCTCTGCCTCTCCGTTCGATCTTCTCACCGACGATAAAGCCTACGGCCATATTGTACTTATTTTAGCCTCATAGCAGATTTCGCTGGGTAGCACAACTGAAGCAGTGTCAGTGATTTCGAAAAATCTTTCTGCCTTGACACAAATTTTGAACTCCGATTTCTGCGTTAACAGTCCAGCCCGCTAGCCACGAGATCATCATGAATACATACTACATTATAGGTACCTGCTCTAGCTCATTACATACATTGGCACATTGCGCGTGCTCAGCTCCCATGGCCTCGCCCCAGAGGTGCTGCACGCAGTTGCTGAAGCAACTATATCCAGATTGCTTTATGCAGCCCCAGCGTGATGGAGCTTTGCGACCGCCGCAAATCCTCCAAGACTGAAACGGTTCCTGGCCAAAACAAGCAGGATGGAATATCGTTATCGTAATCGTAAACTCGAGATTTCTAGAACGGCCACAAAAGCGAGGTCGCGGGAACCAGCTTATTCACAGGCGCTTTCTCAAAAACAAAATCGATAGGCATAGGGTCAAGATCCGGAGAGTCAGGCAGGTAGACAGTCAGACGGCTAAGGTGGATGATGTTTAGAGTTGAAATGGTGAGGTATACGTGAGGGGAATCGGGATAGGATTTGTGAAACAGCAGTGTCTAGGGCCTACCATTGCACAAGGAGGAGCAGGCGTGGAGAATCGGGTTGGGGCTGCTGAGAATCGACTCCTTAGAGAGAGAGAGCGGTCGAGTGCAGTCGGGATCATGTGCAGTGCGACCTGTTCCCGCAGCCAATACGGCGCCATGCATCATGCCTTTCGCACACGAACACATGGATTCAAGCTGCCGTACAAGGATGACAAAAACTTCATACCAAGGGTCTTGTATAAGCATATCGACCACCCCAGTCACTGACAAATCTAAAACTAAATGTCTGAAACTTCAGTGTTTGCATTTGGTTTCTTTTTACTTTAGCTCATGGTTCGGTTTGTCATCAGGCATGAATTATATAATAATAAACGAATATCGTAATCATCGCTACCCAATTAATTTGACAAACAACATTGGCATAATGCAAAATGTTCAATATTGAAGCATAATGAAGGCACATCACATCTGATAGGATAATAGTTAGGCCTATGTTTACTTCCAAATCAAATAACTTTGAACGTTGATCATGGATTAAGGATTAGTATATGTGTAAGTATATATAAACAAAATATTTACTTACATTCGTTTTTGAATTTTCTTAAAATACGAAACTTCTGAGACTTGCAAGGACTTCCTTTGTTATCTGTCTGACTTTATTGTCTGTGGAACTTGAAAGGCAACGGCCTTTTATACAAAGCCAGATCGGGAGGAGCAGAGGTCACTGACCCCAGGCCCCGTGTTCTTTGAAGGGCTCGGCGATCCAATAGTCTTGTTTTCATTAGAACAGGTTGATACAGTCCAGGCTAGGTACGTGCCAAGGCCTGTCATCCATTACCGTTGAAGTGGTGTTGAGAAGTACCAAGCAAGATTAGGACGTTAGCATTGAGTTGTTAAAACCGCCGTATTAGATGGGCAGATGCCGTGATCTCATGGACATCACAGCCAATTAACAGACGGAGGAGCATCTACATGATGACATAACCAATCACCGACCGACTCCCCCGCTGGCTGCGTGGGTGGCGGTGGGAGTCGTCCAGTGTGACCACTCCTTGGGATTTTCCCCAATATCTTGGGATTTTTCTGGCAAGAGCTTGGAATTTCAGAATATGGTGAATGGTCGCACTGGGTGGGACAGACTGCTAAGAAAATTGATTGACGATGGAGCTAATTTGGTCATTTGTTCAATATCCTAAGAGCCAAAATTAGCCTAGTGTGGATGGATGAAAGCACTGCATGGCTACCACGCTGTAAACAGTGTACATGTCTATTATTTGCTCTCCTCGAAGAAACGGTTTGATTGGATCGGGTTAATCTCCCAGTGCTTGAAAGAAAATGTGTTTGCTTCCTCGATCCTTCGTAGATAGAAAGAAAGTCTTGGTGCAATACAGCGACAGTGCTAGTGGCACTGTGGTCTTAAAAATTATCGGTCTGCAGTCCTACACCACCAGCCCTAGATTGATAGATACACAACAAGTTACAAGCGGCGCTTACCCAGAACCATCGACGTATATATTGGGACCACGCCAGATCTACGGGTTCTAGTAAACAAGGAAGTGCATTCAGAGCATAATTGACAATCAATGGTATTAATTCCCAGTAGTAAACTATTTACTATCACTCAGCTCTGTTAACACAGAACTGTGCGTATAATATTACTTCAATTCAATTCAATTCAATTTTTCAATTCAATTTATTTTTCCTGTAACCGACAACATATTTACAATTATGGCAGTGATAATTCAACGACGTTCCGGTTACCAAGTGGAGGACCCTGAAGGGATGGATTATCCCGCTAAATAGGGCCACCCAGGTAATGAAATAAAAAGTCTCTATAACACATGACAGCAAGCTTGCTTTCGGAGACAGGAATTTAAAAAAATTTAGAATGACTTAACTAATAGAACTTAACTAAACACCCGTAACAGTAAATAACATTCATTCAATTGCCTTGATGTATCAGATAGTGGCGTAATTTGTTCTTAAATATTTTTAAAGCAGTCAATTGTCGGATCCATAGGGGAACATCATTCCATACCTTAACCCCTGCAAATCTAATGGAAAACAGTCGAGTATTTGTGTGGGCAAAGGGCTGTCGATACAACTTGGTGCTTCTGGTGGGATAGGAATGTATTTCAGAGGTAAGGAGGAAAAGTTTTTGGTATATAGCAGGTAATAGATTGTGCTCATACCGATACATGAATTCGCCTACTTGCGCTATCCTAATCTGTTCAACAGTTAACATTTTAAATTCAAGAAACGACTTGCTGGTGTGAGATCCGTAGGGAGTGCCAGCAATGAATCGGACAGCTCGCTTTTGGAGGATGGTCAGCCTTTGCAGGTTTGACTGGTACGTAGAGGCCCAGATCAAGTTACAATAGCCAAGGTAGGGATATATCAGCGAGTAATAAAGCGTTAAACGAACCTTGGGTGGCAGAAGGTAGGAGGCACGATTTAAGATCCCCATATTCTTTGCTATTTTGGAGGAGATTGTCTTAATATGGTCTTTCCATGACAGATGCTGGTCCAGTATTACTCCTAGAAACTTGGATGACGTCACCTGAGTAATGGGGTTACCATCGATACATAGTGTTTTTGAGTCAGAGGGACAATTTTTTTTATGAGACCTAAATAATATATAATTGGTCTTATCAAGATTGAGAGATAATTTATTGGCACGAAACCAGTTGGCAATCAGAGCAAGCTCAGCATTTACTTTTTGATATAAAATGTCCAAGGAACTGTGGGAAAAGAAGATATTAGTATCATCAGCAAAGAGAATGAAATACATAAGAGGTGAGGCGTTTGGAAGGTCATTAATATAGATTAGGAATAATAGTGGTTCTAGATTCGATCCTTGAGGAACCCCAAAATTAATTGCACGCATCATCGAAGAGGCTCCGTTGCAGTGCACTAATTGTGAGCGGTCGTCAAGATAACTGGCAAACCAATTGAGTTGGGCTCCTCTTATGCCATAGTTATTTAGTTTTTTAAGTATAATGTTATGGTTCACAGTATCAAAAGCCTTGGCCAAGTCGAAAAAGACTCCAAGAGAGTATTCATTATTTTCTATTGCTTCTGATATTTTGTCTTGGATACTCAGCAATGGCATAGATGGAGAGTGACCAGCTTGAAAACCATGTTGAGATGGAAATATTATATTAGCTTTTTCTAGAAAGTTGCTTAGTCTTTCGTACATTAACTTTTCAAATATTTTAGCAAAGAACGGGAGAACGGAGATGGGTCTGTAATTAGCCACTTCCCCCTTCTCACCCCTTTTAAAGATAGGAACTACCTTAGCGATTTTCAATGCGTTAGGGAATATACCAGAGCAAAACGAACAGTTGATAATTTCAGCCTGAAAATTACAGGCTGTTTGTTAAACCGTACAAACAACTATATTTTAGTAGGCCTATCTGAATTAACAGCACATGGAAAAAATGTATTACCTGTTGCCCTCTTCTCAAGTAGGCCTAACACTACGCACACTGTGAAGTTCAGGTGTGGGCTTCTTAATCCTGTCGTATAATCGTCTGTCGTTTACTTTAAGAAGGAGAAGAGCAGTCCCTTAAGCTAGAGCCCTGAGGCAGCCATGGGTATGAAGTGTTAGCGATTTAATTTTCTTAGCCTCGGCACATGAGGGTGGGTGGCCAGTCCTCTCCCTCGCTGTCTCATCATCCCACCGACAGTGTACGGTCAGGGTACTCATTATAGCTGAGTTGGCTAGGCGTCAGGTGGAGCAGAAATCTCAAACCAAATTTCTGCCCGGTGGGGATTTGAACCCCGCCCTCTCGACCGACAGCCCAGCACGCTAACCACTAAACTATCAGGCAACCCGGATGACTTAAATGAAACAAAGATGATGTAAGTTGTCAAAAGGCATTTAAACCAAGAAAAGACGTTTTAATCTTACAATTAGCTGCGTTGGTGACATTCTATAGGCTTCGAAGAAAATTCACAACACAAAGCCTACTGCTATAATTACGTTAGCTACTTAAATGTGACTCTAGTGATCCAATGTTCACGCTAAGTTGTTAGCTAAGCAAAAGTTGCAGCTCAATTTTTAGTCTCTGGAGTAAACTTCCAAAGCGGAAGCTATGAAGCTGAAACAAACAACTTCGAGTCGGATAATAAAGACTCGGATTTGACTTAATGTGTAGGGCCTACTGTATATTACTGTACAACACAGTGCTACAGCCTCCTACAAGTGTTGGTGCCAACCAACAAAAGCTACTGCGTGGCTAGTGGCTACATCACCAACGTTAAAGCTATAGTGCGTAAAATTGCATTTACGAGACAGGCACTGCCGGGCTGCTAATGAATGTCTAAACAGTCAATATCAAGGAACTGGCAAGATGCTGTAATGTCATTCTAAAGCATCCAATTTACCAGCGGTGTCTGCCTATGAGAGCAAATCAAGTGGCAGATATAACTCACACTTAACCTACGGCTTTAGAAGACTTGTGAATAGTTGCAATTTCTCTGCTAAGTAACCAAAGAAGATTTCGGATGTCAGTTTCATTTCATCATCTCCAACTAGAAAGGATTTTGTGAAAAGCATTTTAGCATCTTCAAATTCTTTAGTTCAAATTATTTTGAAAATGCTAAAATAAAGTAAAGTACTTCAGAAGAGTATTTTAAAATACATAATAAAATATTGTTCATATTTTCAAAATATTAAATTCCCAGAGGCGGATACAGGATCCTAACGTCGGGGCAAAGCTTCAAATCTGTCATAAAAATTATGATAAAACAGGCAAAGTGTTGGTCGGTCAAAGTGTCAAGGTTGGGGATGTACATCCAAACTTTATGGTACCTCTCATTCGGCAAATGCTTACACCATGCCAGGCCAAGCACCTTCTGGTGTGTCAGTTTCACCCAGTGCCGGCGCTAGGGCCCCCCGAACCCCCCGGTCGGGGGGGCCCTCCAGTTTGTTAGGGGCCTCCAAATTTAGCTGATCATTAAGCTTATTTGTGACGTGGGGCCTTCAGTTTGTTAGGGGCCTCCAAATTTAGTTGATCATTAAGCCTATTTGTAACGTGGGGCCTCCAGTTTGTTAGGGGCCTCCAAATTTAACTGATCATTAAGCCTATTTGTGAGTTGGGGGCCTTCAGTTTGTTAGGGGCCTCCAAATTTAACTGATCATTAAGCCTATTTGTGACCGTTTGTTTCTGAAACCCAAGCACCGGATTATATATCTAAGCAAAATAGACAATTGATACGCTGGAACGTGAACTAGAACTAGAAGCCAATGAAGACTTCCTACAGAGGTATCGTGAACCTGGATTTGAATCTGCTACAAGTGCACAAGGAAATTGCAGAAGAAATGGCGATGAGCACCACTTAATTTCCATGAAATGAGAAACAGACGCAGAAAAGCTCAGTTTGACTACGACTGTTCAGATGAAATGAATAGACTTAGGTTACATCCGAGCAGCGATTTAAGACAGATTTCTTCTACAAACTTCTGGATCAGGCGCTGGTTTCAGTTCAGTCACGGTTCCAGCAGATCAAGGATTGGAACAGCATTTTTGGATTTCTGTGTCGTTATGACACACTCGTTAAAATACACGACACCAATCAACTGCAAAAACACTGTCTTTACCTCTTTGAGAAGATGGGAGACATAGAAACAAATGAACTTCTAAAGGAGATTTCACGTTTTGTTGCAGTCTTTCGTCGAGACAATCAGGCTACTTGTCTCGACGAAAGACTGAAACAAAACATCAAACATCAGCACGAGACTTTCTACAGTACATTTATGTGAATGAACTTCATGACTTTTATAATCCCAATCTGTCAATTGCACTGAGGATTCTTCTGACCACTCCAGTAACAGTGGCCAGTGCTGAGAGCAGTTTCAGCACACTGAAGCTAATTAAAACAGTTAATCGTTCCACCATGCTCAGCAGCAGGTTATCATCCCCGGCAATGATCTCAATTGAAAATGAAACTGCCCGAAAGCTGAACTATGACGAGCTATTGGAACGATTCGCAGAAAAGAAGGCGAGACGAAAACAGTTTTCCTGAGACATGAGCTCCAGTATCAATGCCAAGTAGGCCTGTTGATACCTACATGTACTTTTTTGATTTAGCTGTTTCTGTTGTTGGTGAAAGAGTTGGGTTTAAAGAAACATATTAAGAGACTGGACGTTCGATCAATCCCGTTTGCAGTGTATTTTTTGTAGTTATTGGGAGGAGGGCCTCAAGTAAGGCTTTGGGGGGGCCTCCAGTACCCTAGCGCCGGCACTGGTTTCACTTTCACTCACCACAGCGATCACAGGCAGGTTCGAAGACAATGTGTAATAAATACTGTTAGCTTGTTAGCTAGTTAGCAATGATGCGTAAAATACAAATTTAAAGGTACCATTTTTATTTTGTCCATCGGTAAACATAAGCCTAGTATAGTGTCTCTTAGATTAATTGGCCATTTCACGTCATGTAGCTATCCTCCGAGGCCTTGTGGGTTCTGGCAGGGACGCAGCGAGGCTTAAATTCAAGAGGAGGCAACTTCACAGACCATTGGCAAAATCCTGGTCATTGGGGTCATTAGTCAATCGAAGTTCCAGTATATAAAAAAGCAAGAGGAGGCAACTGCCTCCTCGATCGTGCCTCCATGTAGCTCAACGAGGTAATAGAAGAACGGGATGTAGCTACGCCTATGCAGATTGGCCCTGGCGCGCCATCGCAGCCTGCAGTAGGCAGTAAACAACGGCAGTAGGCCTATTATAGAGGTTGCTAATTCTTTGTCCACTGGATTGTCATATGGATTGTGATAATTGATTAGAAACGACGACACAGCTATTGATTGATGCCTCGTGCATTACCTTAGGCTAACTGCCTTATAGAAATGTCAATATTAGATTAGATTAGATTAGATTAGATTAGATTAGATTAGATTAGATTGGAGAAGGGGATCTTGCAGAGCATTGTCACATTATTCTCGGCTACAATCAGACGAGGTTGGTATGCCAGAGAAATAGACCTATGGACCGGGAGGGGGGAATCAACTTCAGATGTCAGCGAGCCAGTAATCTGTAAAGACTTTGATTCTGAAAGAGATCAAACATAGAAATCTTAAAACATAAAGAGTCTTATGAGACTCGCCCGTTTAAGCTGACCCATAACTTCTATAGCGCCACTACATTGAGTCGATGTTATTTAAGAACATCAGCTTGGGTTGCTTCGGTTAAAGTACACCGTTTCTTAACAGGAATGCAACTCGAAACGGAACTCAGTTTGAAAAAATTTAACAAACCAAGATAAACCAAAGTTTACGAATCGAGTTTTTCCGTCTGAAGCTAAATTTTGCTCGTAATTAACATACTGCCTAGGCTACTCTATATTACAATTTAATCTGATGTAAGACCGAGATTGTTACATGGAATAAGCAGCTTAGATGATAATATTATATAGGCCCTAAGTGACTTAGCGACATTGTTCGAAGTTGGCACTTACATGTAGATTACTACACCCATTGCGATTGCCTTTTGATATAATTCGCCAATTATGACATCATCGCAAAATGACGTAATTTTCCTCTGTTCTCTCATGATGCGGAAACATTCCATTAGTTTCTGTCGGAGGAAGCAGACGTCGAAGAAACGATAAATAAGAAGGCGAAACATTTCGAAAAACACGACAGAAACGATGAAATAAGACGAAGATGTTGAAGAAGATGACGAGCAGCAGTTCCAGACCTGAGCTGATCATCGAAGTGAAACAGAAATTACTCGTAACGTAAGACAACAATTTTATCATCGTCATTTCAACGACCGAAAATAATAGGTAATTATAAGTAAACATATGGTAAAACATGTAATTATACTGATGCAAGTAGCCTAAGAACTAAGTGTGAAAGTTAGTTAGAAAAATAAGTATTTCATAAAAATAAGAAATTTTATGGCGTGCATTCCCTTCTTTTACTGCATCTGTTGTTCATGATTTTGGCTTGCTAAATATTTGTATAGCGCGTTTTAAAGTAGCCAACCATACAGGACCGTTTTACATAAAAGTATCAAATCGCCTAATCAAGGTAAAATTTTGAAGATGAACGAGAGACAATCTCAGACAAACATGCAGTCGAAACCAAAGATTTTAGCTGTTAAAATCTTTTTTCGAAACCATAGCAACAGAATGGCCGACGGACAGACTAGGGAGACGAGTGGACAACCAAGAGAAAAACAGAAACACAAAAGGCCAGACGCAGACATAGTTACAGGCAGTGGCGGCGCCAGCATTGGGCTAGGGTGGGTTATCGGCGGCTCAGCCCCCCCCAAACAAAAGTGGGAAATCACTGCCAATGCCAGAGAGGAGGGGAGAAAGGGAAGGAATTGGGGTTTTAGCCTCCCCAAACCTGAAATCTTGGCCAGCTTCCGTTGTTTGCTTTTCTGTGTCTAATCATTTCCAAGCATTATGACGTCATTTTCATAGTCTGACGTCATATATTTTGGACCATAGACTCATTTTTTTTGTAGACAACTAAGAATGAAAAGCATTAGGACGTCATAGGTATAAGTTGACCATTTCGCAGAATAGAGCGCCACGTTGCGATCATGCAGGGGCGATACTTTAATAATAATAAGTCTACGACTCTAAGATCTTTGATATTATTACTTTAACTTATTTCATTTAAGAAAACATTCCGAAACAAGTTGAAAAATACCCGAAGACGAATTAAAGTAGGTTCTGAAGATGTTTGAAGTGAAAGAACGAAGACAAATTTGCAAATGTAGGCCCCTAACTGATTCGATTTTAAACGCTTGATTAACAGGTCGATTAATAGTCCTCTAAATGATCTGTAGCGATGACGTCACACGGCGTCGCTAGCTGGGGCAAAACCCGGTTGAGGGTGGAGGGATCGGACCAATGGCGCCTAGCACCAGTGTCACAGGACCAGGGTACTTGTGTGGAGGGGTACCGTTCTTGCCTCAGTTGCAGGAGGAGTGATGCCACCTCATTATCATTCATATGACGGGAAACCTCATATTCCAACCCTAGATGGCGTGAGTGAATATCCGGGTCTTCCTGGGGAGAAGAAACCATTGCCCTAAGCAATAATTCTGGGTTCGTGGTGGTTTCACCCACAGACTTTGATACATCTTCATCAAATAAATCAACATCTAACTCAGAAGTCCTTGGTACATCTGTCATGACAGGGGTTCGAACTCTAGACTCTGAGGTTTGGTCTTCAACAGGTAACTCATATCTTGTCGCTATATCATTAAGGACATCACTAACTTTAGACAGATATTCTGCTTTCAGTTTAGCATCAGAATAAATCAACTGCAATAACTCATCGTTCTTTTGATCCATGTTTAATTAATGTAAACTATCATTCGAACATAAAATGAGATTAAATAACTTCTATAGCGCTATGTCCAGTTCAAATAGAGTTATCTAGCAAATGAGTAACACTCTAGTTAAACACAGTGAGAACAGTCTACTTCTATAGCTGTCTATGCTAAGATCAGTTCACACATACATCAACTTAAATCAGCTCAACCAACCAAATCTGGAGCACTATCCCTTAATTTTCCCCTTTATAGAAATTAAAACAAGGAGTTTCAGCACACTGAAGCTAATTAAACAGTTAATCGTTCCACCATGCTCAGCAGCAGGTTATCATCCCTGGCAATGATCTCAATTGAAAATGAAACTGCCCGAAAGCTGAACCATGACGAGCTATTGGAACGATTCGCAGAAAAGAAGGCGAGACGAAAACAGTTTTCTGAGACATGAGCTCCAGTATCAATGCCAAGTAGGCCTGTTGATACCTACATGTACTTTTTTGATTTAGCTGTTTCTGTTGTTGGTGAAAGAGCTGGGTTTAAAGAGACATATTAAGAGACTGGACGTTCGATCAATCCCGTTTGCAGTGTATTTTTTGTAGTTATTGGGAGGGGGGCCTCAAGTAAGGCTTTGGGGGGGCCTCCAGTACCCTAGCGCCGGCACTGGTTTCACTCACCACAGCGATCACAGGCAGGTTCGAAGACAATGTGTAATAAATACTGTTAGCTTGTTAGCTAGTTAGCAATGATGCGTAAAATACAAATTTAAAGGTACCATTTTTATTTTGTCCATCGGTAAACATAAGCCTAGTATAGTGTCTCTTAGGCTTAAATTCAAGAGGAGGCGATCCTGGCTGGTCATTGGGGTCATTAGTCAATCGAAGTTCCATATAAAAAAAGCAGGAGGCAACTGCCTCCTCGATCGTGCCTCCATGTAGCTCAACGAGGTAATAGAAGAACGGGATGTAGCTACGCCTATGCAGATTGGCCCTGGCGCGCCAAGCCTTCAGTAGGCGGTAAACAACGGCAGTAGGCCTATTATAGAGGTTGCTAATTCTTTGTCCACTGGATTGTCATATGGATTGTGATAATTGATTAGAAACGACACAGCTATTGATTGATGCCTCGTGCATTACCTTAGGCTAACTGCCTTATAGAAATGTCAATATTAGATTAGATTAGATTAGATTAGATTAGATTAGATTAGATTAGATTGGAGAAGGGGATCTTGCAGAACAGTGTCACATTATTCTCGGCTACAATCAGACGAGGTTGGTATGCCAGAGAAATAGAGGGACCTAGAGGGACCGGGAGGGGGGAATCAACTTCAGATGTCAGCGAGCCAGTAATCTGTAAAGACTTTGATTCTGAAAGAGATCAAACATAGAAATCTTAAAACATAAAGAGTCTTATGAGACTCGCCCGTTTAAGCTGACCCATAACTTCTATAGCGCCACTACATTGAGTCGATGTTATTTAAGAACATCAGCTTGGGTTGCTTCGGTTAAAGTACACCGTTTCTTAACAGGAATGCAACTCGAAACGGAACTCAGTTTGAAAAAATGTAACAAACCAAGATAAACCAAAGTTTACGAATCGAGTTTTTCCGTCTGAAGCTAAATTTTGCTCGTAATTTAAATACTGCCTAGCCTACTCTATATTACAATTTAATCTGATGTAAGACCGACATTGTAACATGGAATAAGCAGCTTAGATGATAATATTATATAGGCCCTAAGTGGCTTAGCGACATTGAAGTTGGCACTTAGATTACTACACCCATTGCGATTGCCTTTTTATATAATTCGCCAATTATGACATCATCGCAAAATGACGTAATTTTCCTTTGTTCTCTCATGATGCGGACACATTCCATTAGTTTCTGTCGGAGGGAGCAGACGTCGAAGAAACGATAAAGAAGAAGGCGAAAAATTTCGAAAAACACGACAAAAACGATGAAATAAGACGAAGATGTTGAAGAAGATGACGAGCAGCAGTTCCAGACCTGAGCAGCCGTCGATCATCGAAGTGAAACAGAAATTACTCGTAACGTAAGACAAAAATTTGATCATCGTCATTTCAACGACCGAAAATAATCGGTAATTAAGTAAAAATATGGTAAAACATGAAATTATACTGATGCAAGTAGCCTAAGAACTAAGTGTGAAAGTTAGTTAGAAAAATAAGTATTTCATAAAAATAAGAAATTTTATGGCGTGCATTCCCTTCTTTTACTGCATCTGTTGTTCATGATTTTGGCTTGTTAAATATTTGTATAGCGCGTTTTAAAGTAGCCAACCATACAGGACCGTTTTACATAAAAGTATCAAATCGCCTAATCAAGGTAAAATTTTGAAGATGAAAGAGAGACAATCTCAGACAAACATGCAGTCGAAACCAAAGATTTTAGCTGTTAAAATCTTTGTTCGAAACCATAGCAACAGAATGGCCGACGGACAGACTATGGAGAGACTATAATAGAGAGACGAGTGGACAACCGAGAGAAAAACAGAAACACAAACAGCCAGACGAAGACATAGTTAGAGGGACTCTTTTCCGTTGTTTGCTTTTCTGTGTCTCATCATTCCCATGTCTAAATTATGCCAATTATAGGTAGCGTATAAGGGAGAAAGGGAAGGAATTGGGGACTCCCCAAAATCGACCGACCGCGTATTTTCGTTGACCACTTTATTTCCAAGCATTATGACGTCATTTTCATAGTCTGACGTCATATATTTTGGACCATAGACTCATTTTCAATTTGTAGACAACTAAGAATGAAGTGCATTATGACGTCATAGGTATAATTTGACCATTTCGCAGAATAGAGCGCCACGTTGCGATCATGCAGGGCGTTACTTTAATAATAATAAGTCTTACTTTTACTTTGTTATTTCATTTAAGAAAACATTCCGAAACAAGTTGAAAAATACCCGAAGACGAATTAAAGTAGGTTCTGAAGATGTTTGAAGTGGAAGAACGAAGACGAATTTGCAAATGTAGGCCCCTATGTGATTCGATTTTAAACGCTTGATTAACCGGTCGATTAATAGTCCTCTAAATGATCTTTTGCCAATCATATTATGACGTCATTTCTGAAATTTTATTCTGATGCATTTCGTTGCTTCTCATGAAATGAGTGGATTCTTTAGATAATATTTCGTCTGTCGTATTATGACGTCATATTTATAGAAATAAATTCTGAGGCAGGTTCACATCCGCCATTTTGGCCATCAGTGGCGTCTGCATATTTTGCAAGTTGCTCTAAAAGTTCTAATATTTTTGATCGACAGATGAATGCATTCTAAGCTTACTTGTTTATTTCTTGATTCATACTTTTGGTTCGAAGTTTGCTGGAACTTGCAATTTTTTAGGACTACATTTATACTTTTGGTAACATCTGGTCGAAGTTCGAGCTTGGGCGGATATGCTTGCTGCTATTAGCGCCGTTGTATTTTTATTAAAGAAAGATATTATTATTATTATTATTATTATTATTATTATTATTATTATTATTATTATTATTATTATTATTATTATTATTTTATTATTATTATTATTATTATGAATAAATCTTTTGCGGCGGAAGATTTCGCCGCACTGGAAAGAATTTTTTTTACTTCCGCGGCGGAAAACCGTCTGTCTATGCTCGTGTCTCCTCATGAGCTTTTGCAATGACTGCGCCATAGAAGTTTCCAGATTATATTAGATTTGATATTAATAATATGATATTTTGTTTGAAATTCTGTGTACGCTGATTTGTGAATGACTGCGCTCATGAATGACTAAATATTCTGGTTTTCCGCAGAAGAGCTATAAAGATTCTTAATCAGTTCGTTACGACTGCAGCCCTGGGCATGTCCATGGGCATTAGACGGGTCCCATGTGTGCTGTATACGGGTCCCATATTAGAATATGGGTCCTATATATATGTATTGTATTGTATTGTATTGTATCTATTATCTAAAGATTTATATAGCGCCTCTCTCAGAATAACTATTCAGAAGCGCTCTCAGCACGAAAACCCGGGGGAAAAGAAACGTCTTTAATATGTGGGCTCCATGTGGGCATGCTGGCATTGTATTGTATTGTATTGTATTGTATCTAAAGATTTATATAGCGCCTCTCTCAGAATAGCTATTCAGAAACGCTCTCAGCACAAAAACCCCGGGCGAAAAGAAACGTCTTTAAAGAACGAGAGACCAAAGAGGAAAAATTAGTCATTAGTTTTGCCCTTAATGAGGGGGAAGGTCATTCCAAGTAGAGGGACCAACCACAGCAAATGCCCGGCGTTGAGCCAAGGCAGTCCTAGTCCTAGGAACAAAAAGATCAAGCCAATCAGCAGATCGCAAGGAACGAGATGAGGTCGCAGATAACAGCTTTCGCATATAGTCAGAAATATACTTTGGGTAGGATCAGTAGTATGGTCAACTTGCGTTGTTCGTACTGCTAAATATTAATCTACTTTAATTACTCTATCGCCACCATTTAGGATGTACTATACACGTATTTCTGATTACCAGTTTGAATTCTGTTACAGTGTCTTCTCTGAGAGTTACGATACTGCCAGAACGCAATTACAATCAGTTGTCCAAGTTCATCATGAATCAGAATTCCAGTCTTTCATGCTCAGTGATCGAAAAATAGAGAATGGAAACCCCAACATCATGGACCGCAACAACTACAGAGCTTTCTGGGTGAAATGGGAGTCGGGTGGGAGGATGACAGCAATGGAGCTGTCATTGGAAATTCCAAGTTCCTTGATTGGGTCATGATAATGAGAGAAGGATGTTCAAGGGTCTTACCATCTCAACATGGGATGGTGCCACTGGATTCTGGGATTTCTCATCTCTCCAAGGACCAAGGTATTTGTGTGTCACTATTTTTAATCTGGCCATTTTAGACAGAACTTCACACTTTTAAGGTCAAAGGTGAGGGAATCCGGAATCGTGGGACGCGCGTCACTAACGCTCATAATAGCGGCTATAGATGTTTTTATCTTGTTTGATCTACTGGAGTTTTCTGATTGATGTTTAAGTACACCATGTGTTTTTTGTGTTACATTAATAAAAAGTTTACTTGCTGATCTACTCGTGAAAATTAAGTGCTGCAAACATGTTAAGGCATACCGAAATAGATTTCTTTATTCGTACCGTAGATGCCGTGTCAATGCAAACATTGGTTGAAGATGAAATTGATAACATGGTTATGGTTGATATTGATTTAGGTGACACCTGCTCCTTCTTCACGCAGGCCAACTACAGTTACAGCTACGCCATTCAGGAAATGAAGTTCAAGGCCAAGTCGTCCAGTGATATCATGCTGGCTATATGTGAAGTGTTCCAAGCAACCAGAATGCACCCTCATCTGAAATGACAACAGGAGCTCATGGGAACACATTCTCTGTTCCGAAGAGAAAATCTCCAATGGGCGATCTGGTTATTCATAATCATAATCCGATTATTTGTAATCGTAATACCTGTTTTGCTGCCCAGTCTCTGACATTGTTGGCCGCTCTTCTGCTGGGGGAGAGCTTTTAGTCCCTCGGGCTCGCTCCTCAATTAGGCAGCTCATAGCCTTCTCAATTGTTGGACCCTTCATTTAGAATGGACTCCCTTTGGAAGTGCGCCTGCTGCATGCCAAGGTCCAGTAGAACTGTGTTTTACAAGTTGCTTAAGTATGTAGGCTTTATTGCCTTGGTTGGGCTGAAAGCGCCTCTGAGTAGGTTTATTGAAGGGGGCGCTATTGTAAGTTTTTGAAATGAATGTATGAATGAAACCATCCACCCATCAAGACATCCATTCATTCATCTTTCCATGCACCCACCCACATTCCACCTATCCATCCATTTATTGACTCGTCATTTGTTCGTCCATTCATCCATCTCCATCAAGTTTTTCTTTCATTCATTCATCCATCCACACACCAACCAACTGGTTTCTCCGTTTATCCATCCATCCATCCATCTATGCGTCCATCCATCCCTCCATTCATTGATTCATCCATTCTGTCCACCTGAGATTGAGACCTTATCTGAACGTCTAAACCTTGCCCAAAGATTGAGAGTGAACCGAATCTCTCCATCCACCCCTCCCTCCATCAATTCATCCATCGGTCTGTCTCCATCCACCAAACAGCAGTGCAGCCATTCATCAGACCATTCAGCCATTCGTCGTTCATCCACTCATCATCCTTACATTCATTCACCCACCAAGTCATTTTTTCATTTATTCATCACCCATCAATCCTTACACCCATTCACCTATGAAGTCATTCATTCATCCACCATGTGTGCCCACCCTGTATGAAGATTGAAGTCCTACCAAAAGATTGAAACGCAGCCTGAGGATCCAAACCCTAGAATCCCCAAAAGAGAAAATCTTAGGGCTGTGCTGTTGTGTTCGAATGCTTGGCATAAAACGCAAACGGCCAAACGGTTTAACGCTTTGGGATGTCCAGGGACACTGGGGTGTCTAGAGGTTCAGACCACCCTCATGCCAAAACCGCCACTCTGGATACGTGTAGATCATTTAGATTGTAGATGTGCCTCGAACTCCTATCGATGACTCAACTTTGTCTTGTCAAGGGTTGCGAGTATGATGCAAGCTTATCCCAGACCCTTGAAATTTCACACAGGCACTGAGGGCTTTGGTTTCAGTTTAGTTGTATGATGTAACTATAGATATTGATAGCAGTTTACAATTTACACCTATGCTGCCTGACAGTTTGGCGTTTCTCTCCTGATCGCCCTATCCATAGATTTCCACACCTGATGCGTTTTATGCCAAACATTCGAACATTATTATTATTATTATTATTATTATTATTATTATTATTATTATTATTATTATTATTATTATTACTACTACTACTGCTACTGCTACTGCTATTACTACTACTACTACTACTACTACTACTACTACTACTACTACTACTACTACTACTACTACTATTACTACTACTACTACTACTACTACTATTGCTATACTACTACTGCTGCTGCTGCTGCTGCTGCTGCTACTACTACTATTTATTTTATTTGTTATTATTATTTATTATTATTATTATTATGATTATTATTACAAATACCTTAAACATGCGCAGTCACACAGAAATGCGAATCTGAGGGGCGGTTAGTGAGTTACCAGGTGAAGAGTAGTTACATGTAGATATCCAGATGTTTGAAGGCCAATGAAAAATAGTGAGTTTTGACACGTTTGTTGAAGGAAGAAAAGGAGATTGAGCAACAGGTAAACATTGGCAGTCGATTCCATTCCTTGGGGGCAGCAACTCGGAATGCACGAGTGCCCATGACTGCCATGGAGTGATTTGCAAATTTTAGTGATGAGGTGATGGAAGAGCAGAGGTAATCGTAAATCGTAAACTCGAGATTTCTAGAGCGCCCACAAAAGCGAAGTCGCGGGAACCAGCTTATTCACAGGCGCTATGTTAGGGCGGAAGAGGAGCAGGTTGAGCGAAGTGTTTGGACCGTGAACAACCGACGAAGATTTGAGGGTAGGTGGTGGTCGACAGTGTTAAAGCAGCACTAAGGTCAAGGCATACTGAGAGGCATGTATTTAAGGTATCGTTAGATGAGAAGCTGTTGCCAGCGTTAAGGCAAGAGCAGTTTCAGTGGAGTAGCCTTCACGGTAACATAACAGCACAGCCCAAGGATTTTCTCTTGGTAGGACTTCAGTCTTCATACAGGGTGGGTAGGTGGATGAATTAATGACTTGATAGGTGAATGAGTGTAAGGATCGATGGATGAATGGATGGATAAATAAATGAATGGCTTGATAGATGGGTAGATGTAAGGATGGATGAGTGGATGAATGGCTGATGGTCTGGTGCGTGGCTGTTGCTGTTTGGTGAATGGATAGACGGATAGATGAATGGATTGGTGGGTGGATGGTGGTTGGATGGATGGAGCTTCGGTTCACTCTCTCTTTGGGTAAGGCTTGGATGTTCAGATAGGGTTTCTCTCAGGTTGCTTCGATGGACAGATGGATGAATTGATGAATGGAGGAATGGGTGATGGATGGACGCATAGATGGATAGATGGATGGAGGGAGGGAGGGAGGGAGGAGGGGAGGGAGGGAAGGATGGAGGGAGGGAGAGAAGGAGGGAGGGAGAGACGGAGGAGGGAGGGAGGGAGGAGAGACGGAGGGAGGGAGTGAAGGATGATGGATGAATACACGGACAGAGAAACCAGTTGGCTGGTGTGTGGATAGATGGAGTGGATGCGGGTCCATGGCCCATGGGTGGGGGTCCATGTGTGTGTGTGGATACATAATATTAATGAATTAATGACTATACCTTGTCATTAGGCAGGGCTGTCATTTTAGACTTAATATTTACTGAGATCTAAATGCCGAATATATTCGATATTAGAGGATGTCGCGCGGGTTGACAAGATCCGGATCCTCGGAGTAATACTCAGCTGTGACCTTGGCATGCATTTCCACCTCGAGGGGCACTCTCCTCTTGTGCCTCGTCGCTGTATGCTCTTGGGGTTCACCGTTCGCACGGCCTTCCTCCTCAGAATGACCACCATCGCTCAACAGAGGTGATTTTACAGAAAACGGGGACCTAGGCGCATACATTTTTGGGGGCTCTTTCTGAACTTGTAGTCTGAGACTGTGGTGGTGTTTAACCTATTATGTGCAAACACCCATGAAGTTGAACTTGAAGCATTTTAATGTGTTATTGACACTGTACTTTTGATTAGTTATAGCTATTTTCAAGGAATGTGAAGTTATTTGATTTTAGTTTTAAAAAGCGCAAGAATATTTATGTGTGATTTACTCGTTTGTTGCAATGGTTTATTGTATAATATAAAAAATGCTTGAAAAATTAATTCTGTGAAATTGAATCGGTGTTACTTTTTTAACAACTAGTCACAAACAGGGTAATAGAAGAGAAAGTTTAAGTTGCAAACTGCCTCCTCGTGCCTCAGTGTAGCTATGCCTATGGGTTCTGGCCTTGTCCTTCGGAGTCCTGGCCTTCTTTTAATCACTCATAATAACTCAATCAAATAAAATCTCAAAGTAGAAAGTGCAAGTAGAATATAATTGGACGTATCCAAATGTTATCAACTTGCCCATGCAAGCTGTATGAACTCACAAGTACACATAATCTTCAGTCCATTACATAACCATCTATGATTAAAATTATGTTTTTAATTGCTAGAGCTCTTTAACAGTATTTTTATCACTTTATATATGAAGACTTAATTAATAGCCATATTTTCGTTCTCATTTTGAACTCAGTAATAAGATTTAAACAAGAAGTCTGGAACAAATATAAAAAAATATAGAAAATTTTCTTACAACTCGCATAACCTAACATAACAAGGGTTTTAAGTGGTTCAGAAGAAAAATAGTCTGTGTTAAAACCACTGCAAATTAACATGGAACACTTAACACTTCAACGACAATCTGCATTGTTTCCCAGTCAGTTTTACTACAAGCTCATCGTTAAAGTGTTAATAGCCCAATTTTCCTAGCTTCCTCTTATAAGCTGTGATAGCGTCCACTGAGCCAATACCATCATCTACACCATTCCACAGTCTACAACTCTTGCACTGAAAAATCATGAGAGACTATCTCTGAACGCAACTGGACTGGAGCCAACATCACGCATTTCGCTGCTGGAGCCAACGTCGTGTGATGGCATTAAACTGCCTTCCTCGGTCGTAAACAGCAAAGAGTCATGGAGCGATCTGCTGAGTCTGATTCTCTCTTCTGAAACATAAAAACATATGTTTAGTAGGTTTTCTCTTCATCACCGAAGGCAGCATGTAACAATGTCATGACATTCAGAAAGTTAATAATAATAATTATAATAATATCTTTTCTTTAATTAAGCGCCTGACAAACGCACTGCGCTGTACATTTACATGTTATGCAATTGAAACAATCTTAACTACTAACAGAACAGACAGCCTGCAATCATTCATTCATTCATTTATATCGATCATTTATATAGTGCCCCTTACTGAAAACTACTCATAATTGAGAAACAAACAACCAGTTCAGCTTTATTTGAATCGAACTAAATTTTTAAAAAACATAAAAAACCTGGTAAAATCTTACAATGGCCATATGATCATTACATTACTAAAAGTAACTAATTTTTGTTTCATACTGTATTCTTAAAAGAAAAGGCTCATTGGTAGTTTGTTCTGCGGCAGTGTTTTTACAGAGTGAAATGCTAAAATATTTTTTTTACATATTTTCATTGATGCCTAAGGCAGATTGACATTTACAACCGGGATCTCTCACACTGGGAGTGCCTCTGAATAGTGTTCACTGTGAGAGGTGCTATATAAATCTATAAATACAATACAATACAATAATGAACATCACAGGACTACAGCTACTCTCTTATTTTTTGCACTTAGTAGTCATTGAATGTAGTTATCAAATTAAATATCTGTTGCACACAAGGTAACATATTTAATTTAAAAAATTTTAATGTTATGATTTGAAATGAAGTATTGCCATATCAAGTATAAATAATATTTAATTTAGAAATAAAACTGCAATATTTTTAAGACTTTACTTCATTGTTACATTAATCTATGAAGGCATTTCCTTGGATAGCTTTAAGAAATAAATATGAAGTTCAGACAAAAGAAAGACAATGATCAAACATAAGGTGCTTTGGAATGGCTCATTTATGAACCATCAGACAACTCAGCCACAATGAGTCGGCCTACACTGACCGTACATTGTCGTTGGGAAGATGAAACGGCGAGGGAGAGGACTGGTCACTCACCCTCATATACCGAGGCTAAGAAAATGAAGTTGCTAACACTTCATGCCCTTGGCTGCCTCAGAACTGGCTTCTTCTCATCATGTTTTCTACGAGCGATAAGTACAAATATGGGAAAATGGAAGAAGGAATTGATTTGATTGGATGAACATCCCAGTGCTTCAGGGAAATGGGTTCGATTTCTACTTCCTAGATAGAAAGTATTGATGTGACACGGTTACAGTGCTTCAAAGACTAACATCAGTAATTGCTACACTGTGATTATGAATCGCTATTGTTTATACTTACGAACAGAGAAGTCCGAATTGGCCGTTGTTGCCAATTCCTTCCAATCAAACCAGTAGTCCTCAAAATTGAGACTATCCGACCACCTGATGAGCTCTTCGACCTCATCGTCCAAGTTGCCCTTCTCGCCATCTGGTGAAGCATGAGGCATGTTGCCATTTAGTTTCTCCGTTAAGTCATTCGCCCCCAAACCTTTTGTGTATCTGGAATCAGATACAATGTAGTAACTATGCAATTATAGAAATATAAAGAATAACTCAATCGCAATGAGTTTTGAAATCTAGAACGCTGTAGTGAATTGACCTTCTTTAGAACAACCACATGTTGGTCTGTAGATGTGCTGTCAAAAGTTGAAGCATAATCTTGCATTGATAACCCGTCTAGACCAAGTTCGTTGTTCCGCTGGCCTGCTAACTGGGTGAATCCCTAAGTTTGACCAAGTTTCGGCTTACATGATGACACTCTGCACTGCCTCCCTGTTTCGGAGCACATCAGGTATAGAATTGCTGCATTGGTCTGGCAATGCCTCCTTGGTCTCACCCCGGCCTATCTATGTGAGCTCCGTCTCCCTATCTTTACTGCAGGAGTCCTTCACTCTGCCTCTAGTGGGAAACTTCTGGTCCCTCGCACTAGCACCTCAACCAGCCAGCGTCATGCTTTTTCATTTGTAGGTCCTTCTGTTTGGAACGGTCCCCCATTAGAGTTACGCTTGTTCCCTAGGAGCGATTCTTCCACGTTCTATAAACTCCTTAAGACATATTTGTATCACAGTGGTTGGACTGGGAGTGCCTCTCAGTAGGTTTCTTGAAGGGTGCTATATAAATATTTGAAATTAATGTATGAATGATAATTTCTTAGCTGTTATACATTTACCATAGTTTTAACAGCGCCTCTGTTTTGAGTGGCGCTATATAAATACTTGATTACAATTACGATTACGAACAGCTGTTCTAATGTGCCCGGCAAGTTTGTATGAGAGAGCACTTCGATCAATTCCACATTGCACATTGCAACACTTTTTATGATCAAGTGTTCTTAATGCTGCTAAAGTTGTATCCTCATACAGAAAAGACCTTAAGCCTATAATATTTATCTCAAAGCCAGTCACTTACCTTGACCAGCATACTGGTAACAATGCATGTAAAGCATGTCAGAGATGGGTAACTAATCGATTAGATGCTAATCGATTAGCTAATCGATTAGACAAACAGCTAATTCTAATTCTAATCGATTAGCTGTCGTCTGATGCTAATTCTAATTCTAATCGATTAGCAATTTTCAGCTAATTCTAATCGAAAATCGATTTGCTGATCGATTAGTTGTTTGAAAATTAAACTGAGAACGCGTTCAATAAGAATGAGTTTATTAATATTGAGTTTGAGAATATTATTACTTACTTATTTATCCAAAAGCTGTTTCAAATTTTCAATTATCTGCTCATGGTTATATGTATATTCTACTCATGTAAAACTGAAAGATTTGTTCGTTTTCATGTTCTTCATCTACAGCATCACTGTATTCCTGCAACCTCAGCTGCCATGGAACGCGTATTTAGTTCTGCTATCGATTAACGAAATCTAATTCTAATTGCTAATCGATTAGCTGCTGCTAATTCTAATTCTAATCGATTAGCTAAAAGCTTTTGCTAATTCTAATTCTAATCGATTAGCAAATTTCAAGAGCTAATTCTAATTCTAATCGATTAGCAATTCTAGTTAATCGTACCCATCTCTGAAGTATGTACATTTGTATGTTTGAGATAAGTATAGGCTTACGGTCTTTTCTGTACGATGTTGGGACACCTCATCTGTGCCTTCCTGTTAAGCTCCACAACTTTTAAAATGCAGATGTACCAATGCCACTGTTAAGTCAGTGCCCCTGTTCTGTGAAAACACAATGCTAAACACCTAAAATTTTAAGAAAAGGCCACAACAAATTGACTGCAGAACTTAGCAGACTCTGACAAAAAAGCTTATCTTTTTGAGCACACACAGACTGACTCACATTTGCCGCATCCAGTCTAACTTCTTCTGTTTACGACGTCTATCGACATCTTGCCTTCGTTGTACCTGCAGACAACAAACACAAATAACTAAATAAGCAAATATATGAGTGATATAATTATATGATCCTACATTCTTCATATCCTCAGAGAATTTCATGCACAAGGTCTAGCAGCTGTGAAAAGGCTTTCCCAAATGTCATAGAAGCATTAGGAACATAAAATGGAATGCCTATGTAACCTAACCTTTTACAGTCAAAACAAGTACTGTTTCTGTTCTAACAGTTGTAATTGCAATTGTGATTGCAATTGTAATTGCAGTTGTAACCGAAAATTTATATAGCACCACTCAGCAAGGTCATTGGCATTCCTGACTAATCACTGATGAACAGGAAAGTTTTCAGGTGCTTGCGGAATAGGGTGAGAGACAGACTGAGACTATAAGTAGAAGCTGAAGCATGAAGGAATGGTATACAGCCAGAAGGAAGTAAGCAATAAGCAAGAGAATAACAAAGGAAAGCCTCACCCTGCTGTAATGAAACTCAGTTCTTTTGTCGCTTGTCTGAACAGTCACTGGATCCATCGACGTCTGTAAGAGGCGATGAATGACTCGGTCAGATACGAGACGCCAACCGTTATTCTCGAATCGCCTGTACCATCCATCATTACCTAAGAAGCAAAAAGATGTTCTCTTCTCCTCAAAACAAAGGAAGATATTGCACTAAAGAATCTCTGGTATCCTGTGCCTTGCTTTTAAGTAGCACTTAAAAATTTTAAGATTATGATCATGACTTTGTAAATCCATGCTAACAACAGACTGACTTCAGCAGAAGGAGTATTGTAAAAATCTTCTGCTCAAATTACAGACTGATTCTCTCATTTCATACAATATGCCAATGATGCATGAATGCAAATTAGGCAAGCCAAAAGCAACAAGTAGAATGTGCTATTACCACTAATTTATTTACATGGACCGGTGCATGCGCACTATAGAAACATATAAAGTGGTAATTGAGCAAGCCATATCTTACTCATGATTCATTCAAAATTTTAATAAATCCTGCTTACCGTAATTATATGAAATTTCTCCTATAAGTCACCCTAAACAAATCCAGAGGTTCAAATAACTAAATCTCTGTGACATGAAGACTACATTTAACAGCATCTCATTAATAATAATGACTTGGTTATTAAAATCAGAGCTCAGAGAGTCAGAGAACACAAACCTTCTTTTTCATCTGTTCTTCTCATCTTATTATGTCTGATTCGAGGTAAGGGAATCTTGGCTTCTTGTCTCGTGTAGTCACGAGGAGCATAAGCGCCAATGTCCTGGATTGGTCGGTGGGTGAAGATTTTGTAGTAGATTTGAGGAGGAAAATGTTCCTGTCAGCACATGAAAACAGTTTACAGCAGAGAACATCATGTACAACATCTGAAAAAATACAACTGATGCAGTATGCAATCATAATCTCAAGATTTCTACAACAGAGTCAAAAAACGACGTTGTGGGAAGCAGCTTGTTCACATGTAATTGGTCAAAACAAAATGGATAGGCAGGTAAGGTCAAAATTGGTTCCTGGTCAAGGTCAAAGAGTTGTCTGGCAGACAGTCAGATGGGTACAGTGGATGGTGTTTAGAATAGAAGCAGCAACAGAGGTAAGAGGAAGAAGTGTTGGAATCAGGGTAGGATTTGTGGAAAAGGCGAGAGGCAAACCAGTATCTTTTAAGAAATTCTATCAGTACAATCAGGCATAATACAAATCAGAGCCAAAGGTAAAATTACATAAGACACACAAAAAATTTACGGAGAAATGTAAAAAGAATGAAATTGTGGAGCTGACCTGGTGTTTACGTAGTACTTTATACATCTTCAGGTTTATGATTTACACTTTAAATTTTGAAAAGAACATAAAATTAAGCCTATTTATTATTGCATGACAATACTGAGTGTAGAAACTAACTCCAGCCAGTCGGAATTTCACATGAATGCCAGCAGCAGAATCCAGGTAGCGTGCTTCACCTGGATTGATTGCTCGTAGCATCATTGCTGGGTCACCTTTCTGTCGGAAGCTAATTAGATCACGATAATATCGATACACGTTCACATCCTGTAGAATAGAATAATTTATAATATTTTCAGTAAAACAGTTCTAAACAATTGCTAAGTTTTGATTTTAGAAAGATTTGTACAGTTAATGAAGAGAATGAAACACCAAGTCTGCTTCTGCATGTCTTAAGATTGATTTGAGAATGATTGCCTAAATTCTTCTTTATAGAAAGAGAAAACTGATCACTTTGTTTGAATTCAAGTTGAACCTTCTATCAACCTTCTATCAATAAAAACCATTAAAGCAACATATTTAAAAGGCTTATCATAGTGCTGTATGAGTTACTGATAACTAAAAATTACAAAAGCTAATTAAATTTAAAGTAGTCTGATTGATCATGACAACATGTACCTATGAATCCAGAGACACCATTGTGCTACTTACTAGGTATTTGCGCCACCACCTTTGTATCTTGATAGCTGCATCCTTTTCTGTTGTGTTTGGTCGAGTTTCCATTCCTTACATACTCTCTGCCTGATCTGTTCTTCCTAATTAAAACAGCCTGAAAACAAATTTTATAATCTAAGCCAAATACTTCTGTGGCACTAATACAGTAGGATAGCATAACCAATTAGTGCTCATCACCAAGTGAAGTAATGAGTTTGGTAAAACACCAGTATTCTTTGGCATAGGCTACAAATGAAAACTTATCTGGGATCGGATGAGACGTCACTCCACGACTCGAGACTCAATAAACCAATATTCAATTAAATTTATGTGGACTGACTTTGGCCAGGAATTGGTTAATGGCAATAAAAGGAGGTTAAAACCGTATTTTACGTTGCTAAATTATTCTAATGTCTTCAATGTCGTACTTGACGTAGGTAAGTAAGCAGTTTACCTAAGTGCATGATAACTATCATCAATCCAGCTTCCATTTCATCAAGAAATCTTTTCATCAATCCAACTTCCATATAATTTGAAAAAATTACCTTTATCAATCCAACTTCTATTTAACGAAAGAAATATTTTTCATCAATGGAACTTTTATTTATGCATAGAAATATATAACTTTCTCATGAAGCCATCTTCTAATTACTGAAACAATTATTTTCATCATACCAGCTTCTATTGAATCGAAAGCTTAGTTTCATCCATCCATATTCTATTTATAGGAAAAATTATTTCAATCAATCCAGCTTCTATTTAAACACATGAATGTTTTCATCAATCCCACATCCACTTAGGGAAACAATTTTTTTTTCTTCAATCCAGCATCCATTCTAAAGTGACAATATCAAATAATTTAGCAACATAACATACGGTTTAACCCAAAAGGATCGACATCTTATAAACCTGTCTAATATCAAGTATATTTAAATTAATTTAAGCTTAGTAGACTACCACAATATTTTCCGCAGTGCTTCGATTCAATTAATATTCTGGAGCACTGATTGAGTCCAGTTGTCTTACAAAATCAGCTTCGCTATAAAACCCTGTAGAAAAGGTCTGCATTTTTTTTACCTCCGTGTGAAGTTTCAATCTCTATCTAATATCCTTCGCAGATGAATTAAACTTTTCCGTACAGAAACCATCGATATCTATAAACCAATCACAACAGGTGAGCGATAATATACCTTGTTTGACCGGTAGCCATGACAGCAGACACTTTGGGAAAGGTCAATGACCCAATTAAAACACCGTGCGAATCGTATCGCTCGCCAGATTTCTACAGCGCTGAGCCCAAAGGCATGAGAACCTAATTATTCCTATGTAGGCCCCAGAGCCGTATACGGTTCTGGTAGGCCCTAAGCGACGTTTGAAACTTAAGCGTGCTTATATGCCTTATAATGCTTAACAGTAGGCCTAATTTACTTTACTTTCAGATAGTGATAAAATTACGTGATAACTTACGTTTTGTGGAAGTCGTGTAATTTTAAATAGGCCTAGGCCTATCCTAATTTTTAAAATAAAATGTAAGCCTACACCTTGTAAACCTTCTTCGAGTAATCAACAAATTAGGGCGTTGGCTACCTCCAAATTAATAGGAATCTGAGCGGCCGAAATTAGGGAAAATTAGGGTCCATTTGCCCTTTCGAGAGAAATCCGGTTTTGGGGCCCGTTTTGGCGAACTACTGATCAGTCTGGGTGAGACATACCCTACCTACAATAGGCGTACTAATAATAGGCAGACTTAAATGCTGCATGCTTTAGTTTCTTATCTGATTTGAATGTAACGCGATAGGCCTAACGGTTTGATAATTTTGACGTGGTTGGTGTATAGGCCAATATTTCTATTAATTTACCACCGTTTTATTTGGCCACAAACCATGACGTGCAGCGAAAGGTGACTTTACAGTAGGCCTATGCATTTTATTGTTCGTAACTAATATAAGTTAGACGTACCTGATTACCCGAGAAGTCGATATCAAGTCGTTAAGTCAGTTGATTTAGTCAGTCGATAAAGCAAGTGACTCGATCAGTCAAGTCAGTCGCTAAGTCAGTCGCTAACTCTCCAAGTCAGTTGCTAGCGGTTCTGTTAGCGACTCCGGGGACTATCTACGGGTCCTATAGGCCCTGTGGGAACCATAGGCCTTGTGGTGACATGGGTCCTGTTTGCTTTATGTGGGCATACTGGCAGAGAATTAATCGGTTGTAAGAGTCCTAAGGGGTGTAACAACCTCAACATGAGTTTCTTCAACTTTCTTGATCGTTCTTCGCCTTTTTGCAGTCAGCGTTTGTGTTTAAGGTCGGAAGAACATCTGAGAGGTTTCTAACGAGGAGGCGCTATACAAATGTGCAATTATAACAACGTCACAATTACAATTACAGTTACAATTATAAGTGCAATCGTCAGCAACTCAGCAATGAGCTTACAGCTGTCAGTCCACGCAACTGGCTCTATGTATTCGTTCGCCCGTCCGCCCTTGCACTCCTCGGTACATGTTTGATAGGGGCTAATTCAATGCACCGCCGCCCCTCTCCGCCACCCCCCCAGACGAGGGCGGGTGATTGTCGATGCCTGAGAAAGTGCTTTGTCGTGTTTCTTTGGTCATCGAAGCTTGATTAGTCGTCGCAATGGACCGGACGTCGACGTCTGTCGTCCGCACAGCCACGATCGAATTAAGGGACCATATATTCTACGCCGCCTGATGACGGGGTGACTTCGTTCTTGGTAACAGTCGTCAGTACTCCCCCCGGTCGTCAACTTTTATAATAAGCTGGATACCCCCCAGAACCCTAAATTCCCCCCCACAGCAAGGGGACTAGATTAAACACTGGACATCATCATCATCATCATCATCTGTGGCGTGCTCCTGTCAGGAGCGTTGCCCTTTCCATGACGTTCAGCCAAGAGGTTTGGTGTGCCTTCGCAAATAGTTTTAACTACCGGGTAATCAGTGTTATAGAAATCTAACAGGAATTTCAATTCAAGATGTAGCGTGTTAGGCCCTAGCTATAATTGCAATTAGAATACAGGAAGACAGAAGATACATGAATATTTGGCGTTTAACATAACATAACAAGGGTTTTAAGTGGTTCAGAAGACGTTTAGTCTGTGTTAGAACCACTGCAATTAACCTGGAACATGATTAATAGCCCAATTTTCCTAGCTTCTTCTTAAAAGCTGTGATAGTGTCCACTGAGACAGTACTATCATCCAAACTATTCCACAAATCTACAACTCTTGCACTGAAGCATTTCTGTCCTAATGTCCCTTTCGGTTTCTTAAATAATTTATACCTATGTCCCCGAGTTGCCTTGTTTGGTGCTAATTCAAAAACTTCTCCTTCTGCACTGCCTCCTTTCCAGTAATAATCTTGTAGGCTTCAATTAGGTCTCCTCTGCTCCTCCTTCTCTCCAATGTTGTTAGTCCACACCTTTTCAACCTTTCTTCATATCCCAAATCCTTGTAGCCCCAAATCATTTTTGTAGCTCTTCTTTGCACCTTCTCCAGCTTTTCCATGTCCTGTTTCAGGTAGGGACTCCATACCTGGATGCAGTATTCCAACTGTGGCCTAACCAGTGATTTGTATAACCTCAATATTGTATCCTTGTCTCTGGTGACTATTGTCCTTCTTATCATGCCTAAAGTCGAGTTAGCCTTTTTTGATGCTTCAGCACATTGCCTAGAGGGTTTTGCACTCTTGTGCATAATCACTCCCAAGTCCCTTTCTTCCTCACTCACTTTCAACACCATGCCCCCCATTTCATATGAAAACTCGCTGTTTCTCTTCCCCATATGCATCACTGAGCACTTTTCCACATTAAAGAGCATCTGCCAGTCCTGTGACCATCTGAACATTCTTCTTAGATCTTCCCGTAGTATCTCCGCTTCTTTTTCATTTCCCACTGCTCTACATAGTTTGGTATCATCTGCAAATTTAGAAATTTTAGATAAAATCCCATCATCGATGTCATTAATAAAAAGTACGAACAGCAATGGCCCAAGCACTGATCCTTGTGGCACTCCACTTAGCACTGTCGTCCAGCTAGAATGTTTGTCACCTATGCCCACCTTTTGTCTTCTTCCTGATAGCCAGCTTTGAATCCATGCTAATACCTGCCCTCTAATCCCGCATGCTTGCAACTTCTTGGCCAGTCTTTTATGAGGTACTTTGTCAAATGCCTTGGCAAAATCTAAGTAAATTACATCTACAGGCTTTCCCTCATCTATCCTCTCATAGACTTCCTCAAAGAATTCCAAAAGATTTGTCAAACACGAGCGACCTCTAGTAAATCCGTGTTGACTGCCCTTAATAATGTTATGCTCATTCAAGTGTCCCACTATATTATCCTTGACAATTCTCTCCATGACCTTACACACAACACTGGTTAAACTTAGGCCTACTGGTCTGTAGTTACATGGTTCACTTCTGTTTCCTTTTTTAAACAATGGCACTACAAGAGCATCTCTCCATTCCTGTTTCTGCGTCGTTACTTAATACTTACCTCTATAATACTAAAGTATCCTAATTCTCTTCATACAGCGCATGCGCGGTGACTTTTTGGTCATCAAAATGGCCGAAGATAGAGAAGAAAATGTGTTACCTTAATAGCTGACTACTAGACCTGGGAGTCACTTTGGTCAGCCAATCTGACCCCACTTGACCCTAAAGTGACTTGAGGTCGACTTGAAGTCGACAACTTGGAGTCAAAACGACTTGACCCGACTTGGCAGAAAAACAACCAACTTCCGACTTAAAGTCGACTTCTGACATGGTAATAACGATTACGTACGGCTAATAATAAAAAAAATACCATGCCAATTTGCCTGGCAAGCATTAATTTCAATTGCGTCGAATTCACTTACGACTAAAACTTCGAATGATTTGCGCGCGTTCAGCTCTTGATAAGGCAGACGTGCTAACATTTTATTAATATTTCGATTCGCCAGTTTTATTAAACGTACGAGTGACTCTTTAACATATAATAGCTAATGATATAGATACATGGTAACATGGAAACCTATGAAACATAAGTAGGTCCGAGTAGGCTAACTGCTTACCCCAACCGCCGCAACCGGCGTCGATAATACAAAATAATATCGCAGGCTATGTACGCGGCAGACCGTAGAAATTAAAACTGGTTGGCCTATGTGTGTCACCAACTCTTCTTTCTTAGTGACCTATCTTAGAACACTTTGTGCCTATTGCTACGTATAGATCGCTCAACTTTGGTAGACTGTGGCTATAATTAAATTGACAACGTTCTGCGTTTTTGAATATTTCTTCTTACTCTTTCAAATGAGATGAAAATCAACTTTTATCTTCAACACTTCAATTCAATGTACATCATCAACATTAATCAACTATAATATTATTTCTGACCACTTCACTCTCAATAATTATACAGCTCTATCTACTGTATCAAGACAACAGCATTATTCAAATCGACTGTAGTCAGCAATTTCTATACTTTCTAGCGCTATTAGCACGTCCGCAGCACAAGCTATATTCAGTCAATGTTTACATAAGACAAGCGGCGCTGACCGCCCGCTCAACTAGATCATGTTTACACATGATTATATGTAGGCCTATTGCCATGAGACAACCCTAACACACTATATAGATCTTAAAAACGCTTGTTCACACTAAAAACAATATAAAACTGCTTAAGCGCCGCCGTGGCCTCACGATCATTAGTGTGGCGAGATAAATTTAGATTTGTTTGTGTCCCAAGTCGGTTTAAGTCGACTTGTGTAGAAAACAACTTGAGGTCACTTTTCTGCACAAATTCGACTTGGGGGTCAGTTGCGCTAAGCAGAAACGACTCGACTCGACTTGGGATGCCCAAGTCGACTGGGGTCGACTTATTGGGGTCGACTCCCAGGTCTACTGACTACGATCGTTTAATTTCAAGAAATTCAAGTGTATATTTGTGTTGTACAATCAGAGATAACTCGGACGAATGAACGTGATCACAATTCAAGAACGGAAGGTATAAGATCGCAAAGATTCAAAGGCCTTTAGATATTTTAGGCTATTTTGCTATTTGATGGGCTATGTTCATGAGCCTAGAAGCACCTGTCGGTGTCGTTATATTATAAGTATATCTCTGTCCGTCTGTATCTGCCTGTCAGCCTATCTGTCTGTATATATTTATATAGGCCCTATATATTTATGCATGCATGTATGTATGTATGTATGTATGTATATATTTATATATGTATGTGTGCATGCATGTAGGTAGGTATGTATTTATGTATGTCTCAAGTACTTCACAAAACCACTTCCTGGCGCCAAAGTTCATTCTGAACAGCAAATTCATCCATAGGCAAGTAGGCCTAATGCCAAGAAACGCAGAAAAGTCATAACTGGTGAGCTCTCGCACACACAGAGTCCAACGAACGGATTCCCATCCAGAGTTGAAAGTAAATAAACTATGAATGAATACAGTATCCAGGAGACTGGATTCAAATTTATGGAAGGCGAAAGTGATAGTGCGTTTACCGATCAAACAATCGACGATTAATAAATTCCAGTCTTCCAAGTTTCGTCGCTTGGCCGTGCGATGTAGTCTGTGCAATCACGGCTCTATTGAACGATTGTAATGAGAGTTTGCCTTTCGAGAGAGTGTGCTTTTGAGCGCACCTGCAAATATTGCAATGGTACTCGAATCCCGCGTGTACACACAGTTGCCACACAGCGCTGCTCGATAGCGTCAGCTTATAGCACTCGGTCAATTGTTTGACAGGAACACAGTGAATAGTCCGATAGAGTTGCTCGGTTCTAATTAGTGTACTTTTTGTTGTTCAGTCGCCCGTTTCCAATCCCCGCTGCTCGTTGAAACTATGCAAATAGGTTATCGATCTCCTCCGAACAGTTATTGTACTTCAGAGGCAATGACGACGCTGATTTCAAAGGTGAAACGACTGACACAGACAGTGGCCGAATGCAGGTGTGCCCCGCGCCTACGAAGGGCGGTGATTTGCGTCAGAATTGCCTGCGCTTTGTTTCGTTCACGTCGCCGGCCTGTGCCATATACGACCCGCTCTCTGATAATACTAACCATTGATGACAAAATCCGTAAAGTCCGACGCCCCGTTGCTAGAATCAGGTCGTTAGCTTTCGTTGTTTTCTGCATGGGTGAGTAGTTAACTAATAGACAGAGCTGGTATCACCCAGCCCCCCACCCCTCTATAACGTCATCTTTTTAGGAGCTGATATCAGTTTTTCTGAAAACTGAAACGAAAATGCACTGGTAATATCCGTTTTGGAGGTCAAAGGTCAAACGACCGCCTCGGGCAAAACAGACACCCATTAAAGCTGGGCAAAGTTCTTTTCATGGAGTGCTCTTCTTTGAGGGGGGCGTGCGTAAGGGGCGTGCGTGTGCCTACCCCTCCCCATTCCAACGAGGCTATTCTGTTTGGGTGTGAGCCACAGCAGGTGCAGCCAACATCAAATTTAGACCCCTTGGGTGTGAGCCTCAGCAACTGCCTACATCAAATTTAGACCCATTCATTGGCACTACAAGCTCTTTGAATAGGCCTAAACACAAATTGTTGTATTTTTGTAATACACACAACCAACATGCATATTGTTTTGTGCCTTTCACTCATACACACGTAGACAATCTTATGCGTTTACACTGGCGGCTTGCACACATTATAGAAAAAGGAGCTGAATTAGCGTCAACTAGCTTTAACTGGCGTTCGTTAGGATTCACTTAAAGAATTGTTGAATGAGTTCACACACAATGACAAGCCCATGTATTTAGCGACAATTATAGAAAACGGGTTTGAAATAGAGAGCTCATGTCTTTTCTCTTCTAAGCACTCTGTGTAACAGGCTTTACACGTTGCTTGATTTCACTCACACACTCTCGTCCGCGACCACGACCATTCGCTTTTGTTATGTCCACTGCTGGCGGTGCAGATGGTGATGCTGACGGAGGTGTTACAGAAGATGGAGGTTGTGCAGATGATGCCTGTAAATGGAAAATTATACAAAGTCTGAATTAGATAGGAGAAATATAAAAGTGCATAATTCAACATCAATCAGCTGATCAACGGACACGCCCACTTTTCATCAGCAAATTATTTTTATTTTGTAAGTTTCCTTGTATTGAATATCAGTAACTACCAGTCACTATCAGTAGGCTTTCAATAGACATAATCACAATACTTGTACTTCACAATAATCAAGCAATTTACACACAAAAAACAAAGAAAAAGAGAAATATTTCAATGCTTACCTCTCCAACATCCTCGTCATTTAGCAATGCCGAGTCCATCTGGCACGGTTCTAAGGTCGATTTCATGCGAAGTCGGGCTGCAGTGTGTTCCCACACCAGTTGTGCTCCTCCAACCCTCACATCGCCGATTGCTTCGTCATCCGAAGACGAAAAGTCTTCGTCCGGGTCGTCCATGACGCGCCTCAAGACCTCCGCCAACGGTATAATTTTACGTGTCATTTAAAAGTAATTTTTTATGCTTTAAACAATAGATTTTGCTTAAAACAATGGCTCCGCTCATAGATAAGTATTCCGGAAGAAAGCTGCGTGCTATTTTTAGATATGACAACACTGAATTCTAAATAGTTTCTAGATGAACCAATACCTCCCAAATCCGTCCCCTAGCGGACGCTTCAGGCGGGAATGGGTTAAGAAAAACGGCAGTGGGATGTAGGATATGTAGCCATTTTGTCGTGTTGCGGTGTCAAAAAGGCGGGGTTTTGATGGCTGGGTGTGAACGGTGTATAGGTCATGGAGGGATTGGAGGGGTGAAATTGGATATGGTATGCAGTTTGGCACTTAACGCTGACGAGGAGGAGGGTGACAGACAGGGTTCCGCGATAACTCGTCTACCGACATTATTTTTCGTCTACAAGTGTATCTGTATCCATTAGGGGTAATCAACAGAGGCCGCTTTCTTATAGTTTCGCTAAGACGTGCTATATATTCTCAGGAATCCAGCTTCTAATTACTGAACAGATTATTTTCATCAATCCAGCTTCTATTGAATGGAAACTTAGTTTCATCCCTGCATCCAGCTTGGTATCCAGCTTCTATTTACGGGAAAAATCATTTCGATCAATCCAGCTTCTGTTTCAACACAGGAATGTTTTAATCAATTCCACTTCCATTTAGGGAAACAGTTTTTTTCATCAATCCAGCTTCCAGTTTAAAGTGACAATATCAAATAACTTTGTAGACGAAATGTCGGTCGACGAAATGACTGTAGACAAAGTGTCGTGGACAAAATGTCTGTAGACGAATTGTCGTGACACCCCTCAGGTGTGCTAAATATGCCCGAAGTGACTTTCTTCTTTTTTATAATTGAACTAAGAATTCTAAACTCTTCGAATTTATCCATAAATGTAGACGGATGAATTGGCGAGGAATAATATCAGATTTTTACTATTTTTAAAACTTACGTAGCTATTCAAGGAAGTTTCATCGATGGGGTCTACCGGACCCAGGTGTGCGTCCTAGGGTTAATGAACATCTGATTCATTGTCAGCATAATTATGATCGTCATCATAACCATAATGATCACGATCATAATAATCTTTAGTGTAATAAATTTTGCAATCATAAACGCGATGCGTACATTTAATTCTAATCGGTAGATGGCGAAAGCTAATAAAAGCCAGTTTCGAATTACACCACTAGAGTTTATGATCATTCGCCATTTTGAGCATTTTAAAGTAAAACTCTGACCTGGAACTAACAATTTTAACGGAAACGGTAAGAATTTGTGATTTTATTCCAGTTATCGGATTTTGTTTGTTTTTTTCGCTGTATTTTAGTACAACTACATGTGTAACAGGTTATCCCGTTGTTTAGGTTGGTAAATTATTTGAATGTCTTCGATGCCCTACTTGACGTTGGTAAGTAGGCACTCTACCTATGTCCATCATAACTATCATCAATCCCGCTTCCATTTCATCGAGGATTTTTGTTGGTAAAGTCGTAGTTTACGTTGCTAAATTATTTGATGTTGTCACTGTAAAATGGAAGCTGGATTGATGAAAGAAATTGTTTCCCTAAATGGAAGTAGGATTGATGAAAACGTTCCTGTGTTCAAAATTGAAGTTGGAGCGATCGAAATAATTTTTCCCATAAATAGAAGCTGGATGGATGAAATCAAGTTTTGGGTTCAACTTTTATTTAAGCAAAGAACTTTTCTCATGGGTCTGCTTCTACTTAAGGCAACAATTATTTTCATGATTCCAGCTTCTATTGCATCAGAAACTTAGTTTCATCAATCCAGCTTTATTTACGATAAAAATTATTTCGATCAATCCAACTTCTATTTAAAGACAGAAATGATTTCATCAATCCCACTTCGAGTTGGCGAAACAATTTTTTCCCTCAATCCAGCTTCCATTTTAATTTTACTATATGAAATGAGTGAAGGACTTGCCCAGGGTTCCTACGCGGTGGCTTGAGGTGGATTCGAACCCGCAACCCTCCGGCTGCAAGGAACCGAATGAAAATAATTGTTTCCGTAAGTCGAAGCTGGACCAATGAGAAAATTTCTTTGCTTGCATAAAAGTTTGATTGATGAAAAATATTTTTCTGGTTAAATAGAAGTTGGGTCATTTTTTCACTAAATGGAAGCTGGATTGATTAAAAAAATTCTCGATGAAATGGAAGCTCGATTGATTATAGTTCTGATGGGCATAGGTAGAGTGCTTACTTACCAACGTCAAGTACGGCATTGAAGACATTAGAATAATTTAGCAACCTAAACTAAGGGATAACCCATTTTGATATATCGCCCTTCTTTCAAAGGTGGCCCAAAGCTCATAAGTGCACACGCCTCGGTGGCGCAGATGCGCCACCGAGCAGCGCAATTGTGCGTGGATTTTCTCATGGTCCCCACACAGTAACCACCCTGGACGAGAATTGAACCCGTACTCTCCGCGTTACAGGTAAACTGCATTAAGTTAACCAGTCGGCCACCGATCACATATAACTTGGCTGGTTGGATTTCAGCAAGGGCACCATTTAGCAAAAAAATAGGAATTGAAATATTGACACTATACCTGCTATTAATACCGGCAACAAATGCTCGGACTATTCATTCAACTGTTGATAGAAATCACTCTGATTTTAATGTAGGCCTACATGTAACAGCAGTTAGCTTTCAGTTCTGAACAATAATGAAACAATTTTTTTATGTCTTAAAACAAAATATTACTGGAATGTTGCTGTTCTTCATTTTAATAGGTGCCTGAATTTCTTGGTAACAAGTACATGAAGACGAACAGCGTTACATTAGATTTCAGTCATTTGAGAAGGCCATTTATCTTCATCAGTAACAGGAGACTTGGAGTATTTATCTGCAGCCTCTATTGTCAGTTATATCTTCATCAGTTAATATCATTTCAGAATATAGCGCAAGGGTGTGCTATTCTACAGAAATTGGATGGCTTCAATATTTCATCATGAAAGATAATTATTGCTTTCTTTGTGACACATTTATTACTTGACCCAAAAGGAACTATTTTTGAAAGATGAAAGATATGAAAAGTTGCATCAACTGAAGCAGACAGTATCTACACACTCATTTGCTTTCGAATTGATACTACTTGTGCTGAAGAAAACAGATACAATCCCAAATTCTGCAAAGAATCATTTGCGTATTCTGGTGATTTACAAAAGCACATAACAACCAGTTTTGCTGAAAAACCACAGAAGCTTTAATAACCTCAGAAATCATATGCTCAAAGTGAAATTCTGACAGCCAATATGATAAAACATAATGGAGAGCAAATGTACAAATGTCAGTTATGTGGGAAATCATTTACTGAAGCAGTTAGGTTGACATTGCATATGAGAACCCAGGTAAAAAACCACGCAGGTGCCAGTTATGTCAGAAATCATTTGCTGAAGGTACTCATCTGAAAGCACACATGAGAACCCATACTGGAGAGAAACCATACAAATGTGAGTTATGTCACAAATCATTTACTCAAGGTATTCATCTGAAAACACACATGAGAATCCATACCGGAGAAAAACCATACATATGTCAGTTATGTCAGAAATCATTTACAGTAGGCAATGCTCTAAACAGTCATATGAGAACCCATACTGGAGAAAAACCTTACAAATGTCAGTTATGTCAGAAATCATTTACAGTAGACTGTGCTCTAAAGAGTCATATGAGAACCCATACTGGAGAGAAACCTTACAAATGTCAGTTATGTCAGAAATCATTTACAGTAGACTGTGCTCTAAAGAGTCATATGAGAACCCATACTGGAGACAAACCTTACAAATGTCAGTTATGTCAGAAATCATTTAGTCAAAGTTCTTATCTGAAAACACACATGAGAACTCATACTGGAGAGAAACCATACAAATGTCAGTTATGTCAGAAATCATTTAGTCATAGTTCTTATCTGAAAACACACATGAGTATCCACAATGGAGAGAAACCATACAAATGTCAGTTATGTCAGAAATCATTTAGTCAGAGTAGTCATCTGACATCACACATGAAAACGCATACTGGAGAGAAACCATACAAATGTCAGTTATGTCGGAAATATTTTACTGAAAGTAGTTATCTGAAAATACACATGAGAACCCATACTGGAGAAAAACCATACAAGTGCCATTTATGTCAGAAATCATTTACACAAGGCAGTCATCTGAGAACACACATGAGAACCCATACTGGAGAGAAACGATACAAATGTCAGTTGTGTCGGAGTTCATTTGTCGAAGGCGGCAATCTGAAAAGGCACATGAGATCCCACACTGGAGAGAAACCATACAGATGTCAGTTATGTCAGAAATCATTTACAGTAGTCTGTGCTCTAAAGAGTCATATGAGAACCCATACTGGAGAGAAACCTTACAAATGTCAGTTGTGTCAGAAATCATTTACAGTAGTTGCTGGTCTAACCAGTCACATGAGAATGCATACAGGAGATAAATCATACATATGTGAGGTTTGTAATAAAGGATTCACACAAATTGGACATCTAAAGAGGCACAGAGTGACTCATGTGAATGGGAAGCAACACACGTGCAGTAAACCTTATACCAAGAGAAATTCTTCAGTGAAGCAATTTAAACTCGATGCAGTAACACAGCCACATGATCTTCAAATGGAAAGCGAAGTAATTGATAACCTCTCTGATCATTGCATCACATTTAGTAGTACAGGCGTCATTGATGAACCAAATGAACTTTTCTTAAAGAATGCAAATGCGGATTCTGGTGAAATTGCAGGTTTTTTACCGAAAGCTAGAGATGGAGAATGTCTGCATGTTTGCAAATTCAAACCTCGTGTAGATGCAAAAGCGTCTTTGTCAAAATCTTTTGGATGTGGAATCTGTGACGAATTGCTTGAAATAGAGAAGGAGTTTATAGACCATTGTTTTAGCCATCGATTTTCTCCACCAGTCGTGTTATTTATTGACCTGTGCTGAGTTTAAATTCCCCATACATGTGGTTAAAGATTGAAACCAGATTGAGACATTTCATTGTGATTGTATTTTTAAAGGTGTGCTCTTGTAGTGCTGAGATACATACAGACACATTCTTACTCTGTATCATTTTAATTATGAAATAGTTGGGCATCAAGTATTCTGGTGTAGGATATTCACAAGGTCCTCCCTATTAGTGCTTTGCTTTAAGGTTTCAAACTAATTTTCTTTTTACTTTGCATCACTCTAGAACACTGTAAAATTTGCTGCAGATAGAAATTAAATTTTATACTAGTGTCCGTTAATGAAGTTCTTAAAATATTGCGTTCTGAGTTCCACTCTTTCAAAACTTAACTATCAGATATTGAATCTAACTACATGGATATCAGTACGTCTGCAGAACTATATAGTATACAGAGCTGCAAGCTGTGCATTATTTTGTGGGACTCTATTTGACTATACTTTCTTTAATGTACAAATTGATGTTATTTCGACTGTGTTTTAGACCAACTGACGAAATTGATGGTAATGGTTACGGCTATACTCTGTTATTTTTTTGTATTTGCATTCTTGACGTATTAAGGAACTAAATCTGTTAGTTTAATCTACATATATTAGGTGCCGATGTTATATTGTTTTATTAAGAAGGATAAACGTATTGCAGGCTGTCTGTTCTGTTAGTAGTTAAACATAAACATAACATAACAAGGGTTTTAAGTGGTTCAGAAGACGTTTAGTCTGTGTTAGAACCACTGCAATTAACCTGGAACATGATTAATAGCCCAATTTTCCTAGCTTCTTCTTAAAAGCTGTGATAGTGTCCACTGAGACAGTACTATCATCCAAACTATTCCACAAATCTACAACTCTTGCACTGAAGCATTTCTGCCCTAATGTCCCTTTCGGTTTCTTAAATAATTTATACCTATGTCCCCGAGTTGCCTTGTTTGGTGCTAATTCAAAAACTTCTCCTTCTGCACTGCCTCCTTTCCAGTAATAATCTTGTAGGCTTCAATTAGGTCTCCTCTGCTCCTCCTTCTCTCCAATGTTGTTAGTCCACACCTTTTCAACCTTTCTTCATATCCCAAATCCTTGTAGCCCCAAATCATTTTTGTAGCTCTTCTTTGCACCTTCTCCAGCTTTTCCATGTCCTGTTTCAGGTAGGGACTCCATACCTGGATGCAGTATTCCAACTGTGGCCTAACCAGTGATTTGTATAACCTCAATATTGTATCCTTGTCTCTGGTGACTATTGTCCTTCTTATCATGCCTAAAGTCGAGTTAGCCTTTTTTGATGCTTCAGCACATTGCCTAGAGGGTTTTGCACTCTTGTGCATAATCACTCCCAAGTCCCTTTCTTCCTCACTCACTTTCAACACCATGCCCCCCATTTCATATGAAAACTCGCTGTTTCTCTTCCCCATATGCATCACTGAGCACTTTTCCACATTAAAGAGCATCTGCCAGTCCTGTGACCATCTGAACATTCTTCTTAGATCTTCCCGTAGTATCTCCGCTTCTTTTTCATTTCCCACTGCTCTACATAGTTTGGTATCATCTGCAAATTTAGAAATTTTAGATAAAATCCCATCATCGATGTCATTAATAAAAAGTACGAACAGCAATGGCCCAAGCACTGATCCTTGTGGCACTCCACTTAGCACTGTCGTCCAGCTAGAATGTTTGTCACCTATGCCCACCTTTTGTCTTCTTCCTGATAGCCAGCTTTGAATCCATGCTAATACCTGCCCTCTAATCCCGCATGCTTGCAACTTCTTGGCCAGTCTTTTATGAGGTACTTTGTCAAATGCCTTGGCAAAATCTAAGTAAATTACATCTACAGGCTTTCCCTCATCTATCCTCTCATAGACTTCCTCAAAGAATTCCAAAAGATTTGTCAAACACGAGCGACCTCTAGTAAATCCGTGTTGACTGCCCTTAATAATGTTATGCTCATTCAAGTGTCCCACTATATTATCCTTAACAATTCTCTCCATGACCTTACACACAACACTGGTTAAACTTACTGGTCTGTAGTTACATGGTTCACTTCTGTTTCCTTTTTTAAACAATGGCACTACAAGAGCATCTCTCCATTCCTGTGGTACAACTCCAGTCTGTATCGCTTTATTAAAGATCTGTGCTAATGCCTCTCCAATTTCTTCCCTCACTTCATGTAAGAATTTAGGATGTAGTTCATCTATTCCTGGACTCTTGTCAGTTTTTAACCTTTTCAGCTGTTCCACCACATTTTCCTTAGTGAACACTATCTGTGTTAGCAAATGTTAAGATTTATGTCTTCTGTCATTTGCGTTCTTGTGAATTGTTTCAGTTGCATAACTGTACATGTACAGCGCAGTGCGTTTGCCAGGCGCTTTATTAAAGAATAAATATTATTATTATTATTATTATTATTATTATTATTATTATTATTATTATTATTATTAATATTATTATTACTAAACAAGTAATCAAGATTAGCATGCTTTCTGAATTGGATACTTGGATGACATGACACTGGGTAGTAGTAAGGAGACAGTGGCCGCCGATGTTCAAACTGATTGCGCAGGAATCACTGATCCTGGGTTTGCTATCAAACTGCAGGATATATATTTTCGTTTATTGAAACAATCCGGTTGACACACCGCAACCGGTTACAGTGTACAATTATGCAATTGAAACAATTCACAAGAACACAAATGACAGAAGACATAAATCTTAACTACTAACAGAGCAGACAGCCTGCAATACACGGCGCTAATAGCAGCCTACAAAGCATGTCTACCCTACGGGGCTCGAACTCGGTACCTCTCGTTCTCTGTGCCAGATGTTATCCAATGCGCTAACGGGAAGTGTAAAATCGCCTGCCATAACACCCAGATGCTGATCGATGACCCGGCTCTTCAAGATTATAAGAACATGACCTTGGAGGAAATGACCTTGTTGGGTGCAATTCTGATACCGGGTCCAGCTGTGGATATGGTCGTAGCATCGACATCTAACGACCTTGAGACAGTGCATATTTTAACATTGTAACTACTGGGAGAAATGTCCCAGTAGTTTTAGGATATGTCCCAGTAGTTTTAGGGTATGTCCCAGTAGTTTTGGTGATTTGCTTTAGGTAATAAGCTTACTCTAAATTCATGTTAGTTTTCAATAAGATTGGAACGATGGTAGGAGACTTTGTCCCACCAGTCAGTGGCGCAAGGAGGGGGGGCGTTGTTGGTGGGGCGAAGGATAAAGGATAGAAATCAGGGACGAAGTAAGTAACTAAAAAAGGCGAAAAGCCAAAAAAAAAAGAGGTAATCAGAAATTTTAGTGGAAGTAAGGAAGAAAATTTCCAAGACCGATAATTGACAAATAAATTCATCAATAAATTCATCAATTTTAGGAACATAAGTCCACATAAAGTTATATTACAGGGTGGCGCAAAATAAACCGGACTATTAGTTTTTTGCAATTGCATCGCTTGAATAATCAAAGTAAGAAATTTCAGTCAAAGCAAATCTCCGAGAGAAATTGAACGTCAAACTGGTATATCTCGTAGAACTGTTCAGCGTATTGCTAAATTTGACTTACAGCTTAAAGTGTTTCGGTGACGTGAGGTGCAGCTGCTAGCACACGCTGACAGAGTGAAACGGCTTGCCGCCTGCAAACGTCTGTCTCGACGACTAACCGTAGCTAAATTGGCCAGAACATGGTTTACGGATGAAAAGATCTTTACAGTCCAAACACCAACCAATTCACAGAATGATCGAGTGTACGCCAACGTAGCTGTGAAACGAGACATTCCTTCAGAACGCTTGCTGAAAGGTCGGAAGCACTTCTCACAGAGCATCATGGTTTCGGTTGCCGTGTCGCAGCTGGGGAAATCGTCATTAGTTTTCGTTGATGGAGGAGCAAAAGTTAACAGTTCCTATTACTGTACGTGACGTCGTCCTACATCAAGGATTACTGCCAGACATTATAGCTCACTCTGGTCACAATTTCACTTTCCAGCAGGATGGAGCACCTGCACATCGTTCACGAAAAACAGTTGCTTTTCTCACTGCTCACGTTTCCAGACTTTATTGAACCAGAAAATTGGCCACCGAACAGTCCGGACTTGAATCCTGTAGACTATTCCATCTGGGAATGCTTCAGCAGCTTGTCTACAGGCAGAGAATTTGAGATATTGAACATTTGAAAGAAGTTCTGACCGCATGCTGGGACGAAATCAGCGAGGACACTATCAACCGGGCTATTGGACAGTTTCGCAAGCGATTATCATTGGTTATCGCAGCAAACGGAGGACATATTGAACATCACTTTGACTGAAATTTCTTACCATTTTCTGTGTCATTTCTGTCTAATGATAGTTCTAAGGTGATAATTACTTTGATTATTCAAGCGATGCAATTGCAAAAACTAATAGTCCGGTTTATTTTGCGCCACCCCGTATAGTGAACGAAAATAACTTTCCTAATGCATAATGTCTGGAAACCCCGGGCGCACGAACCTCTGGTTATGCCTCCTGGTCCCATTAGTCCAAATCCCTTAAAATATGCACTGCCTTGAGAGAACAATCTCAAGAGAATCCATACTTTACACACGTGACGCTCTGGTTTTGTTTGTTTACTGTGTTGTAACAAAGACCACTAGCGTTGCCCTCCTCCTTTATTCAGGCTTGGGACTGGCACTGTCAGAGTACAAATAGTGGCGGAGTTTAGCTCTGGTTCTGGTGAGAAACGGTTTAAGTGTTCCGAAGCTGTTCTACAGTACATGTATGTGCACATGATCAGCACATCCGTCTGTTCTAATTGCCCGGACTTGACTCGGTTCGACCACTTCTTGAGAGAAAGGCATTCGAATATGGACCTTGACGATGACCGTTGGCTCTGGAGTTCTTCGCCGGTGAGAGATGCTTTCCGCCTTTCTGACTTCTGCTGGTAGCACAAGCGAACTGCAGTCATGCGTCTTACCAACAGTCAGCTGAAATACCATACGAACTGGCGAATTCAGAACTCGCCGCTTGGATGACCCTGACGGGTGCAGAACCACCAACAGGAAGAGCAACTCATCGTCACAGAGAGTGTGATTTTTGATATACAGACACGGCATGGACCGGCCTTCATGAGTCCACTAGAGGTACACGTGATCGTGATCGCCTGCTAGATTCACGAGCTCTGGTGGTTGGGTGCTTAGCTCCCTCTGTGACTGCTCTGGGCCTGCGCCTGTCAGACGAGTATACTAGGTACAGTTCGCAGTCGGAGTAAGGTTAGGTACAAGACTCTGTGTACCGCATTTGTGCCACCACTGTCGAGAAAAAGTCGACGCAAGAGGGGTTCATGGACTGGTTTGTAGAGGAGGAGGCGGTAAAATAACAGAGGCACAGTATGCTAAACGACGTCATCTGAAGAGCGGTAAGCACAGCGAAAATCCCTCGCACAAAGAACCTCTCTCAAGAGAGAATGGAAAACGACCAGGCGGTGTCACGCTGATCCTTTGGTCACGTGGACGATGCCAGGCATAGGATGGGACAGTGCTCGAGAAGCCGCCGAACGCGCAAATATGTCCAAGAGGGTGACATACTCCACCGTGATTAGCACCCATTAGTCCCCGGAGCTGCCGTCATCCGCCGCCAGTCGCTAAGCCCTCGAGTCGAAGTCAGTCGCTAACTCTCCGAGTCAGTCGCTAATGTTGTATCTGTATTATTTGTTATCTTGCAGCCAGGGCCGTCTTTACAGCATTGTAGGCCCTGGGCAAAGCAATGCACTGAGGCCCCTACTCACCGACACACATACAAAATAATTGAAACATAGATGTATTGTTATTTTCAACATTTCACTTTGTAACGAAATGAATGTTTAAACATAAAGAAGCATATATACTGTAATGCGAAGATTAGTCAATGCAAACTTTTGAACAATATAACATTTTAAGCACTGAAAACACAAATATTTCAAAATAAAAATTATTAATTGGTTACAGAGTCTTATAGAGATGGTCCTGTTACTGTATCAATTACTTATTAGTACGTACGCAAAATTCCGTGAAAAATTGCCCCCTCCCCATAGGGGGCCATCCCAGTGCATATTTTAAGGGATTTGGACTACTGGGACCAGGTGGCATAGGCATAACCAGAGGTTCGTGCGCCCGGGGTTTCCAGACATGTATTATATTATGAGTTATTTTCGTTCACCATAATATAACTTTATGTGGAGTTATGTTCCTGAAATTGATGAAATTTATTGATGAATTGAATTTATTTGTCAATTATCGATCTTGAAAATTTTCTTCGTTACTTCCGCCAAAATTTCTGATGACCTTTTTTTTTTGCTTTTCGCCTTTTTAGTTACTTACTTCGTGCCTGATTTCTATCCTTCGCCCCGCCAACAACGCCCCCCCCCCTTTGCCACTGACACTGACTGGTGGGACAAAGTCTCCTACCATCGGTCCATGTTATTGAAAACTAACATGAAATTAGAGTATTACCTAGGGCAAATCACCAAAACTACTGGGACATATCCTAAAACTACTGGGACATATCCTAAAACTACTGGGACATATCCTAAAACTACTGGGACATATCCTAAAACTACTGGGACATATCCTAAAACTACTGGGACATTTGTCGCAGTAGTTACAATGTTAAAATATGCACTGGGCCATCCATTTAGTACGTACGCATGAGGGGGTAACCCGAATGCACATGTTTGCGTATGGTCTGTTAAAGGCCACTTATAATAATGTACGCACGCATGGGGAACGGGGGGGGGCTGATGAAATCTCGACACTATCACACGCAGCTCTGCAGGCCGACACATTCTGGCTGCTCCATGGATTTATGTAGGCCTATAGTATAGGCCTAATACCCATCTTTCAATCTTGGCTAATTTAACCGCAGACTGCCGCTGGGCACTTCTGAAAGGCTTTTGCTGTGAGAAGCGCTTTATAATAGCCAAATACAATACAATACAATTTGAGCTGGAGCAGCGCTCCGTTGGTCCTACCGCTGCCAAGACTTCAGTAATATATATATATATATATATATATATATATATTATCTGTATATATATACACTGGAGTGATTCATGTATAAAAAGTAAGCCAAACCCTTTCAATGCTCAAACAAATATTAAAACTTGAACTATATAGTTTTATTAATGCCTTTTTTTAAAATTAGTTTATGTTTTAGATGCTAGGTGTTTTTTATTTTAGCTTTAGTGACTTCCGGTTTTATATTTCCTACTGCATGTTAAAAAGTTTTAGTTATTTCGCCGAGTCTGGCAATATTTCTCCCGCATACAGCTTTTAGCACCACAAAGGATTCACGATAGAAAACATAAACAAGAAACTAGCAATTACCACCTAAAAAATCGGACCTTTAAAAGTAAAGAAGATTACCGACAGCAGGTGATAAAAGGTTCAAAAACATCCAAGGAATTACAGCAGTTTTCGTTAATTTCTACGTTAAAGTTTTCGTTATTATTAAAAACATTGGACCAGAAGCGGATTAGATAAATTGCTTCGTAAAATTAGGGTTACAGGGTCAAGTCCAAATTTCTGCGCGTCATTGGTAGTGGCAGACGAATCTGCGTAGCGTACACTGAAGAAAACGTTGCCTTTGTCGACGATCCTGCTTGAATAGGGCAGGCGGTCGAACTGTCGGGACGCGTATTAGTAGGCTGCTACGGGTCCAATGCTGTGAGGAGCCAGTAGAAACACGAGTTATAAATAGCGTGACCTAATTTCTGGCTTCCTTAGAAGTAAGTAAGATAAACACTATATGTGGAACGTGAAAATTCGTTTTGTTCAGAAAACCAATCTCACAAAAACGCAGAAATGCTAACATGAGTGATAATGGACAATGTAATTAGAAAATTTTAAAATAGCAAATATTTTATATAAGGATCTGGGAATAAATTGAGAGTTGTCTTTGGGTGGGAGAGTATGGATGTGTGCTCCAAGTCTTAATTCGTTAAAGGAGGGATCGGAGTAGAAGTAGGAGTTGGCGTTCTGTAATAGAGAAGAGTTCGGCTATATTAGTCAGTTCATAGACTGTTGGAAAGGATTATTCTAGGTAACGTAGGCATTTGGCTCTTTTTGTTAGCTTTTCCAGGAGTTCTTTAACTAATTTATACTCCATTATTCTTGCATAAGGCTAGTTATTATTAGTTGGCCATGCTAGGAGTGTTTTCCAGTCGTTTCTTGAGCTTTAGTCATATTTGTCTGTATTTGTCTTTATCTGAATAATATCCCTTTCCATTAATACAGTTGAATTATTTAGCCACGCTTTAACAGTTGGTAACCATGATTATCGAGTCTGCATTCAAAATTCATCTCCCAGAAGTATGTGCTTCATCAGTCTGAATACTGTATGAACAATGAAACAGTAACTTCAAGTGTACTGATGACAGTGTATTCTATGTTCCTTGGTTGATCAATCCAGTCCACATGCTTTACCATTTTAAAGGATCTATGGCTCATTTTGATGTAATCAAACACATTGGTTTCCAGTTACACTGTACCTAGATAACTGGCATGATATTCAGAAAGCAACCTATGCCAAAACTTAATAACCCTGTCATTGTCCTTATATTTATGAGGATTATGAAATCATTTGTGTAAAATGAAATCATTTGTGTAAAGCATTTGCTAAGAGGCTAGGTTTTCGTTATGTGTTTTCGTTTTGCTTTTCGTTATGTGTAAAGGTTATTATCGAGGAATAACTCTCCAAATACGTATCAACAGCCTTGGGGTGCGAAAACTCCCTCATTTCAAGAAATCTATAAACGATAACTTTAAGAACTTTCCATTCATAATCTTGGCGTACTTGTAACTAAATGCGTGTTACTGCGCCATATAAATGTGTCGTAATTATTATTATTATTAATCTCTATTTTGCAACAAGTTTCATCTTTGTATTTTGTTACGCTTGACGGCGGCAGCCCCCAAATCCTATTTAGAACGGTTTATATTCTGACTATCCTGCTTGAATAGGGCAGGCGGTCGAACTGTCGGGACTCGGTGCAGTGAGTAAAGTAAGTAAGTAAGTATATCCTTTATTGAACCACCAACTGCTAACCGCATTTTGGTGTACAAAGATCAACAAATATAAAAAATCAAGTGTTAAGCATCCGTGTGATAAATGTTTTTTTACGAGATAGAGAGTTTGCCTTAGGTATAATTCTATTGTGGGTTCTGGAGCGTAGCGAGTGTGAAACAGTTTTCACGGAAGGCAGTAGGCTTAGCTGATGTAATACATGTGCAGGGTTGCTGATGATGTGCACAGCTGCTGCACGACAGTGAGTAGCAGTCAGAGGTAACGGGTATAGGCTACAAGTGTGTTATCCTTTCCCACAGCCCTACTTACTTTCCTGATCGCTGAACTGTGACTCATTTGAAGGAAGGCCAATATAGACAGTATTGTCGAGTTTTACCCCCCCCCCGTTCCGATGCGTACGCAAGCATCTGCAATCAGAAGCATTTGTGCTACCCCGCCCCCTCGATGCGTACATACTAAATGGATGACCCCTTAGTCAATACAATCGTTTGCGAAATTGCTTTGCAGTGAATTGATTTATAAATGGCTTGAAGTCAGTCGTCTTTCAAGAGGAAGTCATTTTCAATGCACACGAATGAAAGCCAGTTGAAACGCTGCTACCCCATTGTGTTGCAAAGCTTCGAGGTATTCCGAGAGAAAAGGAAAGTTTTAAGGTGAGAGAAGAGAAAGAGGTAGAAATGTTACCAAAGAGGATTGTAGAGCGTAGAGAAGGAGGAAGTCCTTTCTATAGGGAGGGACCTATGCAGGCATAGAAACACACTCATAAATGGCATCGTTTAATTTTGGCGTGGCCTCACCAAGACTGGTTTCCGCCAACAAAGTAGCCCGCAGGTCTTGTCTCGTCTGAAACCCATAGACTCATAGAGGTTAATAAATCAGTAAAAATATCTGAGAGGCAGGAAGCCAATGCACATTGACATGAGTAAATAAATGTTTAAAGCATACATGGCTCCTTTGAAATTTCTCAAAACCGTGAACCAAAGAAGGTGGGCCTGTACGCTAGATTAATATCAAATTTGGACATAGGCCTATAATAGCGAAGAATAATTCATAGTAGAACATTGTAGGCCTATAGGCTACGCACTATTTAAAACCTCTATGTTATTGTTATTCTTATCATCATCATCATTGTTCTAATTACAATTGCTCAGGTGGTTATTTCTTGTGCTAATTTATAAATAAACTATACATTTTGTAGCGGGAAAAAGATAAGTCATGATAATGTTAACAATTGTCTGAGATGAGAATCTCTGTTATAATGTTAGTCGATGGTCAATACCAAAGCAAATCCTGTGTCAATGGATACAGATAGGCCCTAAATGAATTCATTTTTGAATGCTCTTTATTTTCTCTTCTAAATTTAATTTCAGTTTTCAAGAAACTGCAATCTATGATTAATTTTTCTTCAGTCAAATAACTGATTTCAATTCTTCAAAAGCACTAAATTTTGAAATATGTCCACATGTGATGAATTGATCACCGTTGCTCGATTCTTGTCGGTGTCTCTCTGTTTCTTTAGACCTGAAAACATGAAAAAGTTCCTAATATCATACTTGTGAAAGTTTATTACCTGTTTTCATCAATGCTTTAAGTACCATAATCGTCATTATCATCATATAATTATTGTCATCCCAGTTAATCTATTTTAATTTTCAAATGACTTTTCATGTACTGCCACCTTCTTGCTATAGAAATAGACGGAGTAAATGGACGATATAATTATAGTCCACCTACTTTGTGCCCATGATTAAGATTCATAAATGTTTCTTTTAGTTATTGTAGATCTCACATGTTGTCCTGAACTTTGGTGTACCCAAAGATCGGTTCTTTACCCCTTGCTTTTAACGCTTTATAGGCTACGTCTGATGTTAGTTAGCTCTCTGCTGCGGTCACGTCGTCTTTTGCACTAGCTATAACATTATGCTGATGACATACAATCGTATGTACACTGCCGTGCGGCTGACGGTGGCCTCTACTGGGATGATGTTCTCTGCCATCAATGCAATATTATGCGGTTGAATGGCTTGAAACCGTTTGCTTTTGAGCTTATCCAAAACCCAGTTTGCCTGGCTTGGCAGCAACAGACACCTGGCCGGTGTAGATCAGCACCTGTAAGCAGCACCTTCATGTCGCTTTGTCACTTACTGTTCGCAACAAAGTCTTGGGGTGACGCTGTGTTCCTTCGCCATGCCTTTGTCACTAGCAGAGTTGATCACTGTTTCTTGATTCTTGCCGGTCTTCCTTCAGATTTAATAAGGCGTCTTGGCCGAAACAGGTCCCTCCTTCTGCTGCCAGGCTTATTGGTCGTATTCAGAAATAATATTTCGGAATACGACCAATAAGCCTGGCAGCAGAAGGAAAACATCAAGCATGTAACAATTTATGTTACATGCTTGATGTTTTCCGCTGGCTCCCTGCCTCGCAACGCATCGTTTACAGAAGAGCTGCGCTTGCCTCTGTACGTTATTGCGAGTAAGTCTACAATCAGTCTGGACTCCACGTCAATTTTCTAACTTATGAAGAAGCTTCGATGATTGTGTGGATCGAATTACGGGATTTTTAAACTATGGAAGCATAATATGCAAAGCGCTCACTGTTGCTACAATTTCCAGCAAACAGAAACAGCATCAAGTGCAATGTTGTAGTGCCTAGAATTAATAGCCTCGTCGAACTTGGATGAAAATTACATTACATTTAGTAATCTGCATTAAAATCAGCATTAGACATAATTATTTCTGTATATTTGGCAATTAGGCCTATACTAAATTAATGAGCTCTCCACAGTACAATAACATACCTATATAGGCCTATATAGGCCTACCTATTCTATATCTGGCTTTTGTGATAGACTTTCGTGACAGAGTAAGGTCCCGTCGTTCAAGGAAATCGTTGAAAGGAGTTTGTATTCTCCTTAAAATGTCTCTATCTCATAGTAGTCCTACGTGTCTTTCTGAGGCCGCTGGCTTTATAAGTTAGAAAGTCTAGTCAGAGTGCTATATCATGTTAAGTCGGAATTCAATGAAAGACCACCAGCTGCACTTTGAAACCTATCTCCAGTCGCGATTCAGAAATGTGCCTAAAGACGTTCTGTCCCATTTTGCTCAATTGCATATTTGCGTTAAGCTCTTGTTTATGCTGCATAGGCTACTTTAACAAACTGAAAATAAAATTAGTTCGAAACATTTATAAACATTTATAAACTCAACCGAAACGGATATTTCGAAATCCTTTTGCCGCCAAATGCATGGATACTCAAAAGCTGCTATATCAAGTACTCTCCCGTTTTATACGAATAGATATTATGTAATAATGCTTATAGATAGATATACGTAGACCTCTAGGCTATCAGAAAATGTTTGTGTACATACATCAGGTTTTCAGAATGGTGCATGAACCAGTAATACCTATAGAGAAATAAGCGAAAACCGCCAGTATAAGCTGAACAAAACTACTTTATTCAAAAGCACCACAGCAAATTATAAAAAAACATCATCATCACCAACATAATAATCATAGCCATCATCATCATCATCATCATAATCGCCATCATCGTTATCATCATTATTGACATTATCATCGTCATAATCATAATCGCTATCACCATCACCATAATAATCTTCATCATCAACACCACCATCATCACCTTCGTCATCAACATAATCGCCGTCATCATCGTCGACATCATCATGGCCATCATCATCGCAATCATCATCACTATCATCATCGCCATAATTTTCGCCGTTATCATCGCCATCATGATAATCGATATCATCATCGCTCGTCATCATCATAATTATTATCGCCACCACCACCTGTCCATCAAAACCTTAAGAATGACATGGACAGTGGACTTACAGTCTGCCCACTGTTTCGTACAATCCACTGTGCCTATGCAAACATCTGTACATTTTGCGAGAGCGTCAAGTTCGCAAACATATTGCCCTGTAGGAAGTTGGATTGTAGGAAGTGCCACGCTCACTAAATTAAGCCAAGAGAACTCAATATTAAAATCAATACAATATAGTATTATTTTTTATTAATACTTAAATTTTACTATAGGTTGTGGAGGAGGTTTGTTTCACACGGAAGGACCCACACTGTCAAAGGCACGTTGTTGAGCCATAGCAGTCCTTTCCCCCGGAACAAGCAGATCAAAACGATCCGTAGACCGGAGAGGGCCGAAAGAGGCAGCAGAGAAGTTTGAGCAAAAATATTTAGGAGCTAGACTCTGTTGAGTTCTTAAGACTAAGAGCATTATTGTAATTGTAATTGTAACAGAAAATATTTATAGGCCTATAGCGCCGCTCACCCAGCCTGCGTCAGTGACTGCGTCAGCGAACAAGGAAGTCTTAATGTAAAGCGTCTCCGGAACTGGGAAGGTCAGAGGGCTAGTAACTCAAGGCGAAGAGACTGGGAAAGAGAGTTCCCAGCTGATGGGCCAACACTGGCAAAGCACCTAGAGAAGGCCGTAGCACAGCGCATGCGAGGGACAACCAAAAGTCCACGGATCGAAGATCGTAAAGTGGCCTTCGCAGGTAAGGAGAAGACAAAGGTGCAAAAGGACCTCAGGTAGGATGGGGCCGCCCGAACAAGGCAGTTACGCATGAGGAAAATGGTTTTGAACTGTACACGCTGTTGAATAGGGAGCCAGTGAAGGGTATCCTGAATATAGCCTGAGATATGGGCAAACCTTGAAATGTCGCCTATAAGCCGAGCAGCTGCATTAAGAATAGACTTGAATTTGTGAGTATTAGAGGCGGAGAGACCAATGGTAGGCCCTATATTTTCTAACGCTTTGAAAATTGCTAAGGTTGTTCCAATCTTTAAAAGGGGTGATACAGGATAAGTGGCTAATTACAGACCCATCTCAGTCTTCCCGTTCCTTGCTAAAATATTTTAAAAATTGAAGTACGAAGGACTAAGCAGCTTTCTTTAAAAAGCTAATTATTATGTTTCCATTCCAAGGTTAGGTCAGTACTGAGTATTATGTCAACACACATAATATATCGATCTTCGTATAAGCATGCATGATTAACAAAGATAAACTGTTTAGCAGTCTTACCATGGGCAACAACCAGAAGGCAGAACACGAGAACCACGAATGTCTTCATCTAAAAATTATCACATTTCAAATCTAGCTGCTGATCATACGATTCATGATGATTAAAGCTGAAACATCATGCCACGATGATTAATTTGTGATTTTTGTATAAAACCAATCAAAGCTCGCTGAACCTAACAAGTTTGTTTTTGTCCTCCATTCATAAGTAGGCCTACACGGGGTCATTCCTCGTTAATAGGCCTATCAATCGCCTTCTTCCACTTGTTAACCATCGGTCATCCACCCTAAGTGTGGCATACACTTATTTTTTATGAGTGTAATAAGTTTCTGCTAAATGTGTCGAACTTTCGATTTGTGTCGTCTGACCATATGACCGGTAGTAATTTTGAACCATATTGCCCAACCTTTGTAATTCACCCAGATTTCGCGCTGGCATACTGATGAACCTACGGCGGAGTTTGTTCATAACGTAGAAGTGTAAAATTGCGTGACGTATAGGGCTACGACATGAAATTCTATGCATAGCGTGTGTCTTCCTATTTTCAAGCCAAGGCTCGTTTTCGTCGATCTTACTCCTCTGGGAATGGAAATTGAATTACCCTCAGCCGTTTTCTTTATTATCCAACCTAATTCTGTCCTGGCCATAGCCGTCCATCCACGACACACTTGATAATCGTGTTTAATGACTGTCCTATGATCGATATGTGTTCTGTGTCTACGGGAGAGCTTTCCCGTGTCGAAAAGTCGATGAAGTTTTTGCCATCATTGCTTCACAGTTCACATTCTGTAGACCCTCGTTTTAAAGCTCTCTTGACCTTTATTGCCGAATATTAATACCTCAGTAGGCCTATAATATACGATGTATTGAGTTTTGACAATATTAGCCTTTGTGAGCAATAAAGAGCGATTCTCTGTCACAGGTTGGTTCGTCGGGTTTGAATTGAATATTTTTTTAAATATTTGTCTAAGACATTATTTTCTTTTTTTGTAAATGTCAGCAATGAGCTCAATAACCGAATATAAAATGAAATGTGAAGCATGTGTACGTTTCCTACGAGACACTTATATGGATAACAATCATTCGTTTCATCGGCAATTAGCCAACAAGAGAAAAAAACTGATCTTTTTCATGAAATCTGTATGCAACAATTAAAACCACGCAGCTCTTGTCAAAGCAATCGAGTGTTAAAGCACCGTTTACCTTAATCTGTTCTAAAGGCCCATAGCGTCTTACCTTTTCCAACTATTTCAGTTTCTTCTCACTTCTTCGGCAACAGAGTCGCTGACGATGTGTCGAGCAGAATGTCTGAAGTTGAACACGCTGAACAATCTCCTCTCGCCGATATTTATACCGTAAAGACAAATTTAATAATTCTCTGCTGCTTGATTTACAAACGCCATAACATGAAATAAAACGCATAAATATGCCATCTTTCGGTTATCGCCTGTCAATTCTGACAGATAACAGACAAAAGATGGCAAATTTATGCCTACGTAACCAAACCTTATCTCTTCTTAGCCTTTCGATAAGATGAGATGAGTCTGATCTTATATTGCTTTACTTTTGCCCTACACTATACGTCACCATTACTTTAGCTCAACTTGCTTTATCTTTACCTTACCTGACCTTTACCATGTCATGCTTTCTTCACATTACCTTGTCTAAACTTTACCCTAGCATAATTATATTATTGTATTGTATCTATCATAATTATATTATTGTATTGTATCTAATTTATATAGCGCCTCTCGCAGTGCACACCAATCAGAGGCTCCACAGAAGTTATTAATTGACTATTACTCGTATAATTATTATATCTCACAATGCTAATCTCGCCTATATGCCCTAATGAAATATTGTGTGAGAGTAGGCTAATAAGGCGAACTGTTTTTAATGAGTACTTCGAGAGACACCTTGACCTACATGACCTTACCGCACGCCACCAACCTACTTTCGGCCTACACCAGATCTTATTTTGTCATTACTGTCGGAATGGTGTAATTAATGGTGTCACGACAATTCGTCTACCGACATTTCGTCTACGGCACTTTGTCTACAGACATTTCGTCTACCGACATTTCGTCTACAAAGTTATTTGATATTGTCAATTTAAAATGGAAGCTGGATTGATGAAAAAACTGTTTCCCTAAATGGAAGTGAGATTGGTGAAAACATTCCTGTGTTGAAATAGAAGCTGGATTGATCGGAATAATTTTTCCCGTAAATAGAAGCTGGAAATCAACCTGGATGCATGCATGAAAATATATTTCCATTCAATAGAAGCTGGATTGATGAAAATAATCTTGTCAGTAATTAGAAGCCGGATTCCTGAGAATATAACCTATAGCATGTTTTAGCGAAGCTATAAGAAAGAGACCTCTGTTGATTAGCTGTAATGAATACAGATACACTTGTAGACGAAATGTCGTTAAACGAAGTGTCTGTAGACGAAGTGTCGTAGACGAAATATCGGTAGACGAATTGTCGCGGAACCGTAATTAATACGAGAGCTGCATGAACCCAGATCTAATCTTCAAATAAAGGACGTCATTGCATACGCCCATATCTAATCTTCTTCATCAGATAAAGGACGTCAGTGCAATCATGTCAACCGTAATTTAAGTTTGCTCTTTTGTAGAAGATATTACAATATTTTCATCGCTTGATGCCTTGTTCATTCGGCGCCATACTTAAACTATTACAATGGATCTAGCAAGTTATCAATTAATTATATCATATGACAATTGCGTTGACAGGTGACATGGTCTCGTCTAACCGATACCATGTCACTCCCGCTCTTCGTTCTCTACACTGGCTTCCTGTCTGTGAGCGTATCCGCTTCAAGCTGGCACTCCTCACCTACAGAGCACGTGCATGATCATCTGCCAATTCGTACTCGCCTTCCACGGTCACATCTTGCAACTCTGTTAAAGGCCAATCCTCTCTGCGGTCAGCATCTGATGGAAAGTATGTTGTTCCTAAACACGTCTTGTCTTTGGCCGGCGTTCATTCACAGTTGCCGATCCCTCCATCTGGAACTCTCCTCCTTTTCATGTTCGCAACTCTCTTAGCGAGATGAAGGAGCGCTATAAATGTTTTTGGAATGTCTACCTATGACTCTTAATGGTTGCCCCGCTTCAAAGTGCCCTCCTGAACTTTGTAACGAAGGCATTATCAAATTACAGTTGTATTGTATTGTAATAATTACTACCTTACAATGTTCATCGCACCAACGTGCCCTAGTCAAATAAGTCGATATAACGATATCTCAGGTGGCTGATTAGAAATATATTGATCCTTTCTACGTTGTCTCAATTTTTCTATTTTGTAAATTGGATTTTATTCTTATCCCAGAAATTATTAGAATGTCTCCTGGTGGCTAGTTATTACTATTATCGATTTTTGAACTTTGTTTCAATAAACCATGTTTCAATTTTCCAAGATTGTACAAGATTGTATTGTATTGTATAGATTTCGTTCTCATGCGTGAAATTATTGCAATAAATATTATCTCCAGGTGGCTGATTACAATCACGATGACAACTATCGATTATTGTGACTTTCCATCAGGTTTCTACTATTCAAATTTTCCAATGTTAGTCGAAGCATCAGCTCTTTCTATAATATTGTACCTCTAATTACCTTACTCTGCTTAGCTCTACAATTCCACATTTTACCCTACCTTCACCTTGCCTGCTTTACCTTATAATTATTACATTGCTTTCCCGAACTTTACATTACGCTACTTTACGTTAGTTCAATCAACCTTACCTTTACATTACCTTACGCTGCTTCGCTTTGCATTGTCTTGCCTCAGCTTTTCTCTCAATTGCTTCACCTTCCCTTATCCTTTTCTTACATTACCTCACCATACGTTAACCCTACAACGGTTACAGTTCACCTTATCTGACCTTACATTTTCCTTAATTTGCCTCAACTGATCGTATCTTAACCTATCTAACATTCTTTACCTCCCTAACCTCCCTTCAGAATCGTATGAGTTGTGAGGCGCATTATCTTCATTGTGTGCTTTAGATGAATGTGGGCACTATTTTTTAGAATGTCGTGGAGCTTATGCTGAGCTATGCATCTACGTTGAATAGATTCGGCGTGCACATTGGCGGTGCCTTTGTATTGATTCTCGAAGGCACCGCATTCACCATTATTTGAAATCCTTCAGTTTCATCGACACTGTCACATCTGGTAATGGTGCACAAATTGTATTGTATTGTATTGTATTTGAACACTTGTTATAGCGCCCCTCACAGATTCCTATTTAGAGGCGCTCCCGACTACTGCGCGGACGCTGAATCGGAGTTTCACGCCGAAGCGCATGAGCAATTGCGATTGAAGGACTTGCCCAGGGTCCCTACGCGGCGGCATTGAGGTGGATTCCAACCCGCAACCCTCCAGCTGCAAGGCACCGCACATACCCTACACCACCGCGCCCCAGTTGTATTGTGTTGTATTGTATTGTATTGTATTGTACTCCACGTTTATATTGCGACCGATCCACCCGCAGCAAAGGTCGAAAAAACTAATCTCTGATAAACCGACCGACCTGGAGTCGAACCCGCAGCATATCGCAAAAGCGAACAATGTGAGCACGAAAGCAACTAGACTTTCTATAGCAAACAGGTTTTGATCCTGTTTCAAGCAGATTTAGACTAATTATGTCCTCCCTTGAGAGAGTCTTGGGGTCTGCGGCGCGCCTTGTTGGTTCCATACCTCGCTATGGTAGTGTATCTTCCTACATGCATCATACTCTACACTAGCTTCCGGCAGCGTATTCTGTATCGGCTTTGCTCTCTCGTCTGGCTTGGGTACAGCTCCTCGCTACTTATGTTTCATCTTTACTCTCTCTTCCTCTCTTACAGGTCGCTCAGCCTTCCGTTCCTCTTCTCGCGGTGATTTTTTGGTTCCATTTGCCCGCACTGCTACTATGCAGCGCCGAACATTCTCTGTCGTTGGTCAAAGAGCGTGGAATGACTTGCCATCTTTCCTTCGCCTATCTCCTCGTAGTTACAAAACTTCCTTGTACGCCCTATTGAAGACTTTCCTCTATGATCAGGCCTGGCTCGGGAGCGCTGCTCGGTAGAGCCCTTTAAGAAGCGCTATATAAATTCTATGATTGATTGATTGATTGATATTCTCCGCCAGCAATTCAAAACTCATCTTTGTTTTAGGCACCAATAATTATTATCGTACCTAATGTAAGCCTCCTCGGCCTAGTGGGGACTTTCAAACACGGGAGAGCGAGAGCGAATTCAGGCATTTATAACCAGACTGAAGCGCAGAGACCTTCTCCTCTCGAACCACAAAATTATGGCAGCAGAAGACCTAGCATCTCTCTCAAACGATAGACCCTTTCAGGCAATCAAAGCAAACGCTGCACAGCCTCCTCCCACAAAAACACAGCTCATCTTTGACCTACGGCCTCGAGCACATGACTATCAGCTCCTTACCAAGGACAACCGTAACTTTAACCATTGCCTCTTGTCATATAGGCCAAAAGCATCTAAACTAATTATCCAAGGCACTGTACACTTAATTAAAAAGGAAAAGTATTGGCGTCATTTGAGGTAGGTACTTTCCTAGACTTCATCTATTTTTTTTAAATAATTGCATAGTCTTCTCTGGAATAAGAATAATATTTATTACTGAATTCACTTGTATATCCAAGCAGTTTAAGTTTTCTCTAGCTAGATCCCTGATGATAAGGTATACCAGCTCTTTCATCTCGAGATCCCATGTAGCAACTATAGACCTATAATATTGTCCAAAGCTTGGCAGTGGGTCCCTAGCCAGCGGGAGTCTATCCCTTCTAGGAGTGCCCTTTGTTCCTAATGATATAATGTACTTTCATCTACAAGTGCAATCACTATAAACTTTATTTAGGTTAAACAAGTAGAATAATAAAAATATTGAATAGCACATTAACTGATTTACTTGCTTAATGTTAATATTGTACTGGTCTGATTTTGTAATTGAACTGGTTCAATAAACTCGATTGATTGATTGATTGATTGATTGAGTGTATGACGATTTTACGGACTGTAAGTTGTCTAATAATTAAGTTTTACGTTACAGCAATTCATGCCTAGAAATAAGAACAGGGGCACATCTCTGTTTTATACGCTCTACGGTCATCTCTCTTGTTTTTTGCTTTTGTTGAGCCGTAAGTTGTTGTCTTTGGCCAATTGGTTTATATGAGTAAATTCTTCTTCTACTGTATGTGTGGATTCCACCAGAAGGTACGAGTCATCAAATCCTTAACCGTAACTTTGCAATGATAGCTCTCGCATATTTTGAAAATCAATTTGCTACTCTTCGACTGACGATATTGCATAAATTAGGTCTCAATAGTTCATCACTTGATATTTATGGAAATGCGTAGGCCTAGTTACATGTAGGCTATTGAGGCACACAAATGTCTATTCCAAACTTCGCCTGACCAATTTTGTTAGTATAATCTATAAACTAATACCAAACAACGATAATTTTACGTATTTCAGAAAGACTTTAATCGTTTTTTATACTTTCTGAGTGGTAAATTTAGCTTTCAGGGCAAAGTCGTAGTTTACGTTGCTAAATTATTTGATGTTGTCACTGTAAAATGGAAGCTGGATTGATGAAAACGTTCCTGTGTTCAAAATTGAAGTTTGATCGATCGAAATAATTTTTCCCGTAAATAGAAGCTGGATGGATGAAATTAAGTTTTCGATTCAATAGAAACTGGATTGATGAAAATAATTGTTTCCGTAATTAGAAGCTGGATCCATGAGAATATATCTTTGCTTAAATAAAAGTTCCATTGATGAAAAATATTTCTTTCATGAAATAGAAGTTGGATTGATAAAAGTAATTTTTGGCAAATTAAATAGAAGTTGGATTGATGAAATTGCTTTTAATTAAATGGAAGGTGGATTGATGATAGTTAACATGCACATAGGTAGGGGAGACCGGGGCATAATGGGATACTTAAGGCATTTTGAAATTTACGCCACATAGTTAATAAAAATTCAGGGTTTTCTTGTACTCAGACTATGCCAGCAGACCTATTGTACAGCATAGATTAGATTAATCCACTTAAGCATCACCCAGACCGAAGATAATGCTATCCTAGTAGTGTGTCCCAAAATCCCATTATGCCCCACCATAAGGGGTAAAATGGGATATACTTTTTCCATTATGCCCCATGATATATATCATCTAAAAGAGGGAATATAGGCCAGAACACATACTTTATAGCTTAACAAACTGTAACTTTGAACTTTTTACAACTAACTGTTTAACATGAACCATGAACAGCACTTTAATTACAGCATCATAACAGTAAAGTTTAAGCTAAAAGAAATCATTAAAATGTTTCCGTTATGAGGTCAGACTTCCCTCATTTGATAAAACGTGCTCGAAGCTGTAACGTGCAGAGGCCATACACAAATTTGATTACACGTTAGTTGACACCAGCACAACTGTTGTGTGTCCACTTCAACCACATCTGACTTCTGATCCCGCCTTCATCAGAGAACGCCTCACAACAGTGAAGACAATCATTTGTATCATCGTCCATCGGCAAGATTGTTGCAGATCGATATCTTTTGCCTTCTTGGGACATTGGTGCTTGTTTTTTCATGATATTTTTATTTTGTCATGTAATCGAATACATCAGACATTTTAGATGTCTGATGTCTGATGTCTGATGATTTTAGAAGTTTCTTTATAGCTTCTTTGTCCAGTTTAGGTATTGTGACGAAACTCTCCAGTTAGCTTTTCTTATACAGTTGTCATGACCAGATTTTTTCCAATTTTTTGATGACCTTATTTCTGGGCCCATACGGTGCCTTGAGTGGTTAGATATTGGTGGCATCGACTTCATTGGCCAATGGCTCAGTTGAAAGTTGACCAGGAGGGTGCTTCTCTACTTGCTGCGAGCTACCCAAGTCTTCCACTTTGTACTTCACCAATGGCTCCTGCCATTGCTGAGCACTTGATTTCGATTTTTGTCTGAACGAAGCAACTGTCTTTCTTTCTTTTCCATATCCAAATCGTCTGAAATTTGTAAACTATCACCTGGCCTATTAGGCTATATGAGTCACTCTTCTACGCATTAATAGCGAACACATTTTTATTGCAAAATAGGGCCTCACAAAAATAAGCAGCTGTCGAATCACAACATGGGGCAAAATGGGATATCTGTATCCCATTATGCCCCAACTAGCCAATATAGTAAGCCCGCCATTTTGACAAAATAATTATACTGAACTTGCTCAAAATTTCTTATGTGACTTTATATATTATGCTACATATTCAACGTATAAGATACATTTTTTATATCTCCACTATTTCTAGAAAAGCTTTGAATTATCAACGTACCTTACTTCGGACACCCTAAAAATCTACTTTTAGTCATAAAATTAGCAAGACGCGTCGATATCGCAATTGCCTTTGCCCTTCACCTTAAAAGATGTTTTATTTCCGATTGATAACGTCTTCAGCAATTAAAAGTGAGTAAGACGGATAATATTCAAGTTTCCCGTTATACCCCGGTATCCCATTATGCCCGGTCTCCCCTAGACTTCTTAATTACCAACGTCAAGTACGGCATTGAAGACATTAGAATAATTTAGCAACGTAAACTACGACTTTACCGCTTTCAGAATAAATGCTACTACCAATGAAAACGGAATGAGATGTGTGGCTTTGGTAGTTCCAGATATTCCCTGACATCGCGCCTTTCCATCTGCCAGTGACAGTCGATGACTCAGCGGACCACATCGCCAATCGTCGTTCCTCATCATCGAGTCGACGGACATCAGGAACTCTGCACTTGCTGCCATCTATCAACTCTTGTTGGACATCGGTTGGTTCTAGCTCTGCTTGTGTGCGCAAACCAGCTACTTCCGGTATTATGAGCAATGTATGCTAACTGATGAATACGCTGCTCTTAGTCACATTTAACGCCATGCAAAGGACCTTAGCTAGTGAGAATCTCTGTTTATTTTTTATAGTTATCTTAGCTATCTAGTTAAATACAGCGCTTTAGACATTTTTAGTAAATAAATAAATATGACACAACGCAAAAACAGCCTCAATACGGACCAGAATGTTGAAGAATGCGTAAGCTGGATATGAAGAGAATCTTCAAAACGGAAATGTGTTGGCTACAGATGATTGCATGGATAGCTAGACCAGAGAAATGTTGGCAAATATGACAACAGAGAATTCCTTGATATTCATTCAACCCTGCTGGACAAAGTCGTTCAGCGAAGATTCCGATGATTTGGCCATTAAATTCTGGAAGGAGTATCAATATCACACGCAAGATGCGAAGGACAGAGCAACCAAGCAAGGCAAAGACTTCCTTTGATAGACAGCTTAATGTAAAACAAAGATGCAATGAGACTTGAACTGAACATGAGAGGATCACTGGACTTGACAAATGACCGACCATAATTCTGAAAATCATGCATTCGCGCACATCAACGAGAAATGGATGGCGTCCGGAACTGATGAAATTATTGTCGGCGATGAGGACGAACGATAGGTCGTGACGGTTGGTTTCAAGACCATAGGCCTACACACATAGATTAAGCGAATCGTCTGAATATTGTTCACTTCTCACGATGTCTGTTTTCTTCCCCTTCAATAACAGAAAATGCTCACGCACACTTGCAAAGACGCTGCTAACCTACCAACCTACGTATTTAGAGCAAATCAATAACGTCGTCGATCAGACTCTAATTGCAAGTCTCGTGCAGGCCTAATCTACGTGCGTCTTTTGTCAAAAGTATTATTGTAAGCTTGGGTGCCGGATGGGTCGCCTTGTCGGTCTCGACCTCGGCTTACCCCAACACTTAGTGTGTTTTCCCACTGAGAGGTAGACAGGCTTTCTCCTCTGGCGCCCGCCATCGGTGAGGGGCTCTGGCTTCCATGCGCCAGGGAATGCTGTCCACCGTCAGTGGGCAGTTGGTTCACTCGAGCCAGGTCGGGCGCTACTCCGCTCTGTTGAGTTACCCGAGTTACTGCAACCCCATCTGGACCGGTCACGTGATGGGTGGAAGATGACCCAGGGTCTGGCAATTCCCTTTCAAAAGAGGAGGGTACCTGCAAAGGAAATCCTGCATTGTGCAGTGCAAGGTAATCTGGACGACTCTTACCTTGTAGTCGTTTGCTAACCCTTACCCCAGGTGGAGCTGCACTGGCTTCCCATCCCTGTCCATCTTCCTGTCCATCATTTATCCCCGAGGTGTCAGTGGTAAATGCATACGGGGTTGCTCCTGATTGGTGGTCAGATACCGATACTTTCGATCGATATGGGTTCGAACTCCGGTCTCTATCTCCCTCACCTATTTCCACTTCTTCCCTCCTCTGTATAGCCTCAATGAGACGGTTAACGCTATCGTTACTGTCAGATTGGGTGTAAATCACCGAACCGATAATATCCTCAGCCTTATTCTGCCTTTTTCTCATGTCCTCTTGCTTTTCTGTCAGTTCATTTACTCGTCTCGTCAAGTCGGTTAATCCATCTGTCAAGTCCTGTTGTCCGGTTAACATATCACGTAGTTTCATCGTCAAATCTCTCTGACCTCTACTCAACTCATACTGTCCATCCGACATCTCCCTCAATCTGCCTGTCACATCTTTCTGTCCTTTATTTAAGTCATTTTGCCCTTTCGACATATCTGTAAGTCGAGTCGACACTTCTCCAAAACTCTGCTCCATCCTACTTAAAATCAAATCTAACCCCGATAATGGTAAGTCCTTGGGCAACCTTTCCTGACCCTTACTTTGCATAGTTCCTTCTTCTCCTTCTTCAAATAAACCCTCCATAGACGGAGACAGACAAGACATGATTTTTAGATTATATTATTAAAGCATTGACAATATACTGAGGATTTTAGATATCTTAAACTAAGTCAGATTACAGCTATACGAATTCTGTCTCTAGATTTTGAATACTAATTAGGGTTATGTTTACCCTTTATGTTTATCCTATAGAAATATGTAGCCAATTGATTATTCAGATCTACTTAACATTCATGGGTCCCCTCAGACTTGGGCGGGTTAGGCAGCGGAAGGCGGTCGCAGTCTGGGCGTTGGCCGAGAGTGCTCGGCTCACAGCGGTAGAAGTGATCGGGGGAAAATCCGTTGCAAGTTTCCCGTCGTAACGCGTCACCTGAACTCAGCTGAGGCAGATTCACAATAGACAGAAATGTATCCCAATCTTGTCTTTTCTTTATCGAACTTTCGGCATTTGCGCACAGAATTCACCTCCGTCTTTCTTGGAATTGAATTATATCCTCCATTCGAACAGATTTCAATATTCACGAATCTAAACTACACCACGTACAATTCTTTCCTTTCGTTACCTACGATGCCTCACGATCAGACACATCAGTCGCTTACTATCGCTTTACGGTATATATACATTCGACGATTTACACAACCAGTCGAATATTCCACAGACACAATTATATCCAGTCTTCCACGTCCAAACCTAGGCGAATCTCTAATTACACCGTTCTCGGTTTTACGTCGAAGAATTTCACTCGCTCTACACTCGTCGCATTCGACATCAAACGATACGCTCTCACTCGCTCGTTTCACGATACACGGCCGACTTTTACGTGGCTAATCGGTATATCCACGGGCAACAGAATCCTTTTTCTTTTCGACGTTGAAATCACCTGCTAATCCGACAGGACTTTCACGTTTAAGATTTCTCAGGACTGCGCAAATTGCGGTCGTTGGACAGTTATTTTATAGGACGCTCCGTCGGTTGCAGCCTGCAGACGGGTCGCTCCAGCCAATCAGCGGCCTCGCACCTGCAGCTGTGTTTTGCTGCGACTGGGCGTCGGTTTTGGCAGCAGTGATGATGATGGCAATACTCAGGGAATATTTTTAGAAAATATTCACATTATCTTATCTATTCAAGAAATTTACGTGGCGTCAGTTGAGGAAATTAAGCAGACGCTTTATACGCTATCTTTTGTGATATCGTACAGAACAGACAAGAAAAGCTGACACCAGGAACTGATGAAAATGGCAACCACGACTACGACGCTTTAATTAATAGGCCTACTATAATAGTTTTTGTAGTATAGGTTCTATTACTTTACCGTAACATAAATAATTATATTGTCAGAATTTCAGAAGAAATTAATTTCATGGTAGCCTATTAGAATTTTCTGCATTATATTTATTTTTGATGGATAACGCTTAGAAAGACCATGTGCAGCTGCAGGGGTGATTTCGTTTGCGATTCTGTAATTCTGCAAAGCTCGACAATTTAATTGTGAACTCGGATTGCAATGTCTGCGAGAGGTACCGAGATCGAGTTCCGTAGGTGGACATGCTTTGTAGGCTGCTATTATCGCCGTGTATTGCAGGCTGTCTGTTCTGTTAGTAGTTAAGATTTATGTCTTCTGTCACTTGTGTTCTTGTGAATTGTTTCAATTGCATAACTGTACACTGTAACCGGTTGCGGTTTGTCAGCCGGATTGTTTCAATAAAGAATATTATTATTATTATTATTATTATTATTATTATTATTATTATTATTATTATTATTATTATTATTATTATTATCAAGTGACGCTGTGTGATATGTTATAACTGCGCGCTTTTGTCTTGCGCCTTTTTGTCGGGGTTATTATTGCGCGCATATATATGTCGGCGCGCATTTGTCGGCGCGCTTTCTCGACGCCCTTTTTGTCCTGCGCACTTTTGTTACGGCGCCGCGTATTTATTAGTGTGAATGGTCAACTTCATTTTTAGCGTATTTTATTATATACATGGCAAAAAGGAAGCTGGATAGATTAAAGTAATTCTTGATTAAATTAGAAGTTGAAGTGATTAAAATAATTTGCTTAACCAGAAATTGGAATGATGAAACTAATTTTTTTTAAATTGAAGTTGGATTGATGAAATAAAGTCTTGCCGTAAATGGAAGCTGGATTGATTAAAAATAATTTGCTTAATGAGAAGTTTTATTGACGGAAGCCTTGGCAAAAGAAACGCCTTTAAAAAGCGAGCGACCTATGGGAAAACAGTCATAAACATTCAAAATATTATAAGTGGATATTATTTGGACGAAAAAATCAAATTTTGTAAATTTACTTGGGACAAATAAGTTAAAATTAAATTTAAATCAAGAGTATTTATCACTCATAAGCGCCCCTTCTTTTTGCGCCCTAGGGCAAATGCCCTTCTGCACCCCTTTAGCTACGCCACTGTTAAGAATACATCGATCATACATGACAATCTTGATTACACATTTATGCCTATCTTTCATAACATCCAAACATAACGTAAATCTAAGCAGACTAAGGTAATAAATTTTATTACCTAATACTAAAAGGCTAAGTATGGTAATCCTCCAGTTTAGGTGTTTTAGATATCTGTAATTGATATATTTGATATGGATTTAAAATGAAAGCTGAATTGATGAAAATAATTGCTTACTTAAATTGAAGCTGAATAATTGATGAAAACAGTTTCTCGTGAAACTAGAGATTAGACTGATGAGAATAATTCTTTGCTTAAATAGAGGTCAAGTGATGAAAAGTGAACTGCAGTTTGAAAGGATACCAATGCAAAAATAATTTAAGCACATCAACTGGAGGGATACCATAAGTAAAACTGCAGTTTGAATGGATACCAAGGCAAAAATAATGTAAGCACATAAACTGGAGGAATATCATAAGTAGCAATAATCTAAAATAGTCTCACAAATGATGTACAACAAAATGCTGTATTAAATATCTAGTCCAGCAGAATTATTACTGCAGCTAAATTTAATATTTAACAATAAATTTATCAAGTAGTGGAACCAAGAATGAAAGATTTTATTCAGTCTTTAGTAAACTTGCATAAAATTTCATTTCTTGACCTGTATCAATTCTACAGTCGTAAAATTATTTGAGAAGGCAACACCTTAGATATGTGGTGCCTGTGCAAAGGAACCACTGGATTCTGTAAATGAGAATGCCTGCTATCTAAGTATTCTGAAATGAAAGTGGTACAAACTACAAACTAACTAACTATATCATGTAAGGACTTATCTAGAATCTTAATCTCAAATTACATTTATTACCAACTGCAATAATGTGGAAACACAATGCAGCACTGGTCCGCAACTAAGTCGTCAGGTGGAGAAAATCGATGATTAAAACAATGTGCTAGAAATTCTTTCTCTATTTCAAGCAATTTGTCACATATATCACATCAAAAAGTTTTTGACGAAGACCCTTTTCCATCCACATGAGGTTTGAATTTGCAAAGATACAGACATTCTCCATCTCTAATTGTCGGTGAAGGGCCAGCAATTTCATTAGAATACGGATATGTGTTCCTTGAGAAACGTTCATTTCGTTTACTACTAATTGAAATGAAATGATCAGACAGGTCAGCAATGGTTCCTCGTCTACAGACACTTCGTCTAATGACATTTCGTCTACAAGTGTATCTGTATCCATTATGGCTAATCAACAGAGGCCGCTTTCTTATAGTTTCGCTAAAACGTGCTATATATTCTCAGGAATCCAGCTTCTAAATACTGACAAGATTATTTTCATCAATCCAGCTTCTATTGAATGGTAACCTAGTTTCCAGCTTCTATTTACAGGAAATATTATTTCGATCAATCCGGCTTCTGTTTCAACACAGGAATGTTTTCATCAATCCCACTTCCATTTAGGGAAACAGTTTTTTTCATCAATCCAGCTTCCATTTTAAAGTGATAATATCAAATAACTTTGTAGACGAAATGTCAGTAGATGAAGTGTCGTAGACGAAAAGTCGGTAGACGAATTGTCGTGACACCGTCAGCAATTACTTCACTTCCAATTAAAAATCCTCAGGTTGTGTTCGTGCATGGAGTTCAAACTGCTCCTTAGCATAAGGTTCGTTGTGCGAGTGTTGCTCCTCAGTTGCATGACCTTTGTATGTTGTCTCGCTAGTATGGATTCTCAGGTGCCTTTTCAGAGTACTAACATCGATAAATGATTTCTCACATAGCAGACATTCGTATGGTTTCTCGCCAGTATGGGTTCTCATGTGCATGTTCAGAGTAGTACTTCGAGAAAATGATTTCTGACACAGCTGGCATCTGTGTGGTGTCTCGCCAGTATGGGTTCTCATGTGTGTTGTAAGATTACCACTGTTAGCAAATGATTTCTGACAAAACTGACAGCTGTATGGTTTTTCACCAGTATGGGTTCTCAAGTGCCTTTTCCAATGACTATGATCAGCAAATGATTTCTCACAAAACTGACAGCTGTATGGTGTTTCACCAGTGTGGGTCCTCATGTGTGTTTTCAGATGACTTTGAGCAGCATATGATTTCTGACATATCTGGCACCTGTATGGTTTTTCACCAGTATGGGTTCTCATATGCTTTTTCAGATTACTCCTCTGACTGAATGACTTCCAACAAATCTGACACCTGTAGGGTTTTTCTCCCATATGGATCATCGTAATCGCCATCAGGCTACTCATTTAATAGAAAATGTCACTGTTTTTTCTCCAATATTGGATCTTTGATGAGCTTTCAGATGATCTGTGTGTTTTATCAATGAATCGTATGTGCTTTTCCAATCACCAGATTCTTACCGAAGATGGAATAGTTGCCATTCCTAAAGGTTGTAAATCAACTGTAATGTTTTTGATGAGGGTCAATGAAATGCAGACGTCTTGCAACTGAATTTTGAAGCTCTAACAGAATGTTGCTCATCTTCTTCATGTACTTGCTAGAAACAACAGTATAAACTCAATTTTCATGAACATTTTTAAAATATAGTACGTAATTTAAGTGCTACTCCTTACAGTATAAAAACAGTTCTCCATTCATAGTTGAGTGACTAGTTGCTAAAAATTTGTCATGCTTACACCCTTAATGTTACTGCTCTGCTGTTTCTTTGCTTAAAATGAAATTGGAATGATGAAAGACATTCTTTTGGAAAAATAGAAGTTGGATGATTGACAGATATCATAGACATTGGTAGACTGCCTACTTTGCTGGGAGAAATGTCCGGGGGAATTGTTCTAGGGGAAATGTCCGCAACGGGGGGGTGGTGTTCGGATACCCTGCTCTCCTGCTCAAAACAGAATGGCGTAAATCTGTTAGCAGGCTGTCATATTATATCGTGGAAGATATTATTTAAAACTGCCAACTGAAATAAATATACAACAAAGGAACTTAAGTCATGAAAGGGACAAAGATCTTAAATGTGTGGCTGTTATCGAACAAAGTGAAAAAGCAAACTTCTTCAGACATTGTTGTGTAAGTGTGAACTCTGTAATTTATTCATTTATTTCACATTAATTCAAATGTATTATTTAAAATAAAGCATACTGAGTTTATATTGTAATTTTTCACATGTGCAATTTTTCCCATGTCATGGCAGAGCAAAGTATGGACAACCGCTACTTCAAACTGTGAATCAAAGAAATTGGCATTTCCCATGGCTATAGTTCTGTTACATTGTTTATGCTCCAGCCTATCTCCTTTCTAATCCATTACATTTAGTGACTATGATGGATATAGCAATATACCGATTGCTTCTTTGAAAGACTTGAATAAAGTTTCAGCTTACTAATAATGTTTTGTTATTCGTTTTCTCACAATAATCAGCATGTGATCTGAAATTGGAATAGGAAAACATAAGTTCATCTGCATATTCTGTCTAATTACACAGATTCATCTCAACTGTGAACTTGATATCTAAAACACCTGAAGACATAGTTAGGAATCTTATGCAAACTCTCTTATGCTCTAATTCACTAAACCCCATTTCAGTCTGCATACCATAAGTTTCAATAAATATAATACACTCTTTTTCCTATGACATCTTGAGTGCTATGGATAAGAGTAAGGTGACAGCACTTGTTCTTCTTGACTTATCTGCTGCTTTTGATGGCATGTTCATCCACTTTTTTGCATTGCATGTGGGTTTCTGATCGTAACACTGAATTGGTTTCCAATGTATATAGCCTATGTACATGCAATTAGTCAGAATACTTAAATGACATTTTCTTCCAAGACTTATCTAATGTGTGGTGTAACTCAGAGTTCCGCAATTTGCTCTGTTTTGTTCACAATGTATACCACTAGGTAGAAAACTTGGCAGTCATTCACTAGGGTATCATTTTTAAGCAGATGATACTTAAATTTATATTTCATTGGAGAGTTTATCTTGTAATTGTTAATTAAATATGCTAAAAATTTAATACACTTTTACCAAAATGTCCAATAGGTAAACCTGCATTTTAGCGTATGCAATTATTGGCCATTGCATCGGATTTCAGCATTTGTCGATTGGTCAAGATGGAAAGAATTCTTGGTAAATAGAAGTCAGATTGTTGAAAATAATTTTTGCTTCTAAGTGAGATTGACGCAAAGAATCTTCGGTAAATGTGTAGTTTACCTTACCTTAGACCTTAGTCCTTCCACGCACTTGCAGCGCATTGGGCGACACAGTTCCTCCATCCCATTCTGTCCTCCGCACTCTCCTCGGCCTCCTCCCAGGTCATTCCACCACCGTCCAGATCCTGCATGACCGTGCTTCAGCGTCGTAAATTATATTATCCGCCATTGCATGGGTTTCAGCGCTGATCGAAAACGAGTTGGATTGACCAAACGAATTCTTCCTAAATAGAAGTCGGATTGACGAAAATAATTCTTCTTTGAATAGAAGTGGGCCTGTTGAAAAGAATCTTGCCTAAATAGAAGCTGGATTAATAGAAAATAATTCTTGATTAAATAAAAGTTGTATTGATGAAAAATAATTCCTGCTTAAATAAAAGCTGGATTGATTAAGTGAATTCTTGCCAAATAGAAGCTGGATCAATGAAAAGGATTCTTGCCAAAGTAGAAGTTGGATTGATGAAAAATAATAATGATACAACAGGCGAATAATTCAATATGATAAAATGCAGGATTACCAACCTAAACTACGGGTTTACCTTGGGGTGGGCAGCGATTAAAAATTTTAATCGAAATTAATCGCACGATTAAAATTTTGAACGCCGCGATTAATTTTTAACGCATGTCACAATAGATAACAAGTACAACTACTGTACCGACTCGGAGTAATTACGTTGAATATGCGCTATATAAATGATTGCAGTCAATAAACAAAAAGCACACAATGCTTTTACTACTTATTTTTACTTTTTAGTGTTTACTTTTAAGTTTAAAGTTTAAACTGAGCGGTTTTATCAAGAATTGTTTTAGCGCATTTCTAGAAATAATTGGGTGCAGTGACAATCGCGTTAACTGCGTTAAAAATTTAATCGCGTTAATTAATTAACGCATTAATCGCGTTAATAACGCGTTAAATGCCCAGCCCTAGTTTACCTAATTTGGGCACCTCATCTAGAGGATTACCCAAAGCACTGAGTCTACCTACGGTTCTAGGACTGTTCATCAAAGGACGATTCATCAAGGGACTATTCATCATGAGAACACTTTATTGTTTTAGCGTTCTTTATTTTAATTATACGCATTATAACATATCGCTTCACCGTTTCATACATGTATATGACATTGTAATACCAATTTCCACGATAACAGTGATCAATCCAGCTTCTATTTACGCAAGTATTATTTTCATCAAGGCAACTTCTAGTTTCATAAACTATTTTCATCAATCCAACTTTTACTTTTACACAAAATTATTTTCATCATTTCAACTTCTATTTAAACTATAATTAATTTGCAAATCCAGCTACTATTTAAGCAAGAATTTTTTCATCAATCCAGCTTTTATAAATTATAAACAAGAAGTTTTTTCATCATTCCAACTTCTATTTAAACAATAATTCTTTCCATCAATCCAGCTTCGATTTAAGCCAAATTATTTTTATTATTCCAAATTCTGTTTAAGCAATAACTGTTTTTGTTATCAATCCAGCTTCAATTTTTAAGCAAAAATTCCTTGAAGCAATACAGCTTCTATTTATGCAACAAATATTTTTATCAATCCAATAACCCTCTTGACGAACAGTCCTTTGATGAAAAGACCTTTGATGAACAGTCCCTTGATGAATCGTCCATGATGAATAGTCCATTGATGAATCGTCCTCTGATGAACAGTCCGCATACCCTACCTGGTGTCACGACAATTCGTCTACCGACATTTCGTCTACGACACTTCGTCTACAGACATTTCGTCTACCGACATTTCGTCTACAAAGTTATTTGATATTGTCACTTTAAAATGGAAGCTGGATTGATGAAAAACTCTTTCCCTAAAATGGAAGTGGGATAGATTAAAACATTCCTGTGTTGAAATAGAATCTGGATTGATCGAAATAATTTTTCTCGTAAATAGAAGCTGGATACCAAGCTGGATGCATGGATGAAACTATGTTTCCATTCAATAGAAACTGGATTGATGTAAATAATTTTTTCGGTAATTAGAAGCTGGACTCCTGAGAATATATGGCACGTTTTAGTGGAACTATAAGAACGCGGCCTCTGTTGATTAGCCGTAATGGATACAGATACACTTGTAGACAAAATGTCGGTAGACGAAGTGTCGTAGACGAAAAGTCTGTAGACGAGTTGTCGCGGAACCACCCAACCTACATCTAGTGGTTTAGTGTTCGTCCGAATTACTTTCTAGGGATCGCCAGTGAGAAATGACGGCAATCCTCCGAACGCCGGTCCCAAATTGAAATAACTAGTAAAATGTGTCCATTTCAACTGCAGTTTATCTTTTCATCAATATGACTTCTATTTAGCAGGAATTGTTTTCATCAATCCCACTTCTATTTAACATAAATTCTTTTAATCAATCCCACTTCCATTTAGCCTAAGCAAAGCATTATTCTGATCAATCCAACTTGTAGTTTCAGGGTAAACTATTTTCGTCAATCCAGCTTCCATATATGCAATTATTTTACCCAATCCAGCTTTCATTTAAGCAATTATTCTAGTGAAACCAGCTTCAATTTAGGCAAACATTATTTCCACCAATCCCGCTTCCATTTCATGAAAGAAATTATTTTAATAAATACGGTTTCCATTTAGGTAAACAATTATTTTCGTCAATCCAGCTTCCATTTAAATAATTATTCTTGTCAATCCAACTTCCACTTAGGTAAAGAATCATTTTAGGTAAAGTCGTGGTTTAAGTTGCTAAATTATTCTAATGTCTTCAATGCCGTACTTGACGTTGGTAAGTAAGCAGTCTACCTATGTGCATGTTAACTATCATCAATCCAGCTTCCATTTCATCGAGAAATATTTTCATCAATCCAACTTCCATTTAATTGGAAAAAATTACTTTTATCAATCCAACTTCTATTTGACGAAAGAAATATTTTTCATCAATGGAACTTTTATTTAAGCAAAGATATGTTCTCATGGATCCAGCTTCTAATTACGGAAACAATTATTTTCATCAATCCAGCTTCTATTGAATCGAAAATTTAATTTCATCCATCCAGCTTCTATTTACGGAAAAAAATTATTTCGATCAATCCAACTTCAATTTTGAACACAGGAATGTTTTCATCAATCCCACTTCCATTTAGGGAAACAATTTTTTTATCAATCCATCTTCCATGTTTAATAATAAAGTGACAATATGAAATAATTTACCAACCTAAACTACGGGATTACCTGACTTTACCTCATTTTAATACGTTACATATTTCTCGCGGGATTTACGCTGGTACCATGCTCAGTTATGTGTCCTTTATTAAAATAGCACTGAAAAGCAGCAATTTGAATTTGGGACCGCCGTTCGGTGGATTACCGAAAAGACATTAAGCTCAAACCATACTAGTAGCAGATCTCTCATTGACCTAGCTGTCATTAGCTAAATGTGCTTCCCCACTAAATTCTATGCACAGAGTTATAAAATCTAACCAGGTTTGGGTTAAAGTGAACATCGGCTCGGTCGCCGATATGACTTATGTAAACAATATGGCCGCCCCAGATTTAGAAAAAATAGAGCGCTCTACCTTCCTACTGAAATATATGTCATAGTAAAACTCGAAGTTGGATGAACGATTAAAATATTTATAGCAGAAGTAGAAGTTGGATGAGGGATGAAAATATGTAGAAGTAGAAGTTGGATGAGCGATGAAAACATGTCTAAAATATGTGCTAAATAATTTTACGATGCTGTACGTATTGGGATTTGGGTAAATACAAGCTCCATTGATGAAAATAATTGTGTCCGCAAGTAGAAGTTGGCTTGATGAGAGGTATTGGACACTCACCCGCTTGCTGACTTACTTGCTTTCGCGGAAATATTTGGCTGTTTGTACATAGGTAGAGCGCTCTATTCTTTCCGAATCTGGGGCGGCCATATTGTTTATCTGGGTCATATTGGCGACCGAGCCGATGTTCACTTTAACCCAGGTTTGGCATTACAATGGAATTTTCCATAAATTAGTTTAGAATAATAATTATCATCGCACAAAATGGCGACCGATCAACGTGTTAAACTACAATGCAAAGTAAGCTGTAGTTTTTTAAGTATATCCTGTCACCTAGCGAATACAATTTAACGCGCTTTAGCCACCAAGATTAAAGGCTAATGCAAAAAATAATCAGTTTTTATTTCAGAAATTGCTATTTTTGACATTTAATTAATGACAGAATAAAACAAGTTATCAGACTATCGGGGAGCTGTCTCATTACAGCGCTTTAACGCTATATGCAAGTACCCCAAAGTCACAATCGTGATATCATAATCTCCAATAAAATTAAATATGGCTTCACTTAAAGTTCAGTGCCGAGAATCACGAGCGCTGCGTCGCATCAGAAGGTTTAATTGCTGCAGTGCAAAAGCGGGTATACACTAGGACGCGATCTATAACAGATAATTGGATAGATCATGCCATCATGGTAGAATTTCTTAAAGACACGAGGCTTAAATTTGGAGTAAAATTAGGATGGTAGCCTACAGGGGTCGTCCATTAATTATGTCAACAAAATAGGGGGGAGGAGGTTTGGAAAAGTTTGACAGTTGTTGACAAGGGGGGAGGGGGTTCGGTAAAAGTTGACGTCAACAAATTTTTTCCAATGAATCAACACAGACCCTTCAAAATGGTAGCGAAAACAATAAGTAATGCTAAAAATGTATAAAGTGCTCAATGTTTAATGCTACTAAAATGCTGGTAATAAACTAAACTCATATATTTTGAAATTCGAGATTGCATTTCTTAGTGTAAAACAATTTGAAAAATGATTCTACATGTATTGAGCCATTGTGTTTCTTTTTTGTAGGGGGAGGTTCTGGGATTGTTGAAATAATTTTTTAGGGGGTCCTTCAATGTTTGACAGTTGTTGACAAGGGGCGAGGGGGTCAGAAACTGCCTAAAATTTGTTGACATAATTAATGGACGACCCCACAGCATAATTATGCTTATGGAATAAACTGTCCTCAGTATTAAAGTAATTATATTACCTGATCCACCATACAGATTCGCCTGACTTGCACTTCTTGCAGCTTCTGCGTAGGTTATTAGCTCTGCGGGTATAGACCTACAGTCTAGGACGCGATATATAACAGATTAGTGGATAGATCGTTGTAGAATTTCTCGAAGATATTGTGAGAATCCAGCCTTTTTGTAACCAGTCAGTAGAAGATAGCCCACCTGAATAGAAGAATAACTAAAAACCAGGCCTTGTCCTAGTTTGTTAACTCGCCAATAATCTTGTAGGGAAGTAGGTCACGCAAGGATTCCTGGGATGCATACGTAGGGCGTCCTCCCTGTTTCTTGTGTTGCGGCTGGATGGTGGTAGACGTTTTTGTGTGTCGTTCTTGCAAATTGCAATCTAGATAATAATTTACGTTATCCGATACGAGGTACATGCCAGTTTGTGGGTTTTGTTCACAAGACTGAGGTGGTATCGTTGACGAATTTCTGTAGCGCCCAACTCTGTCTGTTTGAGGGCGTAAAAGTGGGTTTACTTACTTACTTCCCGCCCGATTAGAAATTGCAAATGGCCGCCCCTAAGTGAGCGCCGCGTAAGCACAGTAACCCTTCTGGTTTCTTTTGTGGTTGAATTGAGTGAAACCGATCCTTATCAAAGTTGTTATTGGCTGCATAGTGCATATAGTTAGTTTTGTAGTTGATTATGATTTGTGTTCACTTAATCACAAATTAATTACACTTGTATAGATCGATGCTGCAAATCACAGTTCTTAATTGATGTACACCACTGTGATTTAATCTGTTAAAACCTCAGTTATTGGCTAGTCCGACTGTAGCGATGACTGATTATTTTTCCGAGGAGGAGAAGGGGCCCGGAGAGAGGAGGGTTAGGGGGTATGCCCGATTAGTCCGTGAAAATGAGCTGTTACGATCAGAGTTCCTTCGGCTTAAGTCTGCCAAAGAGGGCATGCAATATGGTCGAGGCCCTGGTTACCCCGGATCTTTCAGGGATCTTGGGACCCCAATAATAGAAAAGAACCCTGATTCGCTGGAGAAGCGGGTTGACTCCACCGGAAGTCCGCAGGCACATGACCCGTCACCTTACACTCAGGCGCATCCCTGGTACAGTTGAGGAGTAGTGGTGAGGACCTGGATTACCCCGGAGGTGACCTTGGCGCAGGCACTGTCACTAGTGATAGCACTATCCTAATGCATAGACAAGATCCTGATGTAGAGTTACGATACCCTGTTCCTACAGTTTCAATAGATGAATAATAAACGGCGCCTATGCTCTATTGTCCCTACAGGGGCAAAGAGGTCCGGAAGTAGTGCTAAAAGAATCTAAAGGGGGTACCCAACAATATCAGGCCTAAATTTGGAACGAAATCCTTTAATCCGTAAAGAGTGAAACGACGTAAAGAGTGGAATACGAATCAATTGCTTACGGTCATGATGAAGTATTGTCGAGTGTAGTTGTAGTAGGAACGCCGCAAAGGAAAACGTTGATGACGGGACTATTGGACCTGACGACGGAAAGTTCCGATGTGCAGTGAGCAAGGCAGCTTGAGGTAATGCAACTCTGTGCCATGGCTGACTAAGGGAAATTTCCGGCAGGAGGAAATAGATTCGCTGCTATATTTGGAACCGTAATAATCACAAGGCTGATCGCCTAACCACCGCCTTTAACCCCGGGCTACCAAGGGGGTTATTACGACCCGCCCTAGGTTTTTGCTTCGAAAATTTGTTCCATGTGGAATATAATTTTGATAATTTAGGTAGCTGTAGCAGGATAATTTGCGCACATTTTGAGGTAAACACCATTGTGATTTCTCACGCCATTCAAAAGTTACACCCGATATACCCGAGGTACCAGGGGGGTTGATACGACCCCCTTAGTTTTTCGTCTATAGCGTACTCAGTTTTCTTCATGGAAGAGAAACAAATATACCATTCTTTAGAGGGATGCAGAGCTTCATTTGCATACTTACATGTTTGTCTTTTGAAAACCGGAAGTGATCAAAATAAATAATAATACCCGTAACATGCGTGAAAAATGGCTGAATGGAAGGACTCCCCTTAGTTTTTCGTCTATAGCGTACTCAGTTTTCTTCATGGAAGAGAAACAAATATACCATTCTTTAGAGGGAATGTAGGGCTTCATTTGCATACTTACATGTTTGTCTTTTGAAAACCGGAAGTGGTCAAAATAAATAATAATACGCGTAATCTGTGTGAAAATGGCTGAATACAGCTTCACAATGTAAAACCGATATATATGTATGGATGCATATTTATACGTATATAAAAATGTGTAGGTATGTATTTGTGTATCTTGGATGCATAGATCAGTTTCAAAACACACATAATCTTATATTTGTTTATCCAAAAAGTAAAAATGTACGCAATTATATAAAATATCGCTAATTATTGGTGCCTTTGTTAAAAATTATGTAATTTCGATGTGCATTCACATAATGTACAACTAAATATACCATTTTGTGCAGAAATGAATGTTGAATCCAATGCTGTATTACAAGTTATGATATGTGAAACCAAACACGAAATCCAGGGAAGGGTTGTCTCAACCCCCTTGGTAGCCGATGTCGCAAAAAAACCTTGGTAGCCTGAGGGTTAAGGATAGCTTTGGCCCAACGCATAAATGTTTAACGAATGCGTGTGATGATGATGATGTGTCGTTGATTGTTTTAGAATAATTAGTAATACCAAATATTGTTTAGTTACGCGTAGACTGTATTCTTGTCAGTTCTAATATATCTTGAATTGGTAGCTTTGTTGATTTATATACCATAGAGATGGAAGCAGAAACTGAAGAAATGATAGGAGAGTTAGACCAACCGGGTTCTAGCCTGGTGGAGGCCTTCAAGCGCCTGGTAGAAAGAAGGTTGAGAGAGTCGGAAGAGAGACAGGAGATGGTCTTACGAGACGTGGAGAGACGGCCACGAGAGTCGGAAGAGAGACAGACGGAATTATTAATGGCAATAATGAATAGATTGGGAGAGAGAGATAACGTAGAAGAGCCCTGAAGGACCAACCCACCTCGACAAGAGTCGAGGGTCCCTCGCCCAGGAACCAGCCTTCCCTCGGTTACCACCTCGTCACGGGAACCGGTAGTTACGGAAGAAGGAAGTCTGCGTGGAGGCCAGTGTAGGCGAAACGTTGCCGCGGAGAAGCCAGAGAATACAAGGTCGTCCCAAGATGGATTACAGAATGTTGGCACTAGCGGGTAATGAATCACTGGAGCCAAAGGCCTTTGACTTAAGCGAGAGGAGGGAGACTTGGGAAAGAAACTGGACTGTTTCACCAGTTTGCTCCGCACTAGCAACCGGAGAAGTGCAAGCGAGGAGCTGGGATTGATTTAAGCAACAGGAGAGAGAGAGAGCCATAGTCCCAACGACTCCTACCCTCCTACACTTCCATCGACTCAATCTGGCTTCCGTCATCATTCTACTGAAACCGCGGTCATTAAAGTCTACAACGGCATCGTCCTGGCTCTCGACTCTGGTTCATCACCGCGCTACTCTTATTGGATTTCTCCGCCGCCTTTGATTGCGTGAAGCAATCCATTCTCTCCTCTCGAAATTCTACAAGTACAATTCGGTATAACTGCCTTAGCTATTGAATGGATTGCTTCGTTCCTTTCCCCAAGATTCTATTGTATTGTGTTGTATCTGAACACTTGTTATAGCGCCCCTACCAGATTGCCCATTCAGAGGCGCTCCCGACTACTGCGCGAACGCTGAATCGGAGTTTCACGCCGAAGCGCATGAGCAATTGCGAGTGAAGGACTTGCCCAGGGTCCCTACGCGGCGGCTTTGAGGCGGATTCGAACCCGCAACGCTCCAGCTGCAAGGCACCGAACATACCCCTATGCCACCGCGCCCCAGTTGTATTGTGTTGTGTAGTATTGTATTGTATTGTACTCCACGTTTTTAATGCGACCGAGCCACCAGCAGTAAAGATCCGAGAAATTAATCTCTGATAAACCGACCGACCCGGAATCGAACCCGGTCCGCCGGCGTGACGAGCGGGCTACCAACCCACTCGGCCACTCAGGATCTCACAGTGTTAAATTTGGTGGACACTCATCACAAGTTTTCACGGTCCTATTCGGCGTACCCCAAGGATCCAACCTTGGTCCACTTCTCTTCATTCTATACACCTCCAATATTGTCAACATTGCTTCGCAACATGGTCTTCTGATCCACTTATAATGCTGACGACACCCAACTCTACATAAAGCTCTCTGGAAGAAACTTCGGAAACATCTAAATCAAAATTCCAGCATGCACCCGTTATATTCAATCCTGGTGTGCATGTATGCGCTTGAAACTAAATACTAAGAAAACACAACATATTTGGAACTCGTTGGAACAGTCCGGATGATGATAAATCACTGAAAATACTTAACATTGACTCAAGTTTTTCTATTCCACCATCAGAAGTGGTTCACCATCTTGGAGTATTGCTAGACCGCAATCTAAACATGACTCAACATAATTTCCTTCATTGCCAGAGCCTGCTATTTCCACCTTCGCCGAATTAGACAAGTGAAACGCTGCTCCGTATTCTTACTCAGGCCCTTGTCATCCCTCGCATCGAATACTGCAATTCCGTCCTAGCGTCGATGTAGGAAGGCCATTCCCACATCGACGCTACAACCTCTGACATCTGTTCTGCACGCCGCCGCTCGGCAAATAAAAGGTCTTGGTCCCAGAGACCACATCACACAATCTCTTCAACAACTACACTGGCTTCCCATTCGCGCCCGAATTGCTTTCAAAATCTCCCTCCTGACGTTTCATATCTATTCTGGAACCTCCCCGTCATATATGACATCCATGGTCGTGCCATGCTCTGCTTCAAATCCTCGAGGACTCAGATCGGCCACGCGCGGAGACTTTACCATTCTTCGCACCAAACGGAAGTTTGGAAATCGTGCTTTTGCTGCCTCCGGACCCAGAGAATGGAACACTCTTCCAGCTAGGCCTACAATCCGTCAATGTTCATCCGCTACCCAATTTATATCAAAATTAAGAACTCATCTATTCTCACTACACTATGGCTAAGAACACAGCGCAAACGCGCTGTCGTGCAAGACTTGTATTGTTAATTAAAGCGCGCTATAAATGTCTAATTGTATTGTATTAATAATATAATGAAACAGAAATCTCTGTGCGTGCATCTGTGCATCGGTGCAGTGTTTTAGTTGTCAAAAACTAACTGGGGGGGGTCGAAAATTTTGCAGATTTCGAAAGTAGCCTACACGATCACAGGTCTAAATGAAATTTTAATGTTGTTAATATGAAACAACTGACGACTCATGAGATATCTTAGTTTCTTCTTTAAATTTATCTATGCGACATAACAAAGAAATTACATAATCATAGGGGCGTAGCCAGGAAAAAATTTCAGAGGGGTTTTAACTTTTAAGTTTTCGGGGTTTTCCATTGGAAATGGTCGTATTTTTCTACATATTTAGTTTTTAATAACATATTGCATTTATTTTGGGGGGGGGGTTGAACCTGTAAAACCACCCCCTAAAAACGCCCATGCATGATCACATAGACAAAACACCTGGTTTTTGGAAAGTAATTCAATAACACAAACCATAATGCATAGATTCTTACACTATACCCGGTAGTTTACAAAAATAATTTTGGACTATGTTTTGTAATTTCTTTTTTCTTTGGTAACCCAGTGGCTTTGTCCAAAGCACTATGTCTGCCAGCTTTGAGACAAGAAATAACATATTTTTCTACATTCCATGCAGTAAGAGGTGGACCATTGATGCCAATCATCAACAGATCATTCACTGAACTCACCAGAAGCCTGTTTCTTCCACTAGTGTGACATAAATTCATCTGACTGAATCCTCTTTCACACTCAGCAGATGAAACAGGTAGAACTTCCAACAAAGTAATAAGTGGCTGTAATTTCTGCCCAAGCATTACACCATCGCTCTGTTTAAGCATAGAATATTCAAGCAAAACATCAGCTGCGTCAGAATTACTCATTCCAAACTCTACTCAATGCAATATGTCTTTCTCCACACACTAAATAGCCTCAACCATGTGCTCGAACTATAGAATAAGAGGAAAAGGAAATAAACGTATTACAGAAATTGGCTTTCACCTTAATTCTGTAGACTGGTTCTCCACTCTCAGTCACAAACCGTAAAATTAAGTAAGTAACTAATTTACTTAAAAGTAAAGGAATTGGGCTATATATTCTTTTGTACTTGATGACAAAGCAACAGCTAGGGGGGGGGGTCAAGACCTAACCCCCCAGCATATTTACAGTTACTTAGCTGAGGGGGTTAGAAAAAGAACTAGGGGGTTGAACCCCCCCAACAACTAAAACACTGCATCGGTGTCACGACAACTCGTGGAACGACATTTCGCCTACGACACTTCGTCTACAGACATTTCGTCGAACGACATTTCGTCTACAAAGTTATTTAATATTGTCACTTTAAAATGGAAGCTGGATTGATGAAAAAACTGTTTCCCGAAATGGAAGTGGGATTGATGAAAACATTCCTGTGTTGAAATAGAAGCTGGATTGATCGAAATAATTTTTCCCGTAAATAGAAGCTGGAAATCAACCTGGATGCATAGATGAAAATAAGTTTCCATTCAATAGAAGCTGGATTGATGAAAATAATCTTGTCAGTCATTAGAAGCTGGATTCCTGAGAATATATAGCACGTTTTAGCGAAATTATAAGAAAGCGGCCTCTGTAGATTAGCCGTAATGGATACAGATACACTTGTAGACGAAATGTCGTTAGACGAATTGTCGTAGACGAAGTGTCGTTAAACGAACTGTCGTTCGACGAGTTGTCGCGGAACCCTGTGCATCTGAGGCCTGTAACACTGTTTTCGACAATATGGCTTACGTCATTGACGTTGCCATAGCAACGCGAGATAAAGCAACACGACATGTGGACTGTGGAGCGAGAGACGTGGTGGAGGGACGGACGGACGTTGAAGGGAGGGAAGGAGGTATGAGGTCCTGAGTGGCCAAGTGGGTTGGTAGCCCGCTCGCCACGCCGGAGGAGGGAGGGAGGGAAGGACGGACGGAGGGAGGGACGGAGGGAGGGAGAAGACGCGCACGATCGCCGCGAGAGACGTGGGGAGGGACAAACGGACGTTGAAGGGAGGGGGGAGGAGGTACGGACGGCCGGTAGAGAAGTACGGGGATGGAGGGAGGGAGGAAGGGAGGAGGGAAGGACGGAGGGAGGGATGGAAGGAGGGAGTAAGGGAGAAGACGCGCACGATCGCCGCGAGGGAGGAACGGACGTTGAAGGGGGGAAGGAGGTACGGTCGGCCGTCGGGACGGACTGCAGAGAAGTACGGGGGAGGGAGGGAGGGACGGATGGAGGGAGAGAGGGAAGTAAGGGAGGGAAAGAGAAGGGAGAGGGAAAAGACTTATGTCAATCATAGCACGAGAAGACGCAACTCTTGACATTTTCAAATTGTTTTTAACCGTCTTAGGACGGGCAAACATCTAATCGTAATATAATTATGCAAGAGTACTTATGTAAACGCTGTGCGCTTAGAGACAATTACAAGAGCTTTAGTAAACGCACATCGTCGACGATTGTTTGCAAGACAGGTGCAATGTCCAACAAATGATAGTCAGTTTAATTTTTTTAATAGGCTAAAAATATAATGAAGCATATAAACAAAATCACAAAACACCATGAAACATCAAATATTCCAGATTACGTGACAATCTTGATTACATATTTATCTTTCTTAATGATCAAATATAGCATACATTTTTAATCGAAGTTAATAAACTAATACGCTATTAGGGGGCCTACTTACTACATTGTGAAAGAAACAATAGACCAAGTATCAATAGGATAAAATAGTCTCACAAAATGATATCTAGTCCATGAGAAGCATATAAATATATGGTTAAATTTAATATTTAACAATAGAGTTGTGAAATAGTAGAAGACTTTACTTCATCTTTAGTTACTATAGTATAAAATAGTTACTATAGTATCAGATTTTTCATTTTGATGATCTACAGCAATTCAAGTCTTACAAGCAAGAAGGCAACACCTTAGATACGTGGTGCCTAAAAGCAAGAACCTCCGGTTTTTCCATAACACAATGCCTTTTTTCTAAATAGTCTGAAATGAAAGCGGTGCAAAGTAACTATGGGTCTAGGACATTTTACCCCGGTCATTACCGCCCCCCGGGTCTAGAACATTTCTCCCCGGTCATTACCGCCCCCGGACATTCCCCCCAGCTGGACTGATGAAAATAATTCTTTACTTTAATGGAAGTTGGATTGATGAAACAAATTATTTTCCTTCCTGGATTGATGAAACATATTCTATTCTCAAATAGAAGTTGGATTGATGACAAAAATTATATCCTTAAAAAAAGCTGAATTTAGTAAAAAATTCTTTGTTTAAATAGAAATCTCACTGATGAAAAGAAATTCTTGGCTTAAATAGAAGTTGGAATGATGAAAAAAGGTCTTTGCTTTAATAGAAGTTGAATTAATAACAGTTGTCATGGACAACGGTAGAGTTACCTACTAACTGTTCGGGGGGAGAATTATCCGGCGAAATGTCTGGGGGAAATGTCTGAATACCAGTAACTATTTATGCATAAAATTTATTTTATATAGCATCTTTTTTAAATCTCAAATTACAACTGTTAGCAATTAATACGTCAGGTGGAGAAAATCGATGGTTAGAACAATGTTCTACAAATTCTGTCTCTATTTCAAGCAATTCGTCACATATACCGCATCCAAAAGATTTTGACAAAGACGCTTTTCCTGCATGAAGTTTAAACTGCTTCGTTGAAGAACTGCTCGAGATATACGGTTTGTTGCATGTGTGTCGCTTCTCAGTTTCATGAGTTCTTCTGTGTGTCTTTAGAGCTTCATTGTGTGCGAATGCTTTATTGCAAACCTCACATATGAATGGTCTTTCTCCTGTATGAGTTCTCAAATGTCTGTTTAGAGAACTGAAAGATGTAAATGCTTTCTGACATAGTTGACATCTGTGTTGTTTTTCACCAGTATGGGCTCTCATATGAATTTTTATATAACGACGATCAGCAAATGATTTCTGACATAAAGGACATTTGTATGGTTTCTCTCCAGTATGGGCTCTCATAATATGTATTTTTAGATACCTACGAGCAGCAAATGATTTTTGACATAACGGACATTTGTATGCTTTCTCTCCAGTATGGGATAGCATATGCGTTTTCAGCGTAGCATGATTAGCAAATGACTTCTGACATAACTGGCACGTGTATGGTTTTTCGCCAGTATGAATTCTCATGTGTCTTTTCAGCTGACTAAGAATGCCAAATGATGTCTGACATAGCTGGCACTTGTATGGTTTATCACCAGTATGGGTTACCATGTGATTTTTCAGAGTACTACCATCAGTAAATGATTTCTGACATAACTGGCACCTGTATGGCTTTTCTCCAGTATGGGTTCTCATGTGCGTTATCAAAGAACAATGAATAGTAAACGATTTCTGACATAACTGGCACCTGTATGGTTTCTCTCCAGTATGGGTTCTCATGTGCATTTTCAAATAAAAAAGTCGAGCAAATGCCTTCAGACATAACTTGCACCGGTATGGTTTTTCGATGGTATGGGTACTCATGTGCCTTTTCAGATAACTGCGATGAGAAAATGATTTGTGACATAACTCGCATTTGTGTGGTTTCTTTCCGGTATGGCTTCTCGTGTGCTTTTTCAATTTACTAATATGATCAAATGACTTCCTACACATCTGGCACCTGTAAACATTTTCTTCCGTATGAATTTTCGTATTCGCCATTAGGCTAGGCAGTTAATTAATAGTTTCAGATTTTCTCTAGAATCGGTTCTTTGATGATCTGTCAGATGATCACCTTGAGCATACGTTTTCTGAAATAAATGACATCTGTGTGGTCTTTTAAATGATTCGTCTGTGCTGCTTCAATCATCAGATCCTATAGACAAAGTTAGAAATAAATTCTATGGCTATTCATAAGTATGTGCGCTGATATGCTCTTGAAATTAATTGCCCGTGTAAAAAGTTTCAGCAGTTGTCACAGTCTCCAAAAACAGAAGTGTCCAGTTTCTTACATTATCGACGACTTTGCGTTTCAGATGCTTACAAGAAGGATTCTTGTTTCATATATCGGTAGTAGTTATTTTTCGAGTAAAGTAAGAAGTAGTTACACACAAAAATACTCTGGCTAAATAGCCTACTGATGCTCTCCAACCTTTGTGTAATAGCACACCTTTATGCTACTGTTCAGTATGATTCTAGCCAAAGATGAAATAGTTGACATTCACAAAAGTTGTAGACAGATAAAGCCAGTGAAATGTTCTTGATGAAGATTTTATTTTGCAACAGAATTTTTCAGCTGCAACACAATGCTGCTCGTCTTCTTAAAGTAGTTGCTAAAAATAACAGAAAATGTCAATATTTAACATGTTCCTATATACCGCGTAACTTCATTGCTGCTCCTTACAGTAGAGTGTCTGTTCTCCATTTGTAGTTGAGTGACTAGTTATTAATAATGACAAGGCACAGTTCCAGGAATTATCTACCTAATTTTCTGCAAAAGTTGTCTTGTTCAAACCTCAATGTTGCAGTTCTGTCTCAAAACAGAATGGCCTGACACCTGGACTTAGAAGTATACAATGACACGAAAATTCAAATAACATGACGCTAGTTTTAAGTCGCACCATCCCATATCTTCATAGCTGCTTCCAAAGTAGCACAGCTAAACATGGTGATTTATTATAATTTTATTTAACATGAAACCACAGTGTGATTAAAAATAATGCATATTTATCCTTAATTTGTTCAGGTATTAAATTTTCTTGCATTTTCTATTTCAGGGCAGTGCAAACCAGAGTTTATAGCCAGTGCAAACTGTGAGACCTCAAACTTAATGATGTTGACATTGCTCATGGTTATAGTTGTGTTAGCCTACATAGTTTAGGTTAGAGCCTAGAATCCCTCGGTCTTTTCTAATCCATAACATTTCGTGAATATGACGGATATCGGGTTCCGCGACAACTGGTCTACAGACTTTTCGTCTACGACACTTCGTCTACAGACATTTCGCCTACGACACTTCGTCTACCGACATTTCGTCTACAAGTGTATCTGTATCAATTAGAGCTAATCAACAGAGGCCGTGTTCTTACAGATTCGCTAAAACGTACTAAATATTCTCAGGAATCCAGCCTCTAATTAGTGAAACGATTTTTTTCATCAATCCAACTTCTTTTGAATGGAAAACTTAGTTTCATCCATTCACCCAACTTGGTATCCAGCTTCTATCTATCTACGTTTCTATCTACGGGGAAAATAATTTCGATTAATCCAGTTCTAGGTAAACCCGTAGTTTAGGTTGCTAAATTATTTTATATCGTCAAATTGAAATGAAAGCTGGATTGAGGAAAAAAATAGTTTCACGAACTCGAATTCATAATGATATCCTGTATGAGCACTACGGATAAGAGTAAGGTGACAGTACTTGTTCCTCTTAACTTATCTGCTGCTTTTGATGGTTGGTCCACACAGTATTTTTGTCTTTATAGCACTTATCTTACTTATTATACTCATCACTTAGTGAATTGGTTTCTATCTTAGCTATGCCCGTGCACTTAGTCAGTATAGTTAAATGATACTTCTCCCAAAGTTTATCTAATGTGTGGTGTCACCTAGGGCTCAGTGCTTTGTGCTCCTCTGTTCACAAAGCATACCACATCACTAGGTACATAACTTGGAAGTCATACACTAGGTTATCAATTTAACCGAGTACTTTAGCATAATATATTTCTCTCATGTGTCTTCGTAAATAAAAGCTGGATTGATAAATAATTGTTTGCCAAATCTGCTAAAATGCACATTTACCAAAATAAATTATCAACTTAAACTTCGCTTAAGGGTAAAATTACCAAGCTAAACTACAGCTTTACCGAAACAAGAATAAAACGTGCTAAAATGGAGGACTAAACTACACGCTTACCCTATTATTTACGCATGTAGATAATCAAGTTACAAAGAACGATGCATGAGAGGAAAAGTAAGTAAGTAAGTAAGTATATCCTTTATTAAGCCAATTGCTAACCGCACTTTGGTGTACATTATGAAGTATGTAATCACGAATAAATCATCCTAATAATAAATGTCATAGGCCTAGTGGTTATGAGCTGCGTCTAACGACATCTAGTTGTCTAATGTTCGTCGGAACGACTTTCCAGCCATCGCATGCGGAGGGAATAAAACATTATGCTGAAACCATAATAGTAGCAATTCTTTCATCGACCTAACTGTAGTTTAATAAATGTGTTTCTCAACTATTGGTTAGAATCTAACCTGGTTTGGCGTTAAAGTCGAATTTCTCCGTAATCCGGTTTTATTGTGATCAGTACAAAATGGCGAACGATTGAAGTGTTTCACTACAATGACAAGTACTTTGGGTTTCAGAAAGTACAGTCTGCCATCTGGCGAATACATTCTCAAGTACTAGATGAAATGAGATTTTTATGCTTATGGAAATTATTTGCAGTCCTATATCTAAAATAATTGCTCTTTTACATCTAATCAATACTACGAAGAAAGAAGTAAACAGACTGTTTTGGAGCTAGCTCATAATAGTGCATTTATATCGCAGTATGGTGGTGCGAATTAATGAGGGGGAGTTGATTCTATTGGAAAGGGCCAGTGCAGGCAAAAGCACGGGACTGGGCTATGGCCGTTCTCGTACGAGGAACAAAAAGGTTAAGAGGTTCTGCGACAACTCGTCGAACGAGGCAGCACGCAAACGTTTTTTCAACGTTTCGTTTTAGTTGGGAAAGTTGTATAATGGTTTACGTTACATTCTAAACGTCACGATAACGTTTTAGAAACGCTATCAAGAAAGCGGTTATGCTACAAACGTTTCCATATCGTTGAGCCAACGTTTGCAAAATATTTTACTTGACGCTACATACGATTTATTTGCACTCAGATTGGACGCATTTTATTTCAGATAAAAACAGCTACGTTAAAATAAATGCCCTATCGACATTAAATCAATCTATTTTAGCACGGATTAGCAAACGTTTCGGTAACGTTCCTGCAACGTTTCAGCAGAATTTCACTTTAGCCAAATATGCGAATTCCATGAGCGTAGATCAAAGGCGATGAAGCAGACGAACATGGAGACCGCGTAAACAGAGGCCCTTACAATATTAAGACATTATATTAGATATCCAACTTTTAGACGTTTTCGCAACGTTGTGGGTACGTTTGCATGCAACGTTAGGCTACAAACGTTATTCCAATGTTTCAGAAACGTTCCAGCATGATGTTTGCCAATTCTCTATAAATACGCCTTGTTTCAACACAAATGCACTGCGTCTGGTGCCAATTGAACCCATACAATAGTTCATTATGGACTCTTTATTAATATTATTACTATTTCTCAGATATCAAACTTTGAGATGTTTTCGCAACGTTGTGGGTACGTTTGCATGCAACGTTAGGCTACAAACGTTATTCCAATGTTTCAGAAACGTTCCAGCATGATGTTTGCCAATTCTCTATAAAGACGCCTTGTTTCGACACATATGCACTGCGTCTGGTGCCAATTGAACTCATACAATAGTTCATTATGGACTCTTTATTAATATTATTACTATTTCTCAGATATCAAACTTTGAGATGTTTTCGCAACGTTGTGGGTACGTTTGCATGCAACGTTAGGCTACAAACGTTATTCCAATGTTTCAGAAACGTTCCAGCATGATGTTTGCCAATTCTCTATAAAGACGCCTTGTTTCGACACATATGCACTGCGTCTGGTGCCAATTGAACCCATACAATAGTTCATTATGGACTCATTATTAATATTATTACTATTTCTCAGATATCAAACAATGTTTTCGTAACGTTGTGGGTACGTTTGCATGCAACGTTAGGCTACAAACGTTATTCCAATGTTTCAGAAACGTTCCAGCATGATGTTTGCCAATTCTCTATAAAGACGCCTTGTTTCGACACATATGCACTGCGTCTGGTGCCAATTGAACCCATACAATAGTTCATTATGGACTCTTTATTAATATTATTACTATTTCTCAGATATCAAACTTTGAGATGTTTTCGCAACGTTGTGGGTACGTTTGCATGCAACGTTAGGCTACAAACGTTATTCCAATGTTTCAGAAACGTTCCAGCATGATGTTTGCCAATTCTCTATAAATACGCCTTGTTTCGACACATATGCACTGCGTCTGGTGCCAATTCAACCCATACAATAGTTCATTATGGACTCTTTATTAATATTATTACTATTTCTCAGATATCAAACTTTGAGATGTTTTCGCAACGTTGTGGGTACGTTTGCATGCAACGTTAGGCTACAAACGTTATTCCAATGTTTCAGAAACGTTCCAGCATGATGTTTGCCAATTCTCTATAAAGACGCCTTGTTTCGACACATATGCACTGCGTCTGGTGCCAATTCAACCCATACAATAGTTCATTATGGACTCTTTATTAATATTATTACTATTTCTCAGATATCAAACTTTGAGATGTTTTCGCAACGTTGTGGGTACGTTTGCATGCAACGTTAGGCTACAAACGTTATTCCAATGTTTCAGAAACGTTCCAGCATGATGTTTGCCAATTCTCTATAAAGACGCCTTGTTTCGACACATATGCACTGCGTCTGGTGCCAATTGAACCCATACAATAGTTCATTATGGACTCTTTATTAATATTATTACTATTTCTCAGATATCAAACTTTGAGATGTTTTCGTAACGTTGTGGGTACGTTTGCATGCAACGTTAGGCTACAAACGTTATTCCAATGTTTCAGAAACGTTCCAGCATGATGTTTGCCAATTCTCTATAAAGACGCCTTGTTTCGACACATATGCACTGCGTCTGGTGCCAATTGAACCCATACAATAGTTCATTATGGACTCTTTATTAATATTATTACTATTTCTCAGATATCAAACTTCCAGATGTTTTCGCAACGTTGTGGGTACGTTTGCATGCAACGTTAGGCTACAAACGTTATTCCAATGTTTCAGAAACGTTCCAGCATGATGTTTGCCAATTCTCTATAAAGACGCCTTGTTTCAACACAAATGCACTGCGTCTGGTGCCAATTGAACCCATACAATAGTTCATTATGGACTCTTTATTAATATTATTACTATTTCTCAGATATCAAACTTTGAGATGTTTTCGCAACGTTGTGGGTACGTTTGCATGCAACGTTAGGCTACAAACGTTATTCCAATGTTTCAGAAACGTTCCAGCATGATATTTCCAATTCTCTATAAAGACGCCTTGTTTCAACACAAATGCACTGCGTCTGGTGCCAATTGAACCCATACAATAGTTCATTATGGACTCTTTATTAATATTATTACTATTTCTCAGATATCAAACTTTTAGATGTTTTCGCAACGTTGTGGGTACGTTTGCATGCAACGTTAGGCTACAAACGTTATTCCAATGTTTCAGAAACGTTCCAGCATGATGTTTGCCAATTCTCTATAAAGACGCCTTGTTTCGAAACATATGCACTGCGTCTGGTGCCAATTGAACCCATACAATAGTTCATTATGGACTCTTTATTAATATTATTACTATTTCTCAGATATCAAACTTTTAGATGTTTTCGCAACGTTGTGGGTACGTTTGCATGCAACGTTAGGCTACAAACGTTATTCCAATGTTTCAGAAACGTTCCAGCATGATGTTTGCCAATTCTCTATAAATACGCCTTGTTTCAACACAAATGCACTGCGTCTGGTGCCAATTGAACCCATACAATAGTTCATTATGGACTCTTTATTAATATTATTACTATTTCTCAGATATCAAACTTTGAGATGTTTTCGCAACGTTGTGGGTACGTTTGCATGCAACGTTAGGCTACAAACGTTATTCCAATGTTTCAGAAACGTTCCAGCATGATGTTTGCCAATTCTCTATAAATACGCCTTGTTTCGACACATATGCACTGCGTCTGGTGCCAATTCAACCCATACAATAGTTCATTATGGACTCTTTATTAATATTATTACTATTTCTCAGATATCAAACTTTGAGATGTTTTCGTAACGTTGTGGGTACGTTTGCATGCAACGTTAGGCTACAAACGTTATTCCAATGTTTCAGAAACGTTCCAGCATGATGTTTGCCAATTCTCTATAAAGACGCCTTGTTTCGACACATATGCACTGCGTCTGGTGCCAATTGAACCCATACAATAGTTCATTATGGACTCTTTATTAATATTATTACTATTTCTCAGATATCAAACTTTTAGATGTTTTCGCAACGTTGTGGGTACGTTTGCATGCAACGTTAGGCTACAAACGTTATTCCAATGTTTCAGAAACGTTCCAGCATGATGTTTGCCAATTCTCTATAAATACGCCTTGTTTCGACACATATGCACTGCGTCTGGTGCCAATTGAACCCATACAATAGTTCATTATGGACTCTTTATTAATATTATTACTATTTCTCAGATATCAAACTTTGAGATGTTTTCGTAACGTTGTGGGTACGTTTGCATGCAACGTTAGGCTACAAACGTTATTCCAATGTTTCAGAAACGTTCCAGCATGATGTTTGCCAATTCTCTATAAAGACGCCTTGTTTCGACACATATGCACTGCGTCTGGTGCCAATTCAACCCATACAATAGTTCATTATGGACTCTTTATTAATATTATTACTATTTCTCAGATATCAAACTTTGAGATGTTTTCGCAACGTTGTGGGTACGTTTGCATGCAACGTTAGGCTACAAACGTTATTCCAATGTTTCAGAAACGTTCCAGCATGATGTTTGCCAATTCTCTATAAAGACGCCTTGTTTCAACACAAATGCACTGCGTCTGGTGCCAATTGAACCCATACAATAGTTCATTATGGACTCTTTATTAATATTATTACTATTTCTCAGATATCAAACTTTTAGATGTTTTCGCAACGTTGTGGGTACGTTTGCATGCAACGTTAGGCTACAAACGTTATTCCAATGTTTCAGAAACGTTCCAGCATGATGTTTGCCAATTCTCTATAAAGACGCCTTGTTTCGACACATATGCACTGCGTCTGGTGCCAATTGAACCCATACAATAGTTCATTATGGACTCTTTATTAATATTATTACTATTTCTCAGATATCAAACTTTTAGATGTTTTCGCAACGTTGTGGGTACGTTTGCATGCAACGTTAGGCTACAAACGTTATTCCAATGTTTCAGAAACGTTCCAGCATGATGTTTGCCAATTCTCTATAAAGACGCCTTGTTTCGACACATATGCACTGCGTCTGGTGCCAATTGAACCCATACAATAGTTCATTATGGACTCTTTATTAATATTATTACTATTTCTCAGATATCAAACTTTGAGATGTTTTCGCAACGTTGTGGGTACGTTTGCATGCAACGTTAGGCTACAAACGTTATTCCAATGTTTCAGAAACGTTCCAGCATGATGTTTGCCAATTCTCTATAAAGACGCCTTGTTTCGAAACATATGCACTGCGTCTGGTGCCAATTGAACCCATACAATAGTTCATTATGGACTCTTTATTAATATTATTACTATTTCTCAGATATCAAACTTTGAGATGTTTTCGCAACGTTGTGGGTACGTTTGCATGCAACGTTAGGCTACAAACGTTATTCCAATGTTTCAGAAAATTAGAATAACCTTTGGATAGCTAGGCTAGCCTACACCGCTGAAAAAGAAGTTGTTTATTTAGCTCAATTTACACTAGCCCACAAATTTGTTCTCGGGCTGATTGACTGAATTTATGGAAACGCAAGGTTTGGTAAAGGGTGGAAACTGATAAGAAAAATGGGTCCTCTTAATTTTGTTGGCATGCTAACTCGAATAAACGACGGCCATTTATTCCCACCATACCCTGGGAAAGCGTTAAAAATGTTGGCCTATACATAGGTCTATATATAGGCGTAGCTTATACAGTTTGCGAAAATGCACGTCAACTGGCTTTCAATCTCAGTTTCCTTTCTGTTATATATTTGCTGCGCATTGACGTTTTGTTGTTGTAATTGCAGATTGATAATTAGCTTGATATTGCGCTATTTTAGATTGTTGTTTTATCCGAAGCAATTATTTGATGCACAGATCTCGAGTAAGGTCGATAAAGTATAGGCCTACTGTAACAGACCTGCTTACTGACGTTTAGCCACAGTATAAATAATTGATTATTTATACTGTGGTTTAGCCCACGCACGTACGTAAATATGTGAGAAAAAGCTACAGTAGGTCTACACTAAGCTCTTCTGAAGTAGGCTACTTATGTTTGTGAATGTTACTGGTCATGGAACTATAGAAGTTTCGGTTCGGCGAAATTAAATGCCTATTAGCACACTCCGTGAATGTATGAATGCGCTGAAAAAGTCGAAGCGCTACATAACGTTTGACAACAACCAACATCCGGTTTATCGAAGCTCATGGACATGGTAGCGCGTTACTTCCTTCTTTTGAACAAAGCATGGTGAGGTGTGATTTCGTGTAGTAAAGAATTTCACTTTTTCAAAGTTAATCCACATATCTGTAATATGAGGTTGAAGTGCAGCGTGCATTTAATAGGTTTGTTTTATTTGGTGTTGAGAAATCTACTTCTTTAACAATTCTACATTGGTTAACGTGTATTTTGCGCCGTCAATTAGTCGCCCGTATTTGGCGTTTACTGAATTCGAAATATTTCTTGATATTCTAGATTTGGTACATATTAAAGGGCAAGCATTTAGTATCGTGGTGCATGTATTTTTCTCCCGTAATTTTAGGCGTCGTGAGAGTCGGTTAGGGTCAGGTTACGCGTCGTGAGGGTCGGTTAGGGTCAGGGTTAGGGTTTGTGTCGTCTTTAGAAAACATCGTACCTTCCGCGCAGCATGTCAGAAATACCGTCCCACGCCCGTAACCTCACGCACCACGATACTAAATGTTTGCCAATAAAGCACATAGTGCGCATAATAGGAATGTCTTATTGGGTTCAACCCGAAACTGGAATCCCCGAAACCCTTAAAATTGACAAAAGCCCGATTTTACGATAGCAGTTTTCTAATAGAAAGCGGCCGAACTGCCCGCAATTATTCACAGTTAAATTGTATGCTTAGCACAATGTTCATGTTTAGTGAAAATCCGGAGATTCGGCCGAAATTTGTTTCGGTTGGTGCGGGTCTGGGACGAGGTTTCGGCCGCACCCGTCTTAATTAGAATCTAAATATATATTAGTCTTAATAATTCTAGAATTTCCTGATAATTATTGTGGTAATCTATCGTTTTTTTGCGAAATAAATTATGCCAAATATTTGTAGTTGCTCAGCATAATTATTTTTCAACAATCTGGCTTAATTGTTGGCATGAATCATTCTCGTTCAATGACCATGTCTCGGAAACTGGTTGACCGAAAATCAATCGTTGGATTCTATCCTTTTGCCAAATTTAATCTAAATAGGAGATGGTCATGCATACTTACTGTGAGGATTTGACCAATAATGACCCTATTAATGTGATTGGGGAAAGTTCAAAGTTGCATACCATTTTCAAAGTGATTTTGTGGTGTAAATTATGTCATTATTAATGGGAATTTATATCTCGTTGAGTTTTAAATTTGTTTTTAGTCTTAAAATAGACTTAGTAGTGGAGTATGTCATTAAGGGGCATCCGTTTCTTTAATTTTGAATGAAAAAAGCTCTACACTTTCGTTAAAACATTCTAAATTGTTCGCCACTGAATGGGTTTTAGCGTTTGTCGAATACATGTCGGAATGATCAAATGAAGTTTTGATAAATAGAAGTTGAATTGACGAAAATGGGATTTGCTCATTTTTTCTTCATGTAACATTTTTTCAGAACCTTTCAACAACTGTTTTTTATACAATCACATAATTTTTACATGGACTTAAATTGTGAATTTCATGCACAGCACTGTGTAAATTATCCATAGCACCATACAACTCTAAATTGCACTAGCATGATCTGAACCATGAAAAATTTGCTTTTCTTTGATAGTATCTTGCTTTGCCTTTTAACCATCCTGAAAATTTAATGCTCTTTCTCTTGTGACTGTGGGTATCTGGTATGGGTTTGATATTTCAGATTACTATGCAAAGGCGCGACTGAAGCTGAATGATTCAGAAATGACTTCGAATTTAGAATCGGAGATGGAAGGAACTGACGGGCAAAACCGCAGAAGAAAGCGGTAGGCCTTATGTGTGCTCATTACATAGTAGTGTATACGTGCTCGTTCATTAAATGAATTTGCATAGCACCTTTTGAAGTAAACTGCAGTCTTAAGATAGAGAAGAATTCTTGAGAAGAAGTTCTAGAAAAGAATGGCAAGGGTAAGCCATTTCAGCTGGAGGTTCCTATCACCGAGGAGCAGTGTTGGGACAAATAGTCAGGTTGACTATTTAAATAGAATAGTAAATAGTACCTGTAAAAAACTATTTCAGTAGTATTTAAAATAGTCAATAGGTGCAAACTATTGCAAATACCACATGACTATTCAAAAACTATTTAACTTTTATCGGTGTCAGTTTATATGTATGTATGTAACTGAGTCAGTTATATATATATACATACATACATACATACATACATACATACATATATGCATATATATATATTTATATATATGTAGCTACTTTTGGCTGGCAGCAGGTCCCTAAAATACGTGAGACATCTGTTTCTGCAGTAAAGTTGTTTTAGGCTAATGGAAACTCCACATTGGAGAAGGAGTGAAACTGCTTTATTTCTGAGGATTGTGTCAAAGGCAACAGGCAAAACTAATGACTTATGTTAATAATGTTAGGCACATGATCAACATCAGGAACTATCAATTGATCTGGTGGAAGGAATATTAATTTAGCTCTTGAGGATCTCATACAGAAGTCTTGAAATTACAGAATTCATAAACATTGCTTCATTTTGATTTAATTATAATAGTTATTTTACAAAGTGTGTTTGTTAGAATGCTGTATGGATTGCAGGTGTGGTTAACAGTAGGTTGTGGAATAACATTTGTTTTGTAAAGTTAATAATAATAAGTAAGAAATAAAAGAAGTTAAGTTTTAAATTTACTCTTTAAGACTTGCATTGTGGTTGACTATTTACTTTTTGCTAAATAGTAATTAGGTTCACAGTAGTCTAGTCTGTTGGTAATGAAAGAATGGACAAAGGTGCAGTAGCAGTAGGTGCAAGCGGTGAGCAACAGTGCGTAGTTGATGAAGTTGATAGTTACAGGCAGTGCTAAGTGAGTGAATAAGGTGCAGTGCAAAAGTAGTTTGGGTATTACGTTCAATTTCATAAACATGTTTTCGAATCTTTACAGGCCATGTGCTACTAACTGCTTCTTGTGAGCTGCCGTTTCTAAAATCTCCTATATACTTGTTTTTCATTTGTCAGAACTATGCAAATACTGTTTGATTTCATAACATTTTATTTTCCAAAGCTGTTGCATTTGTGTTAAAACTTAAAATATATCTTATAGTATACTTTGTTTTTAAAGTGCTCTATGTCAGACTCAGACGTATGAAGAATCATCCGAGACGGGATCGGATGTAGAACAACGATAAAGAGGCGACCATCTATACTCACAAAGAGTATACCAATACCACCACCACAACAGCCTAACTCAAAGCTGCCTCAGTCTGATTCAGGTGTCACCCCCAGGAGTGTGGGAGCTGGCAGAAACTCTGGTAAGCATTTTCATACATATCTGGTGGAGACACAGTGTACAGTGGTGACCAGCACGAAGCCTCACATATTTAAATTTCATGTATAGTGCTCTAAAATATCAATAGTGTGCATTTATATTTGCTGACAAAAGAGTATTTAAAATTGCAATTTAAAAGTACAATGTCATGATGCAAATTATTGAAGTTACTTAATTGTTTGCCAACACCACATGTAGTTGCTGCGTTGGGTCCCTGAGCAAGTCCTTCACTAGCAATTGCTCTGGCGCTTCTGCGTGAAACTCCAATGCAATGTCCGCCCTGTAGTCGGGAATGCTTCTGAGTAGTGATCTTGAAGGGGTGCTATAGAAATGGATCAATCAATCAATCAATGTATATTACAGCCCTGCTACCATTTACTTCAAAGTGATGCCTATGTGTCATTGCTACTAACATAAATTCATTGCTTTCTCATTCAAATTTTTATTCATTTCAGCATTCGAGCGGCATGTTTTGACTGCACTACAGGAAATTAAAGACAGTGTTGCTGAGGCGATGAAGGATATTGCCATTCTTAGGGCCAGCCAGCTAACGCAGTCAAACATGCGAATGGACAGCACTTCATCAGAGGAGATGCCTGAAGGCATTTCGTTCCCGCTGGAAAGTACAGAAGAAGTTGCTGCATTGGAAGCAAAACTCCTCCAAGACACAAGCATAAAACAGCGCATTGTAAGTGGACATGTTATTTTTATTCAGTACAATCTAGCATTTCAACAGCTTTCCAAAATTTCCTTTATTTAGTATTTATAAAAACATTTGATGTTACTTAGCTCACAGTTTCACTCTTACATGAAACTTCTCCTCTGTCATCTTCTTTCCACCTATTATTACCACTTGGTGACCCAAGCACATATTGTCATACATAAATCAAATTCTGCATAAATAACTAATAAATTTTCTGTATTCAGCAGCAAACTTCTGTGGTCCATGGTCTCACTGGTCATTGCCTTCATGACATTGTGCTATCCACCACTCTTCCCAAATTGTGTATTTTTCTACTGTGGACTATTAATGTGAGGTATGGTAGAGGAAAGAGACTTGTGACTGCACTCAGGCACTGACTAACAAACATTTGCTTGAGGTATTTTTCTAACTTTTCTTGCTATGGAAGAGTTGTGCGCCAAAGCAGATGAAGCACCCTTTTACGCGATGTGAGATTCTGGACTTATCCTTCGTGGATTACTCTCGCCTTTCCATGAAACCTTATATTCCCTTATTTGCATCACCAGGATGTTCTTCTCTTAAACCCCTTACTATGAAGGGGTTCATTGCCACTAAAATTTTGACAGTTATTTCACTAGCTGTTCACTGTTTACATATAATTAATATTATTATTTTGATGTATTATTATTATTATTATTATAGCTGTTGTCCCCATGTACGGTGTACACTTACTTACTTTAAGCAGAGCATTATTAGATCAAAAAGCCTGCTTGCTCTGTAAGAAATGTCATGATTCTTGTATACTAAATGCTAATGCTACCTCCATGCTATGGCGATAATGGGTCAGGTACTGACTACTGATTGCCCTGAGAGCAGGGATGGCATAAAACCGTCTTAGACTAAACCCTGCTAAAACCAGATTCATTTTTCTGTAGTTGCTATTATTTATGGAATTGCAGACAGGCTGATTATACCATGATGGATTTGTCCTAATTGGTGATTTCTCTTCGGCACTAAATATATTTTAACTTTCTGCATTTTATGTTTCTCCTACTTAGATGCGAAACATCAGCTCCATTGGGGGAGCAAGTGCAAGCGATTGTACCAGGAGACTGCTTCGCGAAATATTCTCAAACAAATGTGCGAAGAATATGAATTGGAAAGGACGTGGGGGAAAATTGGCAATCTCGGGGTTGTCTTTGACTTCCGTAATCATTAGTAAGTATGAATTTATATTTTCTGTGCCAGTTTCAGCTTGTAGTAGCCTATAGCTTGCTGCTGTTTGACGATTCTGTGTTGCATCAAGTTTGATTAATGATGCATCCTTCTTTCTGCTGGCTTGGCACTGGTACTGCGAAAATACAAGCAGTGGAGGAGTTTGGTGTAGTAGTATTTAATAATTTATACCAATTTTCACATTATAGGCCCTTTTTTCGTTAATATGTTGAACACATTATACTGTAAGGAACGAGCAAAAGTGAAGGTGGCAGAGGTACTATCTAGAGAGTTCTGTGTCAAGAAAGGGGTCAGACAAGGATGCGTTATCTCACCTCATTTATTCAATATTATAGCAGAAGTGGTCATGAGAGAAGTGATGGATGGATGGGAGGGTGGAGTGCAAGTAGGTGGTAGGAAGATAACAAACTTGAGGTATGCGGATGATATCGTGTTTCTGGCTGGGTCAGAAAGTGAGTTGCAGGACATATAGTCAGTAGGCTAGAACGGGTAGGGGTGAAAAGAGGTCTACTGATAAATTTGGGCAAACCAAGGTTATGGCTTTAAACGGAGTGGCATGCAATATATGGGTTAAGGGAAGGAAGCTGGAACAGGTCGACACTTTCCATTACTTTGGACCGTTAATAACTGTAGATGAAGAGTGTAATAGGGACATTCGGGAGAAACTGGCAAGGGGACAGAGCACAGGAGAGGCATTGCAACAGATATGGAGAAGTCATGGTATTAAACTAACGACCAAGATACGACTCCTGAAGCCACTTGTTTGGCCAGTGGCCACATATGGTTGCGAGAGCTGGACTATCAAGAAGAGAGACGAGGAAAGAATAGATGAAAGGCCTAAGGCAAATCCTGAGAGTATCATGGAGGGAAATGAAAACAAACCAGTGGGTGATGGAGACATGGGAGTGGAGAGAAGTCTTCTCGATTCAATTAAAAGAAGGAAACTCACATACTTTGGCCACCTGATGAGAAAAACTGGAGACTGTCTGGAAAAAGAGATCATACAGGGAAATGTACCGGTAGCAAGAACACGAGGGAGGCCGAGGATGGAATGGGTTGTCAACATCGGAGCATGGATGGGAACATCTTTCGATTGCACTTTGATGGAGACAAGAGACAGGAGGAGATGGAGAAAACTTGTTCATGAAGCGACCTCCCTCGGATCGAGGATGGTTGACGACAAGACAAGGCCTTTCTGAGGCATTCCCAATGAGAGGTACCCTGAAAGAAGAGGGAGGTTTTAAGGTGGGAGACTAATAATATTGATGACAATATTTTGGTGCTGTAACATGGTGCATGCCATTACAAGGGTGCACTAACAAACATAAACACGCGAGCAGTCATAGATGCACTTCAGAAACAGATATGTTTTGACTTGAACGCCTCAACTGAATTGACTGTAAGAACAGTGCTATTAAGACAATTCCAGCAGCTGAAAAGCATGTTCCCCAGAGAGTGTTCTCATCCTCCAAAAATAAAGATCACCTTTCACTAGCACCTGAAACTGCAGTGTGCATGTAGTAGGATCTGATTAAGTTCAGTGATGGACCATGCAGTGACTTTTAGATCAGCATAGAGCTTATATACTGAATGCAGTACAATAGCGGAGGCTAATGCAGCACGCCACATATAGGTATATTGAATTATCAATGTCATTAGAAAATCATTTAATTGACTTTCTAAGATTCCAAAAACAGCGCTTTCAGTTTTTTTACCCTGACGACTTTGGATATCTGTCTTGTTTCATATTAGTTTTGAGATTAATATGCTGAATATTAGCAGCCATGAATAACTACGTTTGCTTGTTTGAAACCTTTCTTCCGAAGAAAGGTCATTTTGTAATAAAAATTTTCTTGGATTGCCTGGCTGTTTAAAGTAGGTCGCTAACTTTATTTATTCCTCATTTATTTTTCACTAAATTGTCATTTGGCATGTTCACAGCCGTTTCAGCTTAAGTGATACGCGTTAGATGACCCCAGGTGTAAGTCACAGCATATTTGAGGATAAATTTTTGTTACTAATTTGCTCTGTTATCTTATTACAGAAGCTGTTCGGATGAATCCACTCACACGAAATGCATCACATGCGGAAATAGAGTCCCACATCAAGGATTGGCTCAAATTTGCTAATGAACGGGATGGAGGCAGAAAGAAACGGGCAGAAAAACTTCGTCAGAGTCGCACAGAACAAGCCAGCGTTGACTCAGAACAAGCCAGCGTTGATTCTGTCAATTAGATGATCATGAGACGAATATAGATATTGATAAAATATGCTGCAACGATCAGAACATGATGTTATTTCCGACTTTATACTGAATAAGTATTATTATAATTGGTCCACAATGAGGAAAACCCTCTAATCTACATCATATATTTAATGTACGTATTGGCATAAACATGTTTATTAAAACTTAAAATTATGACAAAAGAGAACTTTTTGAAGTCTTGCAGTGCAATGTAAGTCCGATGTTTCAGCAGCGAACGTTCTATGAGCTTTCCTCTGTTAATGATGACAGTTAAGCATGGTTAGCATATCACTGTTTTTATGCTTATTTGCATGTAACTGCTTTGTAATGGTTAATAGAACTGCCAAAGATGGTTTATTTACACGTTTGAAAAAATGGTTCGCTAATTGCTTTCAACGTTGGAAGCATGTAGGCCTACACGATCAATAAATAAGTTTATATGTTTATTTGCATGTTTTATATGTTTCTGTAAACCATTTTTCAATGTTGGATCAAAAGCTAATGTTAATGTAACATCTATATTTGGTTAACATTTGCATGAGTGTTTTATTAAAGTGTCATTGAAATGTTATACAGTCGTCTGCTAACTTTTTGCGAACTTTCAACTTAGGATAACATTGCAGAAAGGTCCAACGTTCGCAAATGGTTAGCAAACACGTTCGTGTAATGTTTGGATAAAACGTAGATTTGGCAGTTTATTTACGTGTTTAAAACTTTTACATGCAAACGTTAAAAGAGCGTTATGCTAACCAAATTTAAATGCTACTTCAACGTTGGTAGTAGCGTTTTATTTTGGCATATAACGCTCTCTTAACGTTTACATGCAAACGTTTTATACACGTAAAATCAATTGCCAAATCCACGTTTTATTAGCGTTTTATCCAAACGTTAGATGAACGTTTCCGCTAACCGTTGCGAACGTTGGATAAAGGCTATGCCAACGTTGAGGTAACGTTTAAATTTGGTTAGCATAAAGCTCTTTTAACGTTTGCAATAAACGTTTTATAAACATAAAATCAACTGCCAAATATACGTTTTATTAACGTTACGTTAGATGAACGTCTCCGCTAACCGTTTGCGAACGTTGGATAAAGGCTATGCCAACGTTGAGGTAACGTTTAAATTTGGTTAGCATAACGCTCTTTTAACGTTTGCAATAAACGTTTTATAAACCTAAAATCAACTGCCAAATATACGTTTTATTAACGTTTTATCCAAACGTTAGATGAACGTCTCCGCTAACCGTTTGCGAACGTTGGATAAAGGCTATGCCAACGTTGAGGTAACGTTTAAAACTGGTTAGCGTAACGCTCTTTTAACGTTTGCAATAAACGTTTTATAAACATAAAATCAACTGCCAAATCTACGTTTTATTAACGTTTTATCCAAACGTTAGATGAACGTCTCCGCTAACCATTTGCGAACGTTTTATTAACGTTTGTGTGCCTCCTATTTCAAGGCACCCTCTTAGTCAAGAAACTCCTATGCCTATACATGTATACCTTGGTATGATGTTACATGCTTCCACACGTAAAAAGAGTCTAGTTGATAAATGCTTTAAGCTTGGTCTATCCATATCATATTCTAGAGTGCTCCAAATTTCAAATGAAGTTGCAAGCAGCATTTGTAAACGGTACAATGCTGATCAATTAGTCTGCCCTCCTTCTCTTTGTCGAGATGTATTTACTGTTGCAGCAGAGGGACAATATTGATCACAACTTGAGTTCCAACACTGCTCAGTCGTCATTTCATGGAACTGCAATTTCGTTAATTCAGCACTCGTGAATAAGCTGGTGCCCTGCGCTTGGCTTTCGAGTGGCGCTTTAGAAGTTTTGAGATTACGATTACGATTAATACAGTTCCCAAGTTCAGAATTAAATGGTGTTGGTCGAGCTTTAGGATATGTAAATTTACAAGATGCAGCAGATGATGTCTCTGGCATTGTTTTGCCAAATTCATACACACAGGTCCCACCGTGTTTTCTACCCACCTTAGATCCAGTAGTTCCGCAAGTACATTTTTCACTAAGTGAGCACAATGATGGTGCAATGGCAGAATATGATTGGTTGGACAAAGTCACAGATTGCATAGAGAATGATATTGAACCTGTTAATGTGACTTGGGCAGGCTACCATGCTGATCTTTCTATGCAAGTGAAGCATCCATTGCCAATTTTTGCTATGCTGCCTTTGTTTAAACATGCTGTTCATGAAGCAGCCATGATTCGGCATTGTTTGTCTGTTGTTGAGGTTGCCACCAAGCATTTGAATTCGAATCAGTGCCCTGTCATATATTTTGACCAGCCCCTCTATGCTTTAGCTAAGCAAATTCAATGGCATTGGCCTAAGAGTTTCGGTGAAGACAAGTTTGTTGTGATGATGGGCGGACTACACGTTGAGATGGCTTCACTGAGAATGTTAGGTCACTTGTTAGAGGGATCAGGATGGGTTCAGTGCTTGGTGCAAGGTGGTGTAGCTACAGCCGGGGTTGCAGAGGCTTTCATTCATGCGTCACATGTGAAACGTACGCGCTATGCCCATACAGTCACAGCTTCATCCCTATATATTTCTCTTAGGCGAGCATACAAAAATTTCTGTGAAGAGGTGTCAGACAATGGTCAAATGTCATTTGATGAGTGGCCGAAACAGAGGGAAAATTTTTCTGTTCAATTTAAATATTGGAATACTGTTTTAGAAGTTGAGCTATTGGTTCTCACATTTGTACGATCGTTGAGAGAAGGCAATTTTGATATGTATGTTGATTCCCTGCAGAAATTAGCTCCATGGTTTTTTGTGCTGGACCAGACAACTATGCACGTTGGATGTCTGTACATGTTCGAGACATGCTATGCATTGCAGACAAACATCCAGACATTGCAAGTGAGTTTGCAGCTGGAAACTTCACGGTTTCCAAATCAAATAGAAAATTCTCCTCTATATCCATTGACCAAGCACATGAGCAGTTGAATGCCATGATTAAAGGTGATGGTGGTGCAATTGGTATTACTGAAAATGAGGCGACTCTCAGTCGATGGGTTATTGCAGGACCAGAAATAATGAGAATTTTACATGAATTTGAAGATGGTAAGAACAGTAGCTCCGATGATATTGAACATCATGAACAAAACCTGCTTGCCAAAACGCTTCAAGGAAGATGTGACGAAACTTCTACAGGTCTTTGATGATAATAATCCTTTTGTTCAGACAATAGCAGATGACCTTATGTCTCTAGACAGTCATGTACTAGCAGACATAGCTGTTCATACTTCTGTTAAGACTGCTCATGAAATAGGCATTCTCCAGTTTCAGAAATTCTGTAAAGACAGACTTCAAGACCTGTTCTATCTCTGTTCTTACATCTCTTCCTCGAAATAAGTTGCCGTTGTTTCTTTTTAAGCCGTTATCAAATAAACGAGATTCAAAAAGCTTGAAAGTAAGAGAACTTAAAACAGATTGTGAGCTCTTTTCAAGACTATAATTATATAGCATGTCAGTCTCGAAATGGAGATTTGGATGAGTTCTTTAGGCATGAGAATCAGTCCTATCCACCATCCATTTCAGATCGTGGTAAATTAAGGTTTGGGACAAAATCTGACTTGTTAGCCTGCTTCAGGTCTGTTTCAGAAAGTCCTCAAGACATAGCAAATCTCCAAATTGATACTTATGTTTTGGATGGAGCTGCCATCGTTCAAATGCTTCGTCCAGGCATCAGCAAAACATTCGAAGAGTATGGTAAAAAGCTGTTTGTTCCATACATACATTCATTCCTGAACAGTGTTCACAGACTGGACATTGTTTTTTATGTTTATTTGTCAGAGAGTTTGAAACTAACAACTAGAGAAAAGAGAGGCATGGGAACTCGAACACGGGTTGCAGCAAACACCAAAATTCCTAAAAATTGGGCAGAGTTTTTGCGAGTCGATGACAACAAAACTGAGCTGTTTCATTTTCTTGCTGATGTTATAGCCACTGTAAATATTCCAGATAAGTTGATTTTCGTGACTTATGACGATCGTGTAAGATGCTGCAGCACAAATACTCACATCAGTTACTGTAGCATTGATCAATGCACTCACGAAGAGGCCGACACTCGCCTAATCCTTCACTGTCAACATGCTGCCCAAAACTGGTTAAAAAATTGCCATAAGAACAGTTGATACGGATGTTGTCGTTCTTGCAGTTGCATATTTCCAGACTTTAGAACTTGATGAATTTTGGATCCATTTTGGCACGGGAAAGAGTAGTCACTTGATAGCAGTTCATGATTTTTCAAATTCCCTTGGTCCTGATAAATGTAAAGCACTGCCAGTCTTCCACTGTTTTACAGGATGTGACACAGTATCAAGTTTTGCCAGTAAAGGCAAAAACAGCCTGGGAAGCCTGGAGTTCTTATCCAGTGGTCAATGAAGCATTTCTTAATCTACGTGAAGTCACAGATGACATTGATGAAGCAACTATAGCAGTTTTAGAACGGTTTGTCGTAATCATGTATGACAGGACTAGTGATTGCACTGACCTTAATACAGCTCACGTAAACAACTCTTTACCAAGAAATCACGTACACTTGAATTATTACCACCTACATCAGATGCATTCATTCAACATGTCAAAAGAACCGTTCTTCAAGGAGTCCACTGTTGGGGTCACTGCCTCAATAAACAACCTCAGTTGTACAACCCTGGCCAATGGGGGTGGACAAAGGATAGTAACAGCTGGACTCCTTTCAGTGTCCTTTGTGGGGAATGCTTCCAGAGGCATCCAAGATTTGCAGTGAATTAACACATTGTGCTTGTAAGAAGCAGTAGTGTAGTGGGGCGGGAACGCGGGGGAACGCCGTTCCCGCACTTTTTTCCAGGGAGGGAACGCGATCCCTCACTATTTTGCAGAATTTCTGCTGAAATAAATGAACAAAGAAGACGTCAAGACTCACAGTTTCAACTGCTTACTTACTGGAGCCTTTCGCAGTTTCGCAGATATATTTATATATGTGTTGGCTCTATACTAAATATTCGATGTAAATGGCGTCTCAGCGTCTGTCTGTTGTAATTTTGTAAATAAAAGCTAATGATAAATGAAAATAGTACAGTAGTACTGTAATAACAATAAATTAATAATTGAGAAAAAAATTTGTAAGCCTAATATGAAGCGGAAACAGATGCCACAGGAAAGTAAACTTACAAGCTTCTTCAGCAAGAAGTCAAAGGCACAGTCACCATCTGTTCTCACCGAACAATCTACAGATCAGCAGTCAGCAGCCGTGGCACTGGAAACCAAAGTAACCACACATTTTGATTCTCTTGAACCTTTTGTTACATTAACTGATTCAACGCCAACTACAGAGAATGTTTTCCCAGAAGATCTGGACTACCGACCAATGGGCTCAAAAAAGAAGGATTATCCTTGGTTGGACTGCCGTGATGGAAAACTTGGATGCAAGATATGTAAAAAAGTGGCTCTGTCTATCCACACGCAGCAAGGGGTTTCTATTGCAGTGGAATGGAAGGAGTATACTGTGTCATACTATGGTGATAGCTTGCAGTCAAAGCTAACATCACTGCGAAAGAAAATTAGCAGGCACAAAGAATCCATGTCACATATTACCGCATCCAAGATTTGCTGAGAAGCAAACAATTGAGAAACAGGTGGATACAATGAACGAGGCAGACACTGCAAAAACGGAGAAAGTTTTGCGAACCGCTTATTTTCTGGCAAAGGAAGACAGACCATTCTCAGATCATCCGCATCTCTTAGAATTACAGCAAGTGAATGGGGTTCATCTTTTTGCTACAGTTGCTACTTCAATTTCCAGGCGTTCCTCCACTTCATTTTTTAGGACTACACCACTGGTAAGAAGGGATGCAAAACCAGGAGCTCTAAATGTTTGAAAGCTAATCTTCTATGCACGGCTTTGTGTCAGTGTGATGGTGAGTGTACTCGAGACTCGGAGACTCAGCCTGAATGAGTTCAAAGCATGCAGTGATGGACAAATACTTTTCAAAAGGATTCAGAAAATACTTTTAAAAAATATTTTAAAGGTAGTTTCAAAAAGTAGTTTTGAAAATAGAAATCTATTTTTGAAACACTATTTATCGCTGAAAGCATGACATACAGTGTATCATTATAAATGTAAAATTTGTAAACAAAATGTTACCAAAAAACAAAAACAAACAAAAAATAATCTGAAATGTAAAAATTAAAAAATAATCTGAAAAGAAAAAAAATAGTTAACTCAGCCACTGCTAACTACAACAGTAATGTGTTAGTTAACAGTGCCAGTCCAAAGCCTGGATGAATGAGGATGGGCTATTCAATGATGACATTAACAGATAGGCTACATTCCAGAAGAAATATGATAGGCCTATGTATCATATCGTATCTATAGATTTATATAGCGCCTCTTTCAGAATAACTATGCAGAGGCGCTCTCACGAAAACCCAGGTGAAAAATAACAACAAACTACACTCTTGCCTTAAAACAACTGTACTACACTGTATAGTTCAAATTCACTGTCATCAGCAGTTTCTAAGTTTGGCGCGCTAACTGCACGTGTAAAACAATCTACCGTCAGCCAATGTTTAGGCTACTTTAGGCCAAGCGCCCACGAGCCGACAGCGCAACTAAGGCCTAAGACTAAAACGCTTAACAATCGATACACATTATATATATATCAACCTAAAGAACACCTGTGCTCATTATATATGCAAAACATTTGTTCACATTACCTCCTTCCCTTTCTTTGGATTGAGCAAATTAAATTTAAAAATTTGCGAAATCATCATGTACTAAATTATGCAATAAACTTAATACTATACAATACAGTAAATGAACAATCTTATAATCTAGATAAACAATCTGCTACAACATTTAATCGTCCTTTCTTATAATTAACTTCTACATCAAAAGTTTGCAGTGCTAAAGCCCAACGCACCAGTTTAGCAGACTTAGACATAGATTCAGTCAGATAAGTTAAAGGATTGTGATCGGTAAAGATGTGAACTTTAGATCCAATTATTATCTCTTTCAACTTATTTAGAGCCCAAACAATAGCATAGGCTTCTTTCTCTACAGTTGCCCATCTCTTCTGGGTGTCAGTCAATTTCTGACTTATAAATGATACAGGGCGTTCTATTCCCTTATCATCCAGCTGTGTTAAAACAGCTCCTACTGCAAAATCACTGCTATCACAGTACAAATTAAAAGGTTTTCCAACATCAAAAACATATAAAACAACTTTAGAGCGTACAGCATCTTTAAGTAAATTAAATGCCTGTTGATGTCTATCAGTCCAATCAATCTTATCTGGAACATGTTTGCTTGTCAAATCAGATAGAGGCTTCGCAATCTGTGCAAAATCTTTGATAAACTGTCTATAGTAACCAAAAAATCCAAGCAACTGCTTAACTTGTTTCTTCGTTTCTGGGGTTTTCAAATTAATTAAACTTTCAATTCTATCTGGATTCATTTGAATCGTTCCAGAACCAACCACATGACCGATGAACTTTACCTCACTCTTACCAAAGATACATTTCTTTAAGTTCAGAGTAATGTTATGCAGTCTCATTTGCATTAAATATGCATCTAAATGCTGTAAATGAATCTTCCAATCATCTGAATGCACAGCAATGTCATCTACATAGGGCTCAGCAAATTCATTTATAGGCTGTAAAACCATGTTAATTGCTTTAACAAATGTTCTTCCTGAGTTGATCATTCCGAAAGGAACACGAGTAAACTCGTACAGTCCATTGTGAGTAACAAAAGCAGTTTTCCATTGATCAGTTTGCTTAACAGGACAAGTCCAGTAAGCACTTCGACAATCAAAAATCGAGATCACATTTGATTTTCCAACTTTGTGCAAAACATCTTTCACAATCGGCATCGGATATTTACAATCCACAGTGAACGAGTTAATGTATCTGTAGTCGCAGGCAAGTCTTAGAGAACCGTCTTTCTTTTTAACAATTACCAACGGACTTGCCATTCTGCTCGAAGATGGTTTTATAATGTTGGCTTGAAGCATTTCTTTAATTTGTCGTTCAACTTCTGCTCGATAGATGAGTGGAATTCGGTAAGCCATAAATTCTTTTTCACGAAATTCCGGTTTCAGTTCAATTTCATGTTCAACCAATGTACATAATCCAGGCTTTTCAGAAAATCGATCGGAATATTTGTTCAGTATTTCCAGCAATTGTTTTTGTTGAGTCAATGTCAAATGGCTAATCTGTTCAGGATCAAGATTCAGTGAATTCTTTTCATTTTGCCAGTCATTCTTCATCAGCAATTCAACCACTGAACCAAAGTCTTCATCTTCTTCAACGATTAGTCCACAACTCATTGCTCTTGTAATGTACTTTCTGATTTTATTTGCGTGAATTATCTTTCGACAATCGTCACCCATGTCAATCAAATAAGAGTACTTTGACCTTCGTTGTATGACAGTACATGGACCATGCCATCGTGAAATCAGTTTATTTGTTGACGTCGGATACAACACAATAACTTTTTCACCCGGTTCAAATTCTTTATGTTTCGCTCTTTTGTTGTATTGATTCGTATACTGTAATTGCTTCTCTCGTGAATATGATTCTGCAAACAGTAATGCTTTTTCCATATTTGCTTTCATGTCTTTCAAGTACTTTTCTGGTTGGATTCCAATATGAGGTGGTAAATTAATTTCTCTTGTCCAACTTTCTTTTAAAATTGCCAATGGTCCACGCGGAATCTTTCCATACACCAACATATAAGGAGCAATTCCAGTAGTTGCATTCGGTACTTCTCGTAATGCCCACACTGTAAACGGAATTACTTTGTGCCATTGCCTTGGATTGTCAACAATTACATGATGGATCATTTTCTTGAATGTTTGGTTCCATCTTTCTACTAGTCCAGCTGCCTCTGGATGACCTGGCGTGTCAAATCTTGGACTACAACCCATTAAATTCAGAAATTCTCTTGTCAGACTCGCAGTAAAATTTGTTCCTTGGTCACTTGTGATCACTGAAGGTACACCAACGTTCATGAACAACTCCATCAAAGCATCACATACAGCTTTTGCAGTTAATGATTTCAACAGAAACACTGTAGGCCATCTTGTGCAAGAATCGACAATACATAAACAGTACTTGTGACCTGCAGCAGATGCTGGCTCGATTGGTCCTACACAATCCATTGTAATTCTTCTAAAGGCTACATCTTCTCTTGGAATTGGAGTGATAGGAACCCTGTCCATCACCAAACTTCTTGCCTTTAACTGACATTTCTCACATGATTTGCAAAATTTCACTATATCTCTTCTCATCTTTGGCCAGGTAAAAGACAACTTTATTCGTTCTCTAGTTTTCTCTTCTCCAAGATGTCCTCCAAATACTGATTCGTGAGCCAACTCCATCACTTTCATTCGTCGCTCTTTTGGTAACACCAATTGATATATCGTTTGCTCTAATATTCGATATCTCTTGTACAGTAAGCCATTTACCACGCAGAATTCAGATTCTTTATCTGGCGCTAAATTCCACCATGCTTTCAATGATTCATCTTGTCTCTGCTGTTCTTCGAATTTCTTTGCGTCTGCAATCTGCATCTGTTGTTCTTCATCTTTCTCATCTTCTTCAAACAAATCTCCTATCTCCACATCACATTCATTATCCTCTTTCGTTTCATTTAGATTACCATTCTTGCATGCAGCCATCTCTTGTTCATTCATCTCTGCTGTTATACCGTCTTGCATTAAACTTTGTTGATCATCGCTTTCGTTTTCCTCTTCACTTGAACTTTCAGTTTCACTTTCCTCTTCGACTTCTATCACTTTCTTTCGCTGACTCTGCAATCTCGTCGTTACATTCGCTTGCACATCTCCTTGTATCATTTTCACTTGTGGCACGGCTTTAAGTTCTGCAATGATTTCTGGATGCAACAAGAATCTTTCTGTGCTTCCCATTTTTGCAATACTAGCACACATCAATGTCACATAAGGTGTAAGTGAACATTTGACTTTATGCGGAATTACCTCTTCTTCCACATCGTTACAACACAGCCTTACATCAACTTTCACCAACTTTGCAGGAATGGCATCTCCTGCCACGCATTGTAAGTTCACTTTTCCAATCTGCTCCACCTTCATGCCTTCCAGTAATTCTTCACTAATCACCGGAACCTCTGCTCCAGAATCAATCAGTGCTTTTACTTTCACTGGTTCTTTTCCTGCTGTTCCACGAATTTCTACCTCGACGTACTGTAATAACACTTTCTTCAATGCTGTACTTTCATCTCTTCCAACCATTTCTTTCTGCATTCCATTGTGCAATAGAATTTCTTTCTGAATATCAGGTGAAAGGTGACATTTCATCACTGACTTTACTTCAGTTTCATTGTTCTGATGTTCTGTGGCTTGACTTTCAGAATTATCAACCACTTGAATTCGATTCACCCTCGAATGTTCTTGTTTTCCACCATAATTTGAGGTTGTAACAGGAACTGGACAGAATTTCATCAAATGCCTGTCTGATCCGCAGTTATGACAACGTTTCACCACTGCACCTCGTTGTTCGATGCTTTCTTTTCTCTTATATGGAGTAAACGATGCATTGCCTTCTCTTGCGACAAACCTTGGTGGTGATTTGTTATATACCTGACGTTGTCTGGTCATCATCGACTCTCTATTCTCGTGAACAACCGGAGAATTTGGTTTCACTTCTGCACCTCTGAACTGATTTCCTGTTTCTTGATTGCTCTTCCAATGAAAACCAAAATTTGGAGTGAACTGTTGATTTCTTTTGCCATTGGGAACAAAACCAAAACTTGTCTTATTCGGAATTGCCAAACCAATTCGATTATTAACATGAATGTCCGCTAGGTCTGCCACAACACTAGCTTCGTAACAATCAGTTCCTTCCTTCGACAATACAAACTGTAGTGGACCTGGTGGTAGTGATTCTTTCAACTTATCCGCCACTAACAAATCAAACAGCTTCTCAAAATTCTTATCCACTTTGCGACTTTTCACATAATAGTTCAACAAGTTCTTCAGCCTTGCTGTAAACATTGTATATGTTTCTTCAGCTGTCTTCTTCGCATCAATAAACTTCGATCTGTACTCTCTCGGTGTCAACTTGAATTCTTTTAACAAGTGCTGTTTCACGACCTGATAATCGTCTAAATCATCGAATGACAATCTGTTTAGAACAGTTCTAGCTTTCGGAGTCATCAATGGCAATAGTAACTTCACCCAGAATTGTTCTTGCACGTTGAAACTACGAAACGCATTCTCAACCGTTTCGAAATATAATGGCACCTCCATCATATCGTTTGGCATTTTAGGTAACACGTGTTTCATGGCATCACCAATTTTCTTTATTTTCGAAACCATCGTTTCACTTTCTTCCTGTTTCCTTTTCTGTTCTTCTCGTTCTTCTTGCCTTCTTTGTTCTTGTGCTTCTCTATTTTGTTTCTCCTCTTTGAGTTGTGCTTCTTTTAATGCTATTTTTGTTTTTTCCAACTTTAAACGTTCTTGTCTTTCCTCTTCCGCCTTCTCCATGCTTTCTTTCTGTAATTTCAGTTCTTCTTGTCTAACCTCTTCTGCTCGCTCCAACTCTGAAATTCGCACTTTTTCCTTTTCTTCTTCACGTAGTCTCTTCTCTTCAATCTGTTGCTGACGTATCTCTTCGTCACTTTTCCGCGCCCTTTCAAATTCAATCATCTGCTCTAATCTTCTCCTTTCAGCATCTTCTCGATCTCTTCTCAATTGCTCTAATTGAATCTCAAATTGCTGCTTTTGCAACTCAAGTTCTGCCACACGAACTTGCTCTGCTTTCTCTTCTTTCTCTCTCTGAAGACGTAATTCTTCCTGTCTTGCATTCTCTGCTTTCTCTTCTTTCTCTCTCTGAAGACGTAATTCTTCCTGTCTTGTATTCTCTGCTTTCTCTTCTTTCTTCTCTGAAGACGTTCTGCCTTCTCTTCTTTCTCTCTCTGAAGACGTAATTCTTCCTGTCATTTCTTTCTCTTCTTGTCTCCGTTTCTCCTCTCTTTCTTTCTCGTCTTGTCTTCGTTTCTCCTCTCTTTCTCGTCTTGTCTTCGTTTCTCCTCTTTCTCTTTCTCTTCTTGTCTCCGTTTCTCCTCTCTTTCTTCTTTCATCATCATCCACTGCATCATCATCTCCATAGACATAAGTCCAGGCGGTTTTTCAATAACCTTTTCCACAACACCGCCGACAGCACCTTCTTCTTCTTCTGCTTCTTCTTTAAGCCAGACTTCAGCTAGCGCTTCTAACATGTCCTCACGTGACATATCTTCCAGTTTCTCTTCTTCAAAACCAGCCTTTAACAAGCGCTGTTTTAATCTTTCAGAAGACATCTTCTTCAGTTCTGCTTGTTTCTTGACACTTAATTTCTCCATCTTACTTCTTTACTTCAGTGCTGTCCTTTCTGGAAAACACGAGTTTTCTTTTGTGTTTGAAGTATTGGGGATTGTTCTTTGTTTGATAACAACCAACTTTTATACCTTTGTCGTTGAGGCTTTCGTTGTCGTCAATTTACCAATGATTTGAATGCGTATTCACCAGTCGAATCCCGACGTTGTTTCGAATCCCAGACGTTGTTTCGAATCCCAGACGTTGTTTCGAATCCCAGACGTTGTTTCGAATCCCAGACGTTGTTTCGAATCCCAGACGTTGTTTCGAATCCCAGACGTTGTTTCGAATTCCACCTTATCTCTACATATAAATTGCTCAACGTCTTCTAACTGTTTAAGAATTAAATTGACACAGTTCTTTGAATGTTTCTTTCTTTCTTCAAACACAGTTTAATAACAACAAACTCAACTCTTGCCTTAAAACAACTGTACTACACTGTATAGTTCAAATTCACTGTCATCAGCAGTTTCTAAGTTTGGCGCGCTAACTGCACGTGTAAAACAATCTACCGTCAGCCAATGTTTAGGCTACTTTAGGCCAAGCGCCCACGAGCCGACAGCGCAACTAAGGCCTAAGACTAAAACGCTTAACAATCGATACACATTATATATATATCAACCTAAAGAACACCTGTGCTCATTATATATGCAAAACATTTGTTCACATTACCTCCTTCCCTTTCTTTCATAGGTACATTATTTATTACATAGTTTAAAACCATCAGAATAATGCCCATAATATTGATTTAATACAGTCCTAGTCTAGGAACAAAAAGATCCCCTAGCATGAATCAGCAGAGCGCAAGGAACAGATGAGTTTGGCAACAATACGTGCTTGTCGCATATATTCAGAAAGCATAATTTGGGGCATCTGCTCAGCTGCGCTTTTGAGACTAGAAAGCATATCTTATAATGGATGCGCGCATTGATAGGAAGCCAGTGCAAGACATCAAGCATATCTGTAGATTATATGCGAAAAGCGAGGGAGTCGGGCTATGAGCCTAGCTGATCCATTTAAGACTGATTCAGATTCAATCTGAGAAATATGTTGTTTCGGGAGGCCCAACAGAAGTGAGTTGATCTTAGTCTAGTCTGGAACAGCTCAGACGCATGTACTGTGGTGGTAAAGACAGAAGACGAGACCTATCGTCTGTGATTTTCCTCAGTTGAAATATCCAATATGCTGTTAGAACATTTGAAAATGGGAATTCAATGTTCATTAGGTCTCATAGATATTGAGCAGCAATACGGAATTTTTTATTTCTCAGATGTTACAGGTTATATCAGCTATATTTTCCTGATTCTAAAAATGTCTTTTATTTTGCTTGTACTCCCAATTTGAACAATTCTACACTTAGAAAACCAACTATTAGGCTAACACGCTGTTACAGAGGATATTATCAATGTCGGTGTAGAGTAGCCTATTAGTGTTACTAAAATAATGTTTGTACATGTTGTATTCAAACATACGCTTGAAGATTTCTTGCACCAAAATGTTGTGCAAATGAAATCACATTCTAGAATTTAAATCGAAACATCATCGTAATCGAGTCATCAGTAATCTCCAAACTTCAAAGCGCTGGGACCAAGCGCAGGGCACCAGCTTATTAACAGAGCTGAATTAATAATAATAGATTGTAAGAGAACATCATTGAGATGAGCACATAACATTCATGTAAATTGATTTTATCTGTGACAAATGTTTGTTACTTTTATTGCATGAGCGAAGAGAAGGCCTGTCAGTAGACATTTATTATTGGTCTGCGTGACTCAATGGTGAATGATTGTCGACGCCTTCATTTGTTTTCAATGTCTGAGTCATGGACAATCCAGGAGAGAATTTGTTTTGATTCTACAGTCGAGTTGTCGGTCCTCTACGAAGATCTGGCATGAAGGATCAGAAGAAACAGGAATTTGTTTCCTATGCTCTGTGTTGAGGTACTGGTCATCTCAGCATGTCGACTAATTTGCTGAGTATTGAGCTTCTCACAACTAATGAGACAGTGGAATAGCCTTATCCTGCGTAAATCCCTCTCATGTCAAATGATAGCAATACGTAACTGAACGCTGGGTTTGGAGATCCCTAGTTCTTTTCGGGTGTCCGAACAGATTACCGACCCACAACGCTTGGCATGGATTGGTTACGAGAACACCGCTGCCGCCTAGGTTTTGGGACAGGAACCCTGTTCATTGGCCGTCAACGTATTTCAACGTATTTCCTTCGTGAGGGGTAATGGAGCCGTATGGTGCCGGCGTGTAATTGTCGCCGAAGAGGTCGTAGTTTCGCCTAAATGTCAGTACGATATTCCTTGAAGAACTTATGCGGAGATTTTTCGTCAGTTGCGACGGCCTTGATGACGGAGACCCAACCGGTAGTCCATATCGCGCGGGTCGTAGTAGACGATGACGTGGACACGACCCACTTGTATTGTATTGCAAGCTGTCTGTTCTGTTAGTAGTTAAGATATCAATTGCATAACATGTAAAATGTACAGCGCAGTGCGTTTGTCAGGCGCTTATTAAAGAAAAGATATTATTATTATTATTATACTTTGAGGTAGTAAACTTAACTGAGGATCCTGTTAAGCTAGATAAGGACCAACTGCTGGGAGGTTTGCATCTTGTTGAGATTAAGCATCGGGAGACACGAGATGAAGGTAAGGAGCAGGTTGGTCAGTCGGTTTCCCCGGCGATTAAGGGACGTACGTTCGTTCCTGGGACTTTATTCGTATTATCGCAGGTTTATCCGTAACTTTTCAGTCCTGGCTGCCCCCTTGGTTGAGCTCACAAAGAAGGGTAGAGCGTTCGTGTGGAACGACATCTGTTGGTTTTCGAGCTCTTAAAGAACGCCCTTGTCGCCCACTCCCATTTTGGCCTTGCCCAAGGACGAGGGTACGTACGTGTTGGATTGCGATGCCTGTGATTTGGAAAACGGGGCCATATTGTCCCAGAGGATAGACTGGGAGGAACGCGAGCTTGCCTACGGGAGCCGCTTGTCGTCCACGGCGGAAAGAATTACTGTGTCACACGGAAGGAACTGCTGGTCAGTGTATACTTTACAAAGTTATATCGCCAGTATTTGTTAGGTCGCCCGTTCATACTGAGGACTGATCACGCCGCCTTTCAGTGGCTCCAGCGTACTCCGGAATCCATCGGCCAACAAGGGCGAAGGCTGGAGCGGTTAGCCGAGTTCGAATTTCAGGTGTTGCATCGGCGCGGAAAGAGAAACGGGAACGCGGATGCCCTTTACTGTCGACCATGCCGCCAGTGCGGCTTGGAAGTTGTAGGAACAGTAGCTGATGTCACGTTGACGGCGGGAGGTTCGCCGACGAGTGCCGAGCCCGACTCGTTGGAAGATATAACGAGCGCCGAAAGGAAGATCCGGACCTTCGGGTAGTGTGCCTGTGGCAAGAGGACGGTGCGCAGGTCCCAGCCTTAGTAGACATTCTGCGAGAAAATGCCGCCGTAAAAACCTACTGGTATCAGAGGGATCAGCTGTATTTGCGAGAGCGAATTATTTATCGGAAGACATCAGATGGTGTTGAGCAGTTGGTAGTGCCCCGGGCTTTGAGGGACGAATATCTCAAGCTCGCCCATACAGGGTTAACGGGAGGCCATCTGGGAGTCAGAACGACTAGGGAACAAGTAAGGCGCCGGGCATATCAGTACTTTATTACGCCCTATTGGGTTGGTTGGTCCCGGGACGTGAAGCATTTCTGCCAGCGCTATTCCCGTGTAACAATAAAAAATATGACCACATTAGTATTGTATTGTATTGTATTGTATTTAGAAATTTATAAAACGCTTCTCACAGTAATACCCAATCAGAAGAGCATTAGTATTATAAAACACCATTGTTTGGTCACTTGGGACGTCTCCATTCAATTATTACGTCATATAGTCTTCTGAAGCTACTCTGTTCTCACGCAGGTTTTAATCCAAGCACCTCAGGGTGAGAATTGCCGGTGGGTCTGGGTTCAGCCCCCAGTCTTTCTTGGGTCCCCACATTAGTTTTTATTGCACACCCAAACTCCACATGGATCAAAGTCTGACCCCCTCACGTTATTTTTCTAGAATTCTCATACTGAATTACCTATTATACACATGTAACATGTATTTAAGGTAAGCAATAGAGCGTTGTGAAGTTTTAACAGTCGTAAGTCGATACGATTACGACTTGAACTATACTCGGATAGTATAGGAACAGTGTGGTAGCTATAGATTCAGTCTGAGGAATCTTTAATTCGAGCGAAGCCAAACGTCGTCTCGCTACACACAGGAATTCAAATCTTCGAACGTTGTTTGAGTTCGTCGTCGGAACTTATTCGAACTGAACGGTGGATTAACCGTACGTTGCGGAGTTAACATTGAAGCTTCAAAGTACTGTCTTTATTCTTCATAAGGCCTACGCTTTCTTGAGAATATGGGAGCTTATATCAGAATAGGTAGCTTGCGATGGAGGGGACGACGTGTGGGCGTCCCTATCTCCCCGGGCTATCAGCGTCCTCACCATTGACTGAAGATGGAACAGACATTATTTCGGCTCAGCCAGTAACTTATGATTTATTATTATCGCAAATTGAACAAAAGAAGTACAATTATTATGCTGTGATCCTGTCAGATAACTAAACATGCATTAAATTAAATCGACCTCAATGGTCTGTGATTGACGGCCAAATTAAACAGCGGTCCCAACACCTTTTGGAACAAAGTCAAATCAAAGAGTCGATTATTAGTAACCTGACCTACGCTTAAATTTACTTTCCTTCTCCTTCTTTGGTCACTTTCCCAAAATGGCGGGAGCCCTCTAAAACTCTCGAAAGAAGCGCTACACAAACTCTACTAACGGGACCTTTGGCAAACCAAACAGCACGTAACGTTTCCAAGTTACTGTTTTACATTAATTGCCCAAACACAAGTAACCCTTAAAAGTAACGATACTGTAACGATTCCCTTGATATTAATACAAACATTCCCATCTATTACATGTATAAGCCTATGTAGATATTAGATAAGAGTATACAGATATCAATTAACTGTTACAGTAGCATTTGTTGTATTAGACATTATTAATTGATCGGCGTAGATTGACTGGCAGTTCAGAGATTTTATTTAATTAATGGGGTTAATAATTTGAACGTCATGGATACACTACGGAGTTGTGATCATGCCATTGGCTGAATTCAAAAGGAGTCACGGTTGCCTAACCGCGCATGCGCACTGAAGCTACAGGTGAGGTGGAAGAGAACCGTTACGAACTTCTTCATCCGTCGCTGATGAGAATGGACGTTATGTAAACGCTTCTAGTTGCGACGATAAAGCAATAGAGCGTTGTGAAGTTTTAACAGTCGTAAGTCGATACGATTACGACTTGAACTATACTCGGATAGTATAGGAACAGTGTGGTAGCTATAGATTCAGTCTGAGGAATCTTTAATTCGAGCGAAGCCAAACGTCGTCTCGCTACACACAGGAATTCAAATCTTCGAACGTTGTTTGAGTTCGTCGTCGGAACTTATTCGAACTGAACGGTGGATTAACCGTACGTTGCGGAGTTAACATTGAAGCTTCAAAGTACTGTCTTTATTCTTCATAACGCCTACGCTTTCTTGAGAATATGTGGAGTTACATCAAATTAATTACAAAGAGAATGGATCAGCTCACCTGGTCAACCGACGCCATCACCTTCATCCAATAGTGAAGACTGCGCATATCCGTGGTGGAGACATTTCGAAGTGCCTAGAAGTTGCTTCAAATATCTACGTGGGAGGTATTTTAGATTCCCCATAATACTTAAGACTAGATATATTATGCCGGTCTAAGTAAGGTTAAGTTAGAACATTTAGTAATTTCAGTTAATTACCCCTAGACTAGATTAAACGAGACCATATTGTAATATTTGACATATTCATTTAAATTATAATTAATATTCAAACTAGCTGAGTTGACTTGATTTTATTGGTTGAACTGTAAAATATGACACACATTCAACCAATCACGATTGATAAAGACATTAAAGGTAACACGTGTTCACGATCAGGACACACTCTATTATAGTCTAATAACTATAAGTAGGGGATCGTTACAAATCTGGGTGCCACGTCCGGGATTAGAACAATTAATTTAGATAATTAATTAGGGGATATAAGCCACGGATTAGTGTGATTAGCTCCACAGTAGCGTCATTAATAGATATTACTGATTCTGGTGCGATTGGAAATTGACTAACGTATTAATTGTATGCGTGACGTAGCTGCAAGTTGAAACGCTGACGCTTATTGGTTATCGTAAGGTCAGGTTAAAAGTGACGTAGCTGCAAGTTGAAACGCTGACGCTTATTGGTTATCGTAAGGTCAGGTTATAAGTAGTACTTGTAAGGCTGACTATTATTGGTGTGAAAGAGGTCAGGTCAAGGTAGTTCACGAAAGTTTAAACAGTGTCTACCAAATTTTTATAGCGCGTTCGCATATAATTAATAGCCATTGAAATGGCAGCTGAATTCCAAAAATGGATGAAGATTGCTTCAGAGTTGGGGTACGAGGGAATGGAACTGAGGAATTTCGTTAAAGAAAAACAAGAAGAATGTATAGCGAGAGAAGAAAAGAAGCAAGCGCTAGAAAGAGAGGATAAACTTAGAGAAGCTAATCTGAAACAAATGGAGATAGAACAAAAGAGAATCTCAGATGAGAGAGAAGCGAAACTGAAACAGATGGAGTTAGAAAATATGAAGGAAATCAAATTGAAAGAATTAGAAATTAGAGCGGCTCATGATAAGCAGCAGGCAGAAAGAGGAGATTTCGTTCAGGATTGTGTAGGAAGAGAGCATGCTGGAGATCGTTCTAAGAATGTAAAGATGCCAATGTTTCGGGAAGAACGGGACTGTCTCGACGCTTACCTGCTAAGGTTTGAACGGGCTTGCGTTGTGTATGAGGTACCCGAGAGGTTTTGGGCAATGACACTTGCTAGGTCGCTTGAAGGAAAAGCCCTAGAAGTCTATCAGAGACTCGACGTTGAGCAAGCGCATGATTACGAGAAGTTAAAGCAGGAATTGCTTAGAAGGTTCAAGCTCACGGAAGGAGGGTACCGCAAACTTTTTAAGACTTCTCGAAGACAGGAAGATGAGACAGTGGAACAATTCCTACAGAGAGTACAGAGGTACTTAAGACAGTGGTTGTTAATGGCAGGGTTCAAAGATGATTATGAAGGTTTGGAATCCTTGATTTTGAAAGACCAGTTCTTTGTCACCTGTGATGACGACATGAGATGTTTTCTTAAGGAAAAAGGAAAAATGAGTTTAGCAGATACGCTAGTACAGGCTCAGAACTACGTTGAAGCAAAAGAAAGCAGAGAGAAGAAGTGGATCCCCACTTTTAAGAAGCGGGATAAAGATCTTAGAGATCACATGAGAGAGTCTGGACGAAAGGAAAGTGAGAAGCCTAATGGGAATCCTAACAAGAATAAATCCAGAGATCATGGAGGTCAGTTTAAGAATGATTGGGATTTCAGAGAACGTAAGGCAGTGAGTGACAACGTCGATAATAAGAAGCGGGGATGTTACAACTGCGGTTCGTGGCTGCATTACGCAAATAAATGCGATAAAGCGAGACAAACAAATAAGACTCACACAGTGGCTACGATGCAATGTATAGAGGAAATGAAAGGTGATGAAGCGAGACCAACAGTACACATAGCATGTTACAAACATAACAGCGCTAAAAGTAACGATGGCAAAACTCTCGATGAAAAGGAAAACATGAGTACCGTTTTAGTTAATGGACAAACAGTGAGATGTTTATATGATACGGGTTCGTCATGTGTTGCTGTAAGGAAGGGGTTAGAAAAACCTAGACCTTATACAGGACGTAGAGTGACGTGTGTTTTTGCAAATGGGATGCGAGAAGATTATCCCACGGCCTGGATAGACATACAAGGAGATGAGTTTGTGGGAAAAGCTGAAGCTCTAGTAATCGAGAATTTAGTTGTAGAACTAATTGTTGGGCCGAGTCTATATGAGAAGGCTCGTATCATCCAGAAACCAGTGATGAAAACAATTGATGTGGGAACAAACACTGAGATAGCTACAGAAACTATGCTCAAGAAAGACAGTCGAGAAAGGACTATAAATGATCACAAGGTTTTAAATGATGAGAAAGCCGAGGTTAAAGAACCTGAGAATAGTCCAATAGAACAAACTGGACGAGCTCAAATAGAGGAGACTACGGAAGAAAGACTAGCGGCGTATAATATACGTACACACGTAGTCGAGGATAAGAAACGGGTTGAAAAACCTTTAAAATGGCCAACGTTTCCAAATTTGAAGATGAAGCCAGAGGAGATCGTAGAAATGCAAATGAAAGATGAGACATTAGTAAAATATTGGGAATTGGCAAAGAAAAACGAAGGTGGAGATAATAATGAATACCGAGGAAACCCGTTGTTTGTTGTTAAGAAAGGAATTCTGTACCGGAAGTACAAAGAAGTAATGAGGGATGAAATTAAATTACAATTGATGGTCCCAAAAGAACTTAGAGATAAAGTAATGATGGTGGCACACGAGTCTCTGTTGTCAGCTCATCAGGGAATCAAGCGTACACAAGACAAAGTGTGTAAAGAGTTTCATTGGCCCTCAGTGTTGAGTGATGTCAAAAGGTATGTTATGAGCTGCGATGTGTGTCAACGAGCAATTAACAAACAAGGAGTGTCGAGAGCACCACTAGGACATTTACCACTGATCGAAGAACCGTTCAGGATGATCTGTGTAGATATCGTAGGTCCGATCGAACCCAGGTCTAGTGGAGGAAATCGATATATATTGACGATTGTGGATATGGCTACGAGATTTCCAGAAGCTATTCCACTCAAAGGAATTAGTACTGAGGAGGTGGCTGATAGGTTGTTTGAGTTTTATTGTCGGATAGGCTTTCCACAAAGAATCCACACAGACAGAGGTAGTCAATTCACTTCTGAATTAATGGCTGAAGTAAACAAGCTCTTGATCATAAGGCATACGTTTACTAGTCCTTATCATGCTATGGGCAACGGAGTCGCAGAACGCCTTAATGGTACGATTAAGACGACTCTTAAGAAGTTGATAGTGGAACAACCTAAAGAATGGGATCGATACCTTATCCCATTGTTATTCGCATTGAGAGACAGTGTACAAGAGGGTCATGGATTTAGTCCATTTGAATTAGTGTATGGGCGGAGCACTAGAGGACCCATGAGGATTTTGAAAGAATTGTGGACAAGGGAAGGTGTAGAAGAAGAAACGCGTGATGCCTATAGCTACGTGTTAGAATTACAGGAGAGAATCAGTGAAACCTGTAAGATAGCGCAGCAAGAAATTGCAAAAACTCAAATCAAGAATGAGAAATACTACAACAAGAGATCGCGATATCGCAAGTTAGATATTAGCGATAAGGTATTGTTGTTGCTACCACTCAAGACTAATAAGTTGCAATTGAAGTGGCAAGGACCATATGTCGTAAGAGACAAGGTCGGCGAATATGATTATCGGATAGAAGATGATAAAGGTAAAGTGAAAACCTATCACATAAACATGTTGAAGAAATACAACGAAAGGAATATAGGAGGTGTGGATGAAGAGAGGGAAGAAATGTTAGCTGCAGTGGTAACTGTAGTTAATGATGGTGACACAGATAAAGAAGAAGAATTGTTGGAACTGTATAATGGAGTACAGAAAGAAACTTATAAGGATGTCCAGATAAATCCGCAATTGACTGAGAAAAAGAAGGGAGAACTAAGGAAGTTAATAGAAGAGTATGGAGACATATTTTCAGATGTACCCGGAAAGACGGAATTGGTTGAACATGAGATTAAGTTAACCAATGACACACCTGTCAGATCTAAGGCATATCCAACACCTTACGGGTTACAACAAGAAATAGATCGAGAGATCGCTCAAATGTTAGAGAGCGGAGTGATCGAAAGGTCGGATGCAGCGTATGCAGCGCCGCTCGTAGTTGTTAAAAAGGCGGATGGCTCTAATCGATTGTGTTGCAACTATAAACAGTTGAATAAGATAACGATCTTTGATCCAGAGCCAATGATGGCAAATGAGGACGTGTTTAACAAATTGAGTGGAAGTAAAATCTTTAGCAAATTTGATTTTTGCAAAGGATATTGGCAAATTCCCATGAGTGAAAATTCGAAAGATCTTACCACGTTTGTGTGTGCAAACGGATTATTTCGGTTTCTCGTTATGCCATTTGGTCTAATAAATAGCGCTTCAAGCTATAACCGAATGATGAGGAAATTGCTGGAAGGGTTAAGACATCTCGAAAGTTATGTCGACGATGTACTTGCTCATACGAAGAGTTGGGAGGAACACTTAGTAGCTCTGAGGGAATTCTTTGAGAGAGTTCGGAGGGCTAAGTTGACCCTCAAACCAAAGAAATGCCAGATTGGATTCGATACGATCGATTTTCTGGGACACACGTTGAGTGGTGATCATATTAAACCGAAAGAGGAATCTATTGATAAGATCAAAGAAATGCCCAGACCTAAGAATAAGAAACAAGTGAGAAGCTTCTTAGGAGCTGTAAATTATTATAGGAAATTCATACCCAACTGTGCTGAAGTTATGAGGCCATTAACGGAGTTAACAAAGAAGAACGCCAAGATAGTGGTTGAATGGAATGCCACTCTTGAGAAGTCTTTTCAGGACTTAAGGATAGCATTGTCAGGAGACCCCATTCTGAAGTTACCTGATATAGATGAAGAATTTGTAGTCAGGACAGATGCATCTAATGTTGCAATGGGATGTGTGCTGATGCAGAATTATGAAGGGATTATGCATCCAGTAGCATATGCTAGCAAGAAGTTCAGTGAGAGAGAGAGAAAGTATTCGGTGGAAGAGAGAGAGTGCCTTGCGATGGTGTGGGGGATTCAAAAGTTTAACCGGTACTTATATGGGAAAGAATTTACCATGGAGACTGACCACTGCGGATTACAATACTTAAAGACTGGTAGTATTAGGAATGCAAGGGTAATGCGTTGGTACTTAGCACTTCAGAACTATAAATTCAGAGTCAAATACATTAGAGGTAGTGACAATGTAGTCGCAGACTATCTAAGCAGAGGACAGGAGTAGTTAGTGTGTCAGAACCAGATGTAAATAGATGATAGGTAAATTAGAGTATAGGTAAGATAAATGGTGATTATCAGAGAATATCTATCTCTGGGAGTAATTAAGTGTTGTAAGAGTTATTATAGCGATAGCTATAGTTTTAATGTTAGTTTTACGTTGAACATAGGAATAGATGAGAAGTTTGTTTAATGTAACAAGGTCATAGAATAGAGAATTTATAGTAAATTCTACTTGTTGAGGGGTCTGTTGTAACGATTCCCTTGATATTAATACAAACATTCCCATCTATTACATGTATAAGCCTATGTAGATATTAGATAAGAGTATACAGATATCAATTAACTGTTACAGTAGCATTTGTTGTATTAGACATTATTAATTGATCGGCGTAGATTGACTGGCAGTTCAGAGATTTTATTTAATTAATGGGGTTAATAATTTGAACGTCATGGATACACTACGGAGTTGTGATCATGCCATTGGCTGAATTCAAAAGGAGTCACGGTTGCCTAACCGCGCATGCGCACTGAAGCTACAGGTGAGGTGGAAGAGAACCGTTACGAACTTCTTCATCCGTCGCTGATGAGAATGGACGTTGTGTAAACGCTTCTAGTTGCGACGATAAAGCAATAGAGCGTTGTGAAGTTTTAACAGTCGTAAGTCGATACGATTACGACTTGAACTATACTCGGATAGTATAGGAACAGTGTGGTAGCTATAGATTCAGTCTGAGGAATCTTTAATTCGAGCGAAGCCAAACGTCGTCTCGCTACACACAGGAATTCAAATCTTCGAACGTTGTTTGAGTTCGTCGTCGGAACTTATTCGAACTGAACGGTGGATTAACCGTACGTTGCGGAGTTAACATTGAAGCTTCAAAGTACTGTCTTTATTCTTCATAACTCCTACGCTTTCTTGAGAATATGTGGAGTTACATCAAATTAATTACAAAGAGAATGGATCAGCTCACCTGGTCAACCGACGCCATCGCCTTCATCCAATAGTGAAGACTGCGCATATCCGTGGTGGAGACATTTCGAAGTGCCTAGAAGTTGCTTCAAATATCTACGTGGGAGGTATTTTAGATTCCCCATAATACTTAAGACTAGATATATTATGCCGGTCTAAGTAAGGTTAAGTTAGAACATTTAGTAATTTCAGTTAATTACCCCTAGACTAGATTAAACGAGACCATATTGTAATATTTGACATATTCATTTAAATTATAATTAATATTCAAACTAGCTGAGTTGACTTGATTTTATTGGTTGAACTGTAAAATATGACACACATTCAACCAATCACGATTGATAAAGACATTAAAGGTAACACGTGTTCACGATCAGGACACACTCTATTATAGTCTAATAACTATAAGTAGGGGATCGTTACAAATACGACAGAGTTAACTGCTTCTTCAATTAGTTTTAAATCGAAATCGCCCCTCTAAGACGCCATCTTGACCAAAACCAAAAACGAAGAACAAGAAGACTGACTGACGTCACTAATTCCAAAGATGACGTTGACAGAAGAAAAGGGCCAATCACCAACGGGGTGCTCCAATTTACTACATTGCTATTGGCGTAAAAGACCGTTACGGAAAGCGGGTCAAGGGTGCATTCTAATACTGATCTGTTGTGAGGCTCGGAGCTGACCCGAGTCTTCACACTCTCCCCAGGTCACTTTAAGTGGCGCAGCCACATAGGCGAAAACAAGCTATAGTGCCCAGTGGGTTCTGCGGGATACCCGCGTACCTGTTTACCCGTACCGACCCGTACCTGCGGGTCGGGTACGGGTCGGGTACGCATTTCACGGGTCGGGTCGGGTACGGGTAGGGTCATCACGGGTACGGGTATACCCGGTTTTACCCGTACAGACGTGAAGTTTATAGGTTACAATGTCGCCTTGCATATAATAGTGAATCTTGCACCGGCAAAGACTTACTTACATGCAGTCTAACTGGCACATCCTAAATCTACTACATGCAGTCTAACTGGCACATCCTAAATCTAGGTACCATATGCCTGCACATATATACATATACATATATATAGTTATATACATTTACACATAATATAGACATATACATAAATATACAAATATATGTATACACATATATGCATTTGCACATATATACATATTATACACATATACAGGGTGGCCCAATAAAAATGTCCCACCAGATAAAATGCAATTTCTCCGCAACCAATTTAGATTTTTCTACAAACTTTCAGGATATATAGGGGAAAGATATTTTAAGGATTCCTGAAACTTTCACTGAAAAGTTTCATTGCTTCAAAAATTACAGCTGTTTAAATATTCAATTCTGTATTTTCAAATTTACAAAGAAAAATTAACAGTCACTTGTCATTTTCAATGTCAAATAACATCACCTTCCATTACGAATTCAGAAACCTGTTAGACAGTTTATCTCAAAGCATGTTCGACGTGTACACCACCAGCTTTCACATAATCTCAAAGTCTTTTTGTGAAGCTCAGTATTGTCTTTGTAATTAAGTCCTGTGGCAGCTGATCCTATAATATTAACTGCAAGACTTTCTTCAGCTCGTCAGTGTTCTTTAGCTTGGGATGAAATGTCTGGTAGCATTCAAGCATAGCTCCCCAAGATGGTTAAGGTCTGGCGACTTTGTTGGCCATTCGTCTTTGCCAATTAATTAACTGCAGTGGATGGCAATTATAGTCTTGAGCTATAATTTGCCGTTTGAGCCTGCGTAACATCCTGCTGGAAAATGTAACCATGCAGGCAGTAGAACAGACTTGCAGGACTTCGTCAATCAGTCTGGGTAACAGAGTTTCAACGTAAAATTTAATGTCTACTTTAACCTTGTCTGGAATGAAGACAGCACACCTTCCTTACTGCCGTAAAAAACGCCAGCAGAAACCATGAAGTGCTTCGAAAACTTGGCTCTCTCAACCACCAGGTGACTTTCGCGAACGTCGCGCCTCTTGCCGGCAGACCAAACGCAGTCGTTCTGAGGGTTAACCGCCGGGTTCAGGTAACAGTTTTCGACAGATTCTGAGATGATCCGAGCTGGAATAGGACAAAATGCAGAGAAATGAACAGACGATCGACAAGTGTTCAGTTCTTCAGTGACTCAATCAACGAGGCCATGCTGAGCTTCACAAAAGACTGAGCTTGTGCGAAAGCTGGAGCGTGCACTTTGAACATGCTTTGAGATAAACTGTCTAACAGATTTTTGAATTCTTAATGAAAGGTGATGTTATTTGACATTGAAAATTACAAAGCGACTGTTCAAATTTTATTTGTAAATTTGAAAATACGGAATTGAATATTTAAACAGCTATAATTTTTGAAGAAATGAAACATTTTCAGTGAAATTTTCAGAATTGTTAAATAATCTTTCCCCTGTAAATCCTGAAAATATGATAGAAAGATCTCAATTGATTGCGGAGAAATTACATTTTATCCGTTGGGACATTTTTTATTGGGCCACCCTGTACATACATACACACATACATAATACACTTTTACACACATATATATACATTTGCACATATATACACGTACTTATGCACATATATGCTTATACACATAATTATCTACATATATACATATAACCATATATGTATATATACATATACACATGTCCATGGGTTGTGAACGTGGCATTTATTGATAGTTGTCAAATTGAAGTTGTGAAGTGATTTGTTCCATTAGCACGGGCTAAACAGCCTTGTTTTTCTTACAACAGGTTGTGGCAGTTCCGGAAGATATATTTCAGAGTTTGTCATCCCTTACCCTCTGTGAAATGTTTAGACTATTAAATTAGCGGTATTATGCATGAATGGAGAGATAAGACGATTGATGCAAGACTGGCTGGGTGGCCTTAAGAGGACGACCGAGAATGATGTTGTTGGACTGCATGATGGAGGAGGATTACAGCTATTTGAAGGAGAGAGGCAGACAGCGTGACGAATGGCGACATTGGACGTATGAACCTGCCTAGGAAGGCAGAGAACCCAAAGAAGAAGACATGTATGCGTGTATATAAATATACAATACATATATACATATATGCATTTATATACACATATACATACATATATACATACATACACAGAAATGCTTGCCAGTAACTAGGCTTACGGTTGTTTTCTAAGAGTTCTACTGATACGTCAACAATTTTTCCTTTCGCACATCTAACAGTATTGAAGGCCGTCGTAATGTTTTAAATTGGACGATATTATTAGTAACTCTGAGTTTTCTCACATCAAATAATGGCAAACGACAAATCTACGTCAGATGTAAGTAATAAAGTATACTTAGTTTACTTACATTACATTATTATGAGTATTAATTACGTGTGTGCGTGAACCCGCCATTGGTGGCTCTTTTTCTTATCTACTGTGCATTGTTTTGCTTATTAACCGTAGTAATTTAGTATAGATGATACGGCGAGGGAGAGACCTGGTCACCAGGGCTCATATGCCAAGGCTAAGAAAATGAAGTCGCTAACACTTCATACTCATGGCTGCCTCAGGGCAGCTTAAGGAACCGCTCTTCATCCTCTGCCTCCTCCTGCTTCTCCTTCTCCTTCTCCTATTCACATCCTCCTCTTTTTAGTATATAGCAGTAGAAGTCTATCATCATCGTCATCATCACCAATTGTTTCTGACGCCAACCATTTGGCGGCGATGGGTACAAATAAATGTTCTCCCTTGTCCTGCTGCAGCTGCTACTACTACTATAGTACTACTACTACAACAAGTATACTACTACAACTACTACTACTTCTACTACAACTGCTACTGCTTCTGCTACTGCTACTGCTACTGCTACTGCTACTGTTACTGCTACTGCTACTGCTAATGCTACTACTACTACTACTACTACTACTACTACTACTATAAAAAAATAATTTTTAGTCATTTCTACTATTACTACTACTATTACTACTACTAATTCTACTATTACTACTACAAATACAACAACAACTACTACTCTACTACTACCACTACCATTACTACTACCACTACCACCACTACCACTGCCAGTACTACTATTACTACTACTACTACTACTACTACTATTACTACTACTACTACTACTACTACTACTACTGCTGCTGCTGCTGCTGCTGCTGCTGCTGTTGCTGCTGCTTAACTGCTGCTGCTGTTGCTGCTGTTGCTGCTGCTGCTGCTGCTGCTATCATCATCAGTCAATTTATTATTACTTCATACTGAGGTGTAAGCCTATTAGCCCGGTAGGGACTGGGACTGTGAGAAGGCGTGCTAATGACGTGGCGGGTACTGTACGGGTAACGGGTATACCCGCGGGTACGGGTCGGGTAGTAATTTTGACCACGGGTCGGGTACGGGTACGGGTAACGGTCCTGTATTACGGGTACGGGTCGGGTAGCATAAATGCTCTACCCGCAGTCCTCTAGTGCCCAGGGGTCGAAGAACTTATTGTCAAATGAATCGTGGTTCGCAGGTTCATATCCAAGCGGTGGCCACACTAAGAATTACATTACCTTCAGACATTACAGTTTCTTTTAGGTCACACTAAATATTTAAACCTACTGTCACAGTTAACTCAAAACATTTACAAGTTTCTAAAAATAAAACGGCAAAGTCTGACATTTAAACTTAAGAATCAAAGCCTACTACCGCTTACAGTGTAACTCTAAACCAAAATTGCAATACTAAATGTCCATATACATGACAAAAAGAACTCATAGGAATCATTAGTTTCTATACCAGTAACTGACAACTATAATCATTCAAGTTAGCGTTAATACTCTGATTCATTATCGATAGCATTCTTTTCTAAGATGCACGTTTACATGGAAGATGCAATAACTTCATCATCAATGATCATGTTTAACGAATCATTATTCCAACAGGTATCAAATTGTCGCTGAGCAATCGTCATTTTCTTACTCTAATCTGTTCATAAAACCTTAATATAAACCGTGCAAACCAAGTGAGATTATCATCATATTTAAACCAAAGAAATGGACTGAATTCGTTTTCTTTAAGTCAGAACTAGTTTCGACAGTTGCACTGACAGGACATAACCGGTTCTATTTCTTAGTTCGGCAGAGACCAAGTGCAAATCAGATTATCTCAGCCGGACGAATGAACATGGCGACGACCACATAATGACGCTAAAGCCACAGTGTCCGGGTTCAACTCCACATTTCGCACCAAGGACACTATCTTTTACACACCACTAACCCACCATAGGGTCCAAGAGAAAGGCTAGGGAACAGCAATTTAGATTGGAGCATCAGGCCTCAGATCAGGCATACTACGCAACCAGCTCAACCCTACCTTTTCTCATTGTACATTACATCATCACTCAGAGTCAAAGCTTACGAACGATCACTTTTGCAATAGTGAACTTCGCTTCATGACTCGGAAAATACGCCATTCTAATAAACCAAAGTCTTCACCCTTCATAAGTCAAGCAGAAACAATCCAATCTCATGGTATCAGCGAATAACCATCCAAAATCTAAGCCGGTCACTCAGCATCAATTACCTGCAGTATTGCTACATCACCTGTAGAAACCAATTCCAATTTAGGAAGCTGTTCTAGTTGCTTAATCATGCATCTGAGCCAGTAACAATTACAGGCGCAGCTATTTATAGATTTTACCATTTAGATCTTGATTTGGACTTCGAGGCAAAATGTCACCGCAAAATCACACAAAATGCTTAAACCACGAAATTTTCAACTGAGTCAAAACACAATTTATACTATAGCCCAAGTGAATAAAGCGAAACATAATTGTACACTAAACCATAGTTTCTCAAACTTACTATGCTCACTTAACTACGAGGGAACTAGGATCTGAGTTATACTAGTTAATGGGCATTCGCTCAAATGCAAATTCAACTTATCCTTAAGTAATCAATAGGCTTGCTTGCTACCACATCCAACAGGGTTTGCCAGATTACTTTATATAACCAAAAGATAAATGTGCAACCTCTCTCCTCTCTATTATACCAAAATTAAAGATCTCACCTATCTTAGGTCACATTGCTTAACGAATTCAAAGGGATAGGCAACCAACTAGTGCTATTCACTTCGAGCGCTAAGAGAAATCTTTCTCACACGTAATTCTCTATCAGTTTAAAGGTCTCATCAAAATTTTACTTCACAACTAATTCGTTATAACCTATCCTTTAGTGCAAAGACTGTCTTTGGGTAGCAGTTCACTGTTCTGGTCAAAGCACCAATTCAAAAGCACAATCGCAAGACTATGCAAATTCAAAACTTATCTAACAATCTAAACATTTACTCTTAGTTACACAAGAAAACTATAACTGGGGTACAAATTCTGTACAATTCATCAAAATCAAACTTAAATTTCGTAGATTCCTACTTAATCACCAACTCACCCGCAATTAAGCGGCTATTTAATCACCGGCCCAAAATCAGACTTTTACCAAGGCCAAGTACTCAGTCTACACTGACCACTAGCAATGAGCTGACTATCAGACCCGAGGTAAAAGGGATGTGAACCCAATGCAACTTAAGAAAAACTAATGACCACCAGGCTCGATTTAACCTGTCTATATCAACACAGTCTTAAGCCAAGGGTTACCTTTCCACAAAACTTTATGCAACATAACAGCAATGCATAAGTTCACATATACCGAACACCTCGGTTTACTAGTTCAACTGTGCAGGCCATAACCCCGGTGAAAACTGACCAGTTGAAAACACGTACAGGCCAACAAGAAAAGTCACACACCATCTCACTGGTAAGACACAATTCTTTCGGTAAAGCCCACTTAGTAAGAAAGGTCGAGACTTGACTCAGCTCCTTGGTCAGTCGGTTCCATAAACATATATGATGTGCAGCCATGATCCAATGATTCACCACTGAACCATATCGTAGACTCCTTCGTTTCTTGGCCTTGGTCAATTTCCTGCTCAGGTCGGAAAGATTTGTGAATAGATCGACCCCAGCCGATGAGTCGATGTTTGCGGACAGACCACTGGCGTTCTGGTATCTGCAGGCATTGACCTCCAGAATCCCAAACCATGTGTTGCTCTTCACACCAGTGTCTATCGTCCAGTTCAATCCAGGCGAAGCAAGTCTCACTATCATCGTCTCCTAGAGGCTTGAATGGCGTTCTCTCAGTTGTAGAAGCCGTATGCTGCACTGGTTGCTTTTCGTGCTTCTCTAACTGAGCCAGACGTCCCAGCGCAATCTCCAATGTCTCTTTGGCTTCCTTTTCTGTCTCTGCGGCGTTACTGTCCTTCTCTAACTTTGTATCGTCCACCATCTGCTTTGCAATAGTAGTCGTTAGAACAATGTTATTTTGACAGGCACTGACTCTAGACGGCTGCAAAAGTTTAGTTTCTACGGCAGTCACTGGCTGCTTTTCGTCTTCTGCTGTTGCTTCATTTTCTATTCTCGTCTGATTCGGCATGGCTCCATAACAAAACAGTTCGGCTTCACGACCAGAGTCACAGTTTAAGATCGGATCACCGAGACACGAATTCATACTTGTCTCTTCAGCAACAGTCGGGGATATAGCGAATGCATGATCACCTTCTGGCTTCAAATGATCGAGCCAGACACGACTTTCACTGTCACTGCTACGTGCACGCGAAGTGTAGAACACAGGAGGCATAGGCGATGGCGTGGACGGGCTATAACATCGAAAGTTCATTGGCACTCCATTACCAACAACTGTTTCCTGCGGAACAACCGGCAAAGAGACTCTTTCCAACACCGGCTTACACAAGTCTGTTCTCGGTTCTGCATAACTGAACATTTTTATGTCTCTCGAAAGTTCTTTCACATCCAGTTGTACTTTGGCCACTTTGCGACACTTCGAACTTCGAGGCAGGCTATACAAGGAAAATCGTAGGCCCTGCAACTGAATCCAGCGCTCGTTAAAGTTCCAGACAGCCTCCTGTCGTTCTAGCCATTCACAACCAATTACCATTTCACTAAGTTGCTCAGTCACGAGGCAGGGAATGACGAAGGTAGCATCACCTTACGATACTGGTAATTAACGCTGTAGATTAATTAATTGTGTCTACATTATGGGTAAAGTAAGTAAGTAAGTATATCCTTTATTGATCCAATTGCTAACCGCACTTTGGTGTACATTATGAAGTTTATAATCACGAATAAATCATCCTAATAATAAAAGTTTTGCGTGCCAGACTGTCTGCAACAGGTAAAATTCTGTCATGTTTACGTGGACGTAGAGCATATACTACAGTTTTAATTGGGGGCAGTAGGTCATGTAGAACATGGCCTGGATCTGCACGAACAGCACCGAAGAGGCGTGCAGCACCGAAGAGGGTGCTCAGCGTTCAGGATTTTGAGAGACTTTACTAACTCAAGTAAACTATTAGTTAACTTGTACTAGCGCTGTAGATTTGTGCTTTCTAAAAAAAATTAGAGACGATTAATTTGAATTTTAACGGCACGCCCACTTGACATTTGAAACGGTGCAATAAGCCATTGAACGTTTAACGTCACGTCATAACGTTACGTCATAGACATAGATTATATATTGTAGCTAAGAGGTTGCATACAGATCTTTGGTAGGATTTGAGAATTTTATAAAGCGCAAGGCTTTTGGTTAATTACTTGGTTGAAGAAAAGTAAACAAGTAAGTTGTCGGTTACTGACTATCAGCAGTGTATTCAGTTAGGCCGAGACTTGGGGAGGGAAGGGGATGAGTTGAAAACCTTTGTGAAAGAACGATGAACTGAGAGATGAGAGAGCCAAAGAAAGAGAAGATAAAAAGGCGAGAGAATTATTGGAAATTGAGGAAGCTCGTAGTAAACGCCAATTGGAAGAAGACAGAGCTAAAAGAGAAGCAGAGGATGAGCGTGCAAAGCGCCAAATGGAAATAGAAGAAGACAGAGCTAAGCGCCAAATGGAAATAGAAGACAGAGCTAAGCGCCAAATGGATTTTGAGTTAAAGAAGCTTGAGGCAGAAATTAAAGTCAAGAAGATCGAAGCAAGGACTCGTTCCTGTGTGTGGAAGGATAAGGCCGTTGCTCCTCGTTCCTGTGTGGAATGATAAGGCCTGTGCTCCTTGTTCCTCTGTGGAATGATAAGACTCCTCTGTGGAATGATAAGGCCGTTGCTCCTCTTCAGGCTCACCGCCGTAACAAAACACAACCATGACAGCATTATGTTGCTATATTGCGCATTTAGATACAGACACACAAATTCATATGATAGAATTAAGGCACTGTTAATCGCATAATTATAAGGGCATATAATTAAACACCATTTATCAAGTACATTGACTTGTGCACACAAAACACACACACACACACACATCTATATAATACATCACCATAAGCGTAGCTACACTCCTCTTGCTTTTATATACTGGAACTTCTATTGACCAATGACCACAATGCCCAGGATTTTGCCAATGGTCTGTAAAGTTGCCTGCTCTTGAATTTCAGTCTTGCTACATGCCTGTATATCACCTAAATGTGAATATCACAAAGACGATCAGACCTGAAGCCCACCAACCATGAATTTTTATGTTAACATACAGGTCCATGAGTGAGGGTGATCTGTTCTCGCCACCTCATCTTGCCACCAGAAGTCCAGTCATTGTATATGCTTGCAAGGTAAAACAGACATTTCAATACCTGTGTAACCTGGAGTGGATTTAAATACCCAATCTCAAGGTTGACAGCCTAGTATGCCAACGATTGACTATTCAGGCCAGAGGTCACTGTCGAAGGACCTTGAGCAAGTCCTTCACTTAACTGCTCAGAGCCAGCAATGTTCTGCTGTCTGGTCATGTCCACACTTGTGAACTTTGAAAGGAGGGTAATATCAAATACAATTGTACTGTACCGGGTATTGACTAATGTGCACCCATTTGAATATAACCTAAGACATTAACACATACAAAAGTTATCTAAATGTATGTGAGGTAACAAATTTGCTACTATTTTCATACTTTCAGTTAAACAGACCAAGATATCGATAGTTTAAAAGGCAAGGTCAAAACTGGCACATATCACTACTTATTCAACAACATAACTCCCAGCACCATAAAACAGTCTTAGTCATACAGTTAAATAAATTATATTATCATTTTAATAATATTAATAACTTCTACAGCCATATTATCATTTTAATAATATTAATAACTTCTACAGCGCCTGTATATAATGCACAAGACAACAACCGATGGCACACAAAAACCATGTTGTCGTCATATCAACATCCAGGTCGGTCTGTTGAGAGACAGCCTACGGTGGATAAACAATGTGAAAAAGTGAAGTTTTAGGCTGATAGCAAAATGGATTTGTGACTGAGCAGAACGAGCCAAACACGAGAAAGGATCTTGCTGAAAAGTGATAAGACTGTTGAATATGCACGATTCGATGGAAAGAGAAGCAGAGGCAAGCCGAGACTACGCTAGATAGATAGGCCAAATACTGTTTAAATGAAGACATTTATTCGTACCCATCGCAGCCAAAATGGCTGGCGTCAGGAACTGAATATATATTATATATATACATAATTATATACGCATGCTATAATGTGCATATACACTCACCTCTAAAATCTTGTAACAAATGCCGACTTCTACTAGAACGATCCAAAACGGACAAATTACAACAACTGACCGTTTTATAATTTAAATTTTCAATAAAACCCCCAACACAGGTTTCCTTGTTTGAAATTCCGCCATTTGTATTATTCAGCGATCTGATAGGCTGTAGAACGCTAGGGCAGCATTTAGGTCATCTCCGTCCATCGCCCTCTCCCACACCCCTCCCGTGACCCTCTCCCCATCCACCTCCTCAGCCTACAACGGTGGTGTCGCTTGTTTTCCGATTGAATTCACCGCTGCGCCTTAATTACCCCTCCAAACCTCCCACCACGACTCTGACACGCGGCCCAATTTCGACAAGTCTGCGCAACACGAGGGCCAATGCTGGTCCTTCATCTCACTGTCGGCAAAGTCTGGCTCACCGTGTGCAAGACCAAGGCCCACAGAATTTTGAGACAGTCATTGAAATCATGGCAAAGTAGAGGAACGACCACACTAGGCCGACCCCTCTAGAAAGCCGACGGGTGCCGCCAGTGGTCCGCATTGGGAGCGATGGGGGAAGGCTGTCTGGGAAGGGCTAGAACAATGGTCTCAGAGGAGTTAGACTTAAACAATGTATCGAAATGGGCGGCGCTAAACAATCTCAGACTAAATTAATGTAGCCATGTCTCGTGAGATGCTTGTTGCGATGAGGAACTGTTTTGAGCTGCCACACCCGATTGCAGGTGTGCTCCCAGCTGATTCAATGCGGATCCTCGGATCCTCGGTGTCACCCTCGGGCACGATCATGGCGTCAACGGCCATGTTGAAGAAATCCTGGCCAGCTCTGCTCCCCTGCAGGCCTTGCGTGTCCTCCAAACGCATGGTCTTCTACCAAAGGCGTTACACCAGGTTGTCGATATGCTACCACCGTCATAGGGTTGCTATGCGCGGCGCCAGCATGGTGGGGCGCAGATTATCGTATTAAACAGACTTCAGCGGTTTCTTGTAAGAGCTGCACACCTTGGTTATCTACCATCTGGAACCGCAACCATCGATGAGCAAGACTCGTCAGCCGAGGACGCCTCCTCCAGTCCATCATCCTCGTACCACGACTTCGTACTTCCGCCAAAACATACTAAGAACTTAATACACAGAGTTCTATACACCACGTTGACGTTAAATCTTAATAATTCTAGCATTAACCCATTGTGTGATGTAATTTGTGAAGCGATGTGTCTTCCTCCTTGATGCATAATAATCGTAATTGTAATCGTAATCGTTATCTCGAGCTTTATATTCTATGCGTTCAGGAATTTTGAGCTAATGGAGTGATTGCCGGACAGGGGTGATGTGGTGGAGTTTGGGGTTTTGGTGACAGCACGGGCAAGGCATTCTGAATAGCTTGGAGGCGGTTAATTTGAGTTATGTCTATCTTCAGGAAAAGAGCATTGCAGTAATCTAATTTGGCGCTGAATTATGGATGTGGCTATTGCAGATGCAGTTTTGAAGGCGAGTATAGGGCGTATTCTGCGAAGGTCACGGATGTTTATGAAACAAGAGCGGGAAAGATGGGTGATGTGATCGGAAAAGCTAAGATTCTGGTCAAAAGTCACACCTAGGTTGCAGACAGGAGAATTTGCAATGAATGTGTGGATGGATACAGACAGAGTCAAGGTTGAGGGAAATAGAGTGATCTGGGATTTTCTTGAGTTGCTCACGGAGGCCTATAAGAATGAATTCAGTTTTAGAGGGATTGAGGCACAACAAGTTTGAGGTCATCCAGGAGGAGATTTGTTTTACCATACGGAGAAGATGATCTATGGAGTCAGAGAAGCTGCTTGGAGAGAATGAAATGAATAATTGGGTGTCGTCAGCATATAGATGATGGTCAACTGTGGATGCTTTGATGAGTCCGCCGAGTGGAGTAGTGTAGAGGATGAACAATAGGGGCCCGAGAACAGAACCTTACGGAACACCACTGGTGAGAGGACATGCTTCGGATGAAGTTTCGGGTGTCTTAACGGAGAAAGTGCGGGAAGACAGATAGGACTTAATCCAGAGAAGAGCAGCGTCAGTAAAACCGAACCAGGAAGACAGTCTTTGGCGTAATAATTATGTTGTGGTCGATGGTGTCAAAGGCTGCAGAAAATGTAATGTCAAGAAGGCAGAGACAGGAGATTTGTTTATTGTAGAGGGAAGTGAGTAGGGTTTCGGTTGAATGTCGCTTGGTAAAACCAGACTGATGTGGGTTAAGGAGTGAGTTTGAAGTCAGGTAGTCATTGATCCGAGACAGGACTATCCCCTCAGTTGGTTTAGAGATGAATGACAGGCTGGAAACAGGTCGGTAGTTTGAAAGGTTTTCTTGGTCAAGGGAATGGTTTCTTGAGAAGTGGAGTGACTAAAGATTGTTTGAAGAGGAGGGGAAATTTCCAGTTGATAGGAAGATGTTGATTATTTTGGTAATTTGGGAACAAGGATAGATAGGTAAAGGAGGTAGGTATAGGGTCAAGTTCGCACTGCTTGTTCGGGAGAGATTGTAATAAATTGGATACTTCAGTCTCTGATGTTGGATGGAAAACAGATAACGACGATTGAGGTGGGAAAGGTGGAGAGGCATGAGTAGACGAATGAGTACCTGCAGTGCAGGTGAATCGATGGTGGTTTTTGAAAGGAGTTATTGGAGAGAGAGACGGAGAGTAGCAACTTTGCCTGAGAAGAAGGAACAGAATGACTCGGCTATTGAAGAAGATGGAAGAGAGTTTGGAAGTGGGCTGGCGGAGTTCCGATGTAGCAGTTGGTTTATATGATTTTCCAGAGCAGGCGAGGATTGGAAGATCGGGAGCGAACTAGTGAGGAATAAAACTTCTTTTTAGCCGTAGCCAGAAGGTGATGATATTTATTTGTTCCAGTTTTTAGGGTAGATTGAAGTTGAGGATCACGGATTCGTTTGTAAACTTGTGCGCACAAGGCGTCGACGGAAAGATTTGAAGGCCTGGAGATAGGAATTGTACCAAGGGTTCTTAGAGTGGGAGCCTGATTTGGTGATAATAGGAGCGTGCTTGTCAAGGAGCATGGAGAGGGTGGTGTTGTAGGAAGACAGTAGGTCACCAAGAGAGGATGCAGGATTTAGATCGTGGTCTGTAGACGAGAGATCTTGCATGAAGGTTTCAATGTTTATGTAGTTGATGCGGCGAAATGAATGAGGAATAGGTTCTGGAGTAGGAAGTATGTTGAGGCGTGTGAAAATGGGGTAATGATTGGAAGGTGTATCACAAGAGAAAGAGATGTCTGGCGATAACTTAGAGAGAGAGATGCAGTGATGATGAGGTCGAGTGTGTGGTTGGGACAGTGTGTGGGGAAGTTGACATGCTGGATCAAGTTAGTAGATGACAAGAGCGTGAGGAATTCGGATGCAAATGAGTCAGATGGATTGTCGACAAGTATGTTAAAGTCCCCTGTGATAAGAAATTCGTGAGGGATTGTGGCAGCGATGGATAGTAAGGTTGTGAATTCTTGCAAGAAGACAGATGTAGGACTTGAGTATGAGGAGGAGAAAGGAGGGCGGTAGACATTGAAAATGGTTAGGATTGTGTTCGGGAGTTTCAGAGTGATTGAGGGGCATTCAACGGAACGAAAACAGTAGCCAGGTGAGTCGAGGACGGTGGAAGGTTCTCGGGTCAGAAAAGCGATGCCTCCACCAGCGGTGTTCGTACCTGTTGTCGATTTTGAGGGACGAGGGGTGCTATGGAGATGATAGCCAGAAGGTAAACAGTCTTGATATTGGGCATTGGTTGTGCTTGAGTTAAACCATGTTTCAGTCAAGGTAAATAATTATGTCTGGAGGGTGAGTGGAGAATGCCAAGTCTTTAATTTCTGCTGAGTGTGTCGGATGAAGTAATGATCGAACGTTTAAGCTGCAGAGTACAAAGCTGGTTTTGTTTATTTTCTGAGATGGTGTATGAAGCGGAAGAGAGGAGGAGGAGGAGGAGGAGGAGGAGGAGGAGGAGGAGGAGGAGGGGCAGCAGCAGCAACAGTAGCAGCAGAATGAGGCAAAGGAGGAGGAGGAGAAGCAGCAGCAGCAGCAGTTGCAACAGAAGGAGGAGGAAGAGGAGGAGGAGGAAGAAGAGAAGCGGAATACTTATTAATTGGTCCAGGATTTACGTGCGTATCACCAGAAAGTAGGATTAACATGATGAAGAAACCATTGTGAATCAGGTGCTGTAATGCTCTTTCGCGGCCGACTGTTAAGAAAAACGGCAGTGGGATGTAGGATATGTAGCCATTTTGTCGTGTTGCGGTGTCAAAAAGGCGGGGTTTTGATGGCTGGGTGTGAACGGTGTATAGGTCATGGAGGGATTGGAGGGGTGAAATTGGATATGGTATGCAGTTTGGCACTTAACGCTGACGAGGAGGAGGGTGACAGACAGGGTTCCGCGATAACTCGTCTACCGACATTATTTTTCGTCTACAAGTGTATCTGTATCCATTAGGGGTAATCAACAGAGGCCGCTTTCTTATAGTTTCGCTAAGACGTGCTATATATTCTCAGGAATCCAGCTTCTAATTACTGAACAGATTATTTTCATCAATCCAGCTTCTATTGAATGGAAACTTAGTTTCATCCCTGCATCCAGCTTGGTATCCAGCTTCTATTTACGGGAAAAATCATTTCGATCAATCCAGCTTCTGTTTCAACACAGGAATGTTTTAATCAATTCCACTTCCATTTAGGGAAACAGTTTTTTTCATCAATCCAGCTTCCAGTTTAAAGTGACAATATCAAATAACTTTGTAGACGAAATGTCGGTCGACGAAATGACTGTAGACAAAGTGTCGTGGACAAAATGTCTGTAGACGAATTGTCGTGACACCCCTCAGGTGTGCTAAATATGCCCGAAGTGACTTTCTTCCTTTTTATAATTGAACTAAGAATTCTAAACTCTTCGAATTTATCCATAAATGTAGACGGATGAATTGGCGAGGAATAATATCAGATTTTTACTATTTTTAAAACTTACGTAGCTATTCAAGGAAGTTTCATCGATGGGGTCTACCGGACCCAGGTGTGCGTCCTAGGGTTAATGAACATCTGATTCATTGTCAGCATAATTATGATCGTCATCATAACCATAATGATCACGATCATAATAATCTTTAGTGTAATAAATTTTGCAATCATAAACGCGATGCGTACATTTAATTCTAATCGGTAGATGGCGAAAGCTAATAAAAGCCAGTTTCGGCTTGCATAAAGATTTGATTGATGAAAATATTTTCTGGTTAAATAAGAAGTTGGGTCATTTTTTTCAACTAAATGGAAGCTGGATTGATTTAAAAGAATTCTCGATGAAATGGGCTCGATTGATTATAGTTCTGATGGGCATAGGTAGAGTGCTTACTCACCAACGTCAAGTACGGCATTGAAGACATTAGAATAATTTGTCAACGTAAACTACGGGATAGCCCATTTTGATCATGTCGCCCTTCTTTCAAAGGTGGCCCAAAAGCTCATAAGTGCACACGCCTCGCTGTGGCGCAGATGCGCCAAACCGAAGGCAGTACTATTGTGCGTGGATTTTCTCATGGTCCCTACAGTAACCACCCTGGGGCGAGGTGAACCCGTGCTCTCCGGCGTTACAGGTAAAGCTGCATTAAGTTAAACCGGTCGACCACCGATCACATATAACTTAGCTGGTTGGATTTCAGCAAGGGCATAATTCAAAAAAATAGGAATTGAAATATTGACACTATACCTGCTATTAATACCGGCAACAAATGCTCGGACTATTCATTCAACTGTTGATAGAAATCACTCTGATTTTAATGTAGGCCTACATGTAACAGCAGTTAGCTTTCAGTTCTGAACAATAATGAAACAATTTTTTTATGTCTTAAAACAAAATATTACTGGAATGTTGCTGTTCTTCATTTTAATAGGTGCCTGAATTTCTTGGTAACAAGTACATGAAGACGAACAGCGTTACATTAGATTTCAGTCATTTGAGAAGGCCATTTATCTTCATCAGTAACAGGAGACTTGGAGTATTTATCTGCAGCCTCTATTGTCAGTTATATCTTCATCAGTTAATATCATTTCAGAATATAGCGCAAGGGTGTGCTATTCTACAGAAATTGGATGGCTTCAATATTTCATCATGAAAGATAATTATTGCTTTCTTTGTGACACATTTATTACTTGACCCAAAAGGAACTATTTTTGAAAGATGAAAGATATGAAAAGTTGCATCAACTGAAGCAGACAGTATCTACACACTCATTTGCTTTCGAATTGATACTACTTGTGCTGAAGAAAACAGATACAATCCCAAATTCTGCAAAGAATCATTTGCGTATTCTGGTGATTTACAAAAGCACATAACAACCAGTTTTGCTGAAAAACCACAGAAGCTTTAATAACCTCAGAAATCATATGCTCAAAGTGAAATTCTGACAGCCAATATGATAAAACATAATGGAGAGCAAATGTACAAATGTCAGTTATGTGGGAAATCATTTACTGAAGCAGTTAGGTTGACATTGCATATGAGAACCCATACAGGTAAAAAACCACGCAGGTGCCAGTTATGTCAGAAATCATTTGCTGAAGGTACTCATCTGAAAGCACACATGAGAACCCATACTGGAGAGAAACCATACAAATGTGAGTTATGTCACAAATCATTTACTCAAGGTATTCATCTGAAAACACACATGAGAATCCATACCGGAGAAAAACCATACATATGTCAGTTATGTCAGAAATCATTTACAGTAGGCAATGCTCTAAACAGTCATATGAGAACCCATACTGGAGAAAAACCTTACAAATGTCAGTTATGTCAGAAATCATTTACAGTAGACTGTGCTCTAAAGAGTCATATGAGAACCCATACTGGAGAGAAACCTTACAAATGTCAGTTATGTCAGAAATCATTTACAGTAGACTGTGCTCTAAAGAGTCATATGAGAACCCATACTGGAGAGAAACCATACAAATGTCATTTATGTCAGAAATCATTTACAGTAGACTGTGCTCTAAAGAGTCATATGAGAACCCATACTGGAGA
>JACEVL010000092.1:669102-696524 GCA_020284085.1 Aporrectodea caliginosa
ATATATATATATATATATATATATATATATATAAGCCAAAAGATTAGATAGGTCGTGCCCCTGACCCACAGAGGTTACTTTCCTTGCCAAATAGGGATTGGTGCTAATGCCAACACGAGGTTGACACCACCTCACGAGCAGCTGTCCTGAAGTATTATGAGTATTGCGTAGCCTACCTTTTCTGCTTCCTTCAATCGAGAAGCCACAGTTGAGTTCCGTGAACCACTTCAAGGTATCGTTGTTCAAACTCTCTGAAGTGTCATTGTGGACGATGACCTGGATTTTATGGGGTTGCAGCGACATCTCATAGACCAGTTGGTTTTCGTTTCCACCCTCTCTCATGCCCCCACGAGGCTGCCTCTCCTGTTGATCCTCTGCATTACCCCTTTCCTCTGTTGTTCCAGTGTGCGATGCATCTGGTTGGTAGACGATAGTTTCATCGACCGAATACGCGCCACTGGGTTTGGATGTTATGTCAGGTACTTGGCTGCATGCATTCATCGCTGGAAATCTAAATCGTGCTCAAATGCAGGTACAGTACTAAACGACGCAATTCCTAAGCGTAAGCACATTTATAGATGGCTTCGTCTGTGAATGTAGCTATACGAAAGACGTAACGCTCACTGATCATGTAGATGTACTTATAGTTAGGCTATAGTTAGACGCGAGCTTGCTTGGGTTTTTAACAAGTTTTCTGTTTCCTGCTTTCGTCACCTCGCGTGTGTGGGTCGTGCATGTACAGTTTAATACAGTTGCAATATAAATTCTATGATCTGAAGAGGACATAATCTATAGTAGAGAGCAGCTACGAAGTAGGGGAAGCAAGGTTGGGGGACCTTGAGACGTCCAGTGGAGTGCAGAGACGGTATCCTGGTCGGAGTCTTTTAGCACCAATCGCTATTAGGAATTTTGGACTTAAGTTATTTTTCTTCTCTAGCTGATATTTTTGCATTAGTAGCGAATATATTGTTTGCTCAAAATTCAACAAGTCCTAAATTTATCAGATTCTCTATAAGATGATTTTCACAACCTAATATGTAGGCCTAGTTACTTTTCATGCGGTTTTCAATAAAATTAACTCGGGTAATAAATGAGTAGGCCTAATGAATAAAACATTCTACATTTGTATTTCTTACATTCAATAATTACAAATAACAACAATGTAACGTTTGGAAAGACACGTGACATCCAACAAATTGAAGACATTAAGGGCATTTCACACTTTTGGACTTAAGTTATTTCTCTTCTGTGGTGATATATGAACATTGAACAATAATGGAAGAAATGACAAACCACATGGGTTGTCACCCCGAAACTCACCGTGGATTATCACGAATCCTACGACTTAGCCTGAGTATAAATGTGGCAGCTGCCCCTTAAACCCCTTCGTGGCTACGCTAAAAGTAGAGATTAGCTTAGAGGCCTATAGGCCTACCTACAAGTGGTTCTAGCACAGATTGCTTGTCTTCTGAACCATTTAAAACTCCTTTTATGTTTACTTATGCTAAATAATATTATATACGTCACGTCAGTGGATGGATCCAGGGTTGAACTCCATCTAATATGTTTGTTTACAAATGCCATTGACGTCGGCATACATCATCCTGAATAGTTCTCACCGTTCGTATGGCATAGGAGCAATTTTCTCGAAACCGAAACCGAAACCACAGATTATTATTATCCGCCCAGGCCAAGTTCCGAGGCTTTAGTTTCTGGGAAATCGACGTGACAGAATATAAACGGCACAAAATTAATGTAGTCCAATTTTTAAGACATTCCTTCTTACTTGAGTCAGTTAGCTTTCAAATCAAATGTGCTATAATGTAATGCTGATTCGTACAAATAGCATGACTAGAAAACTTATAAGACTCCCAAAGGAACTCCGCTACTGCTCGTGCTTTAGTAGTGTCAGTCCCAACCCTGGATAAAGGATGAGAGAAAATATCACCTACGGTACCAGCCTTACTCAAAGGTGGGCACACAGGCACGTTCACGTGCACCTACCGGTCCCGTTTAACCCTTTAACGACGAGCCGCTTATGGTTTCCCGTACATTTTAGTACACGCTCGTCGTTAAAGGGTTAACTCCACACCAATCTGCAACGGTGCCTGGTAATCAAACGCCCCGAACTGCCGAAAGGCATCCATGGGTATAAAATATCTAGATCCTCTGTCTACGGCCTAACTAAACTACAACAGTTGCTAGAACCTAAGTTAAGTGGCGCCACCTTTGTTAAAGTTTCTTTCGTGTGGACCTCTATAACTAGGCTATAGGAGATGCCAAGGTATCTAGGTCCTTGAGGAGATGCTAATTAGAAACATATTAACGGCAATTGTATCGGTGTGACGACATTGTTAAATAAACAAAGGCATAACCGGGACATACATGAACTTAGCCTATCGAGTATATTGCGTAATAATGGCCTAATGTTGTTGCCTAGCTGGCCTGTTGAGGTACATTGTTTAAAGCGTACGTCAAAGCGCCTCTGTGTCGGTTCGCTTGATGATCGTGCTTTATTTCAGAGATTTAAATCTCTAGCTAGTGCGATCCAAACACGGGGACCTTAAATGTCGTGGCGCCCACTCAAATGGGCAGCGGTGGTGAAGGATCTCACCCGATCAATTCATTTAAAAATGAGAAGGGCGATTCTGCTCATTTCTCAATGAACTGATTGGGTGACTGGGTATTCGACGGGTGTCACTGTCACCGATGGCACTTCTCGCCTTCTTGGCTTCAACTGCGGCATCCTACCACTCAAGTCCTCCGTGCCACATGTTGCATACTCCCACAGATCCAACGTAGGCCTGCCAAGTCATGCTTAAGCACTGGCAGGCAGAATCCAGGATTTTCATCCCGCCCTGGCTTTCATAAACCTATTTGGACAAACCACTTCACGGATGTTGCCAATTATCTTAGTGTTTCAGTCAACGCTGCCTATTATAATGACATAATCAGCTACCTTTGAAAGCGGTTTCGACTCACCTGGCTACTGTTTTCGTTCCGTTGAATGCCCCTCAATCACTCTGAAACTCCCGAACACAATCCTAACCATTTTCAATGTCTACCGCCCTCCTTTCTCCTCCTCATACTCAAGTCCTACATCTGTCTTCTTGCAAGAATTCACAACCTTACTATCCATCGCTGCCACAATCCCTCACGAATTTCTTATCACAGGGGACTTTAACATACTTGTCGACAATCCATCTGACTCATTTGCATCCGAATTCCTCACGCTCTTGTCATCTACTAACTTGATCCAGCATGTCAACTTCCCCACACACTGTCCCAACCACACACTCGACCTCATCATCACTGCATCTCTCTCTCTAAGTTATCGCCAGACATCTCTTTCTCTTGTGATACACCTTCCAATCATTACCCCATTTTCACACGCCTCAACATACTTCCTACTCCAGAACCTATTCCTCATTCATTTCGCCGCATCAACTACATAAACATTGAAACCTTCATGCAAGATCTCTCGTCTACAGACCACGATCTAAATCCTGCATCCTCTCTTGGTGACCTACTGTCTTCCTACAACACCACCCTCTCCATGCTCCTTGACAAGCACGCTCCTATTATCACCAAATCAGGCTCCCACTCTAAGAACCCTTGGTACAATTCCTATCTCCAGGCCTTCAAATCTTTCCGTCGACGCCTTGTGCGCACAAGTTTACAAACGAATCCGTGATCCTCAACTTCAATCTACCCTAAAAACTGGAACAAATAAATATCATCACCTTCTGGCTACGGCTAAAATGAAGTTTTATTCCTCACTAGTTCGCTCCCGATCTTCCAATCCTCGCCTGCTCTGGAAAATCATATAAACCAACTGCTACATCGGAACTCCGCCAGCCCACTTCCAAACTCTCTTCCATCTTCTTCAATAGCCGAGTCATTTTGTTCCTTCTTCTCAGGCAAAGTTGCTACTCTCCGTCTCTCTCTCCAATAACTCCTTTCAAAAACCACCATCGATTCACCTGCACTGCAGGTACTCATTCGTCTACTCATGCCTCTCCACCTTTCCCACCTCAATCGTCGTTATCTGTTTTCCATCCAACATCAGAGACTGAAGTATCCAATTTATTACAATCTCTCCCGAACAAGCAGTGCGAACTTGACCCTATACCTACCTCCTTTACCTATCTATCCTTGTTCCCAAATTACCAAAATAATCAACATCTTCCTATCAACTGGAAATTTCCCCTCCTCTTCAAACAATCTTTAGTCACTCCACTTCTCAAGAAACCATTCCCTTGACCAAGAAAACCTTTCAAACTACCGACCTGTTTCCAGCCTGTCATTCATCTCTAAACCAACTGAGGGGATAGTCCTGTCTCGGATCAATGACTACCTGACTTCAAACTCACTCCTTAACCCACATCAGTCTGGTTTTACCAAGCGACATTCAACCGAAACCCTACTCACTTCCCTCTACAATAAACAAATCTCCTGTCTCTGCCTTCTTGACATTACATTTTCTGCAGCCTTTGACACCATCGACCACAACATAATTATTACGCCAAAGACTGTCTTCCTGGTTCGGTTTTACTGACGCTGCTCTTCTCTGGATTAAGTCCTATCTGTCTTCCCGCACTTTCTCCGTTAAGACACCCGAAACTTCATCCGAAGCATGTCCTCTCACCAGTGGTGTTCCGTAAGGTTCTGTTCTCGGGCCCCTATTGTTCATCCTCTACACTACTCCACTCGGCGGACTCATCAAAGCATCCACAGTTGACCATCATCTATATGCTGACGACACCCAATTATTCATTTCATTCTCTCCAAGCAGCTTCTCTGACTCCATAGATCATCTTCTCCGTATACGGTAAAACAAATCTCCTCTTGGATGACCTCAAACTTGTTGTGCCTCAATCCCTCTAAAACTGAATTCATTCTTATAGGCCTCCGTGAGCAACTCAAGAAAATCCCAGATCACTCTATTTCCCTCAACCTTGACTCTGTCTGTATCCATCCACACATTCATTGCAAATTCTCCTGTCTGCAACCTAGGTGTGACTTTTGACCAGAATCTTAGCTTTTCCGATCACATCACCCATCTTTCCCGCTCTTGTTTCATAAACATCCGTGACCTTCGCAGAATACGCCCTATACTCGCCTTCAAAACTGCATCTGCAATAGCCACATCCATAATTCGCGCCAAATTAGATTACTGCAATGCTCTTTTCCTGAAGATAGACATAACTCAAATTAACCGCCTCCAAGCTATTCAGAATGCCTTGCCCGTGCTGTCACCAAAACCCCAAACTCCACCACATCACCCCTGTCCGGCAATCACTCCATTAGCTCAAAATTCCTGAACGCATAGAATATAAAGCTCGAGATAACGATTACGATTACAATTACGATTATTATGCATCAAGGAGGAAGACACATCGATTCACAAATTACATCACACAATGGGTTAATGCTAGAATTATTAAGATTTAACGTCAACGTGGTGTATAGAACTCTGTGTATTAAGTTCTTAGTATGTTTTGGCGGAAGTACGAAGTCGTGGTACGAGGATGATGGACTGGAGGAGGCGATCCTCGGCTGACGAGTCTTGCTCATCGATGGTTGCGGTTCCAGATGGTAGATAACCAAGGTGTGCAGCTCTTACAAGAAACCGCTGAAGTCTGTTTAATACGATAATCTGCGCCCCACCATGCTGGCGCCGCGCATAGCAACCCTATGACGGTGGTAGCATATCGACAACCTGGTGTAACGCCTTTGGTAGAAGACCATGCGTTTGGAGGACACGCAAGGCCTGCAGGGGAGCAGAGCTGGCCAGGATTTCTTCAACATGGCCGTTGACGCCATGATCGTGCCCGAGGGTGACACCGAGGATCCGAGGATCCGCATTGAATCAGCTGGGAGCACACCTGCAATCGGGTGTGGCAGCTCAAAACAGTTCCTCATCGCAACAAGCATCTCACGAGACATGGCTACATTAATTTAGTCTGAGATTGTTTAGCGCCGCCCATTTCGATACATTGTTTAAGTCTAACTCCTCTGAGACCATTGTTCTAGCCCTAATTGACCCCACCAACAGGTAAATATCATCCGTGTACTTAAACATTTTCTTCTCTGGATTCTTCTGTCTTATGCACTGATGCCATAGCTCGATGGTCCCAATCTAGAGCCCGGGACCACACTTGCGTTGATGGACGCTGGTTTGGAGGTACGGCCTTCGTGTATGTTGAGGTGCGGACGACATGACAGGAAGCTTATAACTATCCAATTGAAGACATGATCTTGGATGTCTAGGGCAGATAGTTTGTCAACTAATATAGAATGCCGGACAGTATCAAAAGCGCGAGAAATCCAATGAGAGAAAGGTGAAATAACTGTTTTCTCGTAACATGGATGATAACTGCTATTAGGGCTAATGTTGTCGATTCCGTGGGACGAAAGGCGAATTGGTCTTCAAGGAGCTGCGTCATCGGAGGTATGGCGAAGGCAGGCCTTTTTTTAGAGCAAACCCGTCGACGAAAACGTCATAATAATAAAGGTTTTAGTACAATACTGTTGCAGCAGAGAAGGTAGGCTAGCAAGCTAAATTCCAGGGCGAGTCTGGTGGAAACCCGAGGTAAATCCGAAATCACTCCTTTAAGAAAATCTGTGCTTCCTGCAAAATTGTATAAACTCTTTCACTATGCACTGTGACGTCACAAAGGTGTAGAGACGGATAGAGACAGACAGACAGTGAGTTTCATTATGACGTCAAGTTGCACTGGCGCATATTGGTTGGTTTCCCAGTTTAACGGCAGCTTATGACAACATTGGCCGTTGCCGCCAACAAAGATTGGTTTTGGCATATTACAGCTCTGGCGCATATACATACAAAACAAGTTAATAATGGGGGGCGCGATAGCGCATTGGATAACACACTGTCATAGAGAGCGAGAGGTGCCGAGATAGAGGACCGTAGGCGGACATGCTTTGTAGGCTGCTATTAGCGCCGTGTATTTCAAGCTGTCTGTTCTGTTAGTAGTTAAGATTTATGTCTTCTGTCATTAAATTTGTTTTTGTGAATTGTTTAATTGTCATAACATGTAAATGTACAGCGCTGTGCGTTTGTCAGGCGCTTAATTAAAGAAAAGATATTATTATCATTATTATTTATTAAGTCTCTGTCTGTCTGTATGTTTGTCTGTCTCTCTGTCAATCTGTGTGTGTGTGTGTGAGAGAGAGAGAGAGAGAGAGAGAGAGAGAGAGAGAGAGAGAGAGAGAGAGAGAGAGAGAGAGAGAGAGAGAGACAGACAGACAGACAGACAGACAGACAGACAGACAGACAGACACACAGACAAATTTCTCCAAATGAATCTGATCTTCCATAGCTACACTTATTAGACAATGTATGTATGTATGTATGTATGTATGTAAACGAATATACATATAATTATAGGCTACACACATTGTCTAATAAATGTAACTATGGAAACAGAAATATATGAAGATGCTATAGGATGATAACCAATGGAAATGCCTATTATGCGGTCTTAAGTAATATAAAATTAATTGCAGAACATATATATATAATTCGTATTCGATTGTTAAGCTGTTTTAGTCTTAGGCCTTAGTTGCGCGGTCGCCTGGCGGCGCTTGGCCTAAAGTAGCCTAAACTTTGGCTGACGGTAGATTCTCTGCACGTGTAGTTAGCGCGCCGAACTTAGAAACTGCTGATGATAGTGAATTTGAAGACATGTAGTGCAGTAGTTGTTTTAATGAAGTAGAGAGTTGTGTTATGTAGAAGTTACAGTCGCGTTGTGTTTAATGAAGAACTGTGTTTGAATATTAACTGTGGTTTAAAAGAAATACATTCAAAGAACTGTGTCAATTTACTTCGTAAACAGTTAGAAGACGTTGAGCAATTTATACGTAGAGATAAGGAAAGTTTTTGAGTTAGGTCACAACTAAAGAAAGGACAGAAGAGTTGGTGACATATTTGGTGGCAGCAGCGGTGGAATTCGAAACAACGTCTGGAATTCGAAACAACGTCGGAAGGATTCGAAACAACGTCTGGGATTCGAAACAACGTCTGGGATTCGAAACAACGTCTGGGATTCGAAACAACGTCTGGGATTCGAAAGAAACGTCGTTGGTGGTATTTGAAACAACGTCGACTGGTGAAAATCATTGGTAAATCTACGACAACGAAAGCCTCAACGACAAAGGTATACAAGTTTGTTGTTTTCAAACAAAGAACAATCCCCAATACTTCAAATACAAAAGAAAACTCGTGTTTTCCAGAAAGGACAGCACTGAAGTAAAGAAGTAAGATGGAGAAATTAAGTGTCAAAAAACAAGCAGAACTGAAGAAGATGTCTTCTGAAAGATTAAAACAGCGCTTGTTGAAGGCTGGTTTTGAAGAAGAAAAACTGGAAGATATGTCGCGTGAAGACATGTTGGAAGCGCTAGCTGAAGTCTGGCTTAAAGAAGAAGCAGAAGAAGAAGAAGAAGGTGCTGTCGGTGGTGCTGTGGAAAAGGTTATTGAGAAACCACCTGGACCTATGTCTATGGAGATGATGATGCAATGGATGATGATGACAAGACAAGACGAGAAAAGAAAGAGAGGAGAAACGGAGACAAGATGAAAAAGAAAGAGAGGAGAAACGAAGAGAAGAAGCAGAGCGTGTCAGACAAGAAGAGAAAGAAATACGACAGGAAGAATTACGTCTTCAGAGAGAGAAAGAAGAGAGCAGACGTCTTCAGAAGAGAAAGAAGAGAAAGCAGAAAATGCAAGACAGGAAGAATTACGTCTTCAAAGAGAGAAAGAAGAGAAGGCAGAACGTCTTCAGAGAGAGAAAGAAGAGAAAGCAGAGCAAGTTCGTGTGGCAGAACTTGAATTGCAAAAGCAGCAATTTGAGATTCAATTAGAGCAATTGAGAAGAGATAGAAGATGCTGAAAGGAGAAGATTAGAGCAGATGATTGAATTTGAAAGGGCGCGGAAAAGTGACGAAGAGATACGTCAGCAACAGATTGATGAAAAGAGATTACGTGAAGAAGAAAAGGAAAAGTGCGAATTTCCGAGTTGGAGCGAGCAGAACAGGTTAGAGAAGAAGAACTGAAATTACAGAAAGAAAGCATGGAGAGGGCAGAAGCGGAAAGACAAGAACGTTTAAAGTTGGAACAACAAAAAATAGCATTAAAGAAGCACAACTCAAAGAGGAGAAACAAAATAGAAGCTCAAGAGCAAAGAGAGAAGAAGAACGAGAGAAGAACAGAAAAGGAAAAAGGAAGAAAGTGAAACGATGGTTTCGAATATAAAGAAAATTGGTGATGCCATGAAACACGTGTTACCTAAAATGCCAAACGATATGATGGAGGTGCCATTATATTTCGAAACGGTTGAGAATGCGTTTCGTAGTTTCAATGTGCAGGAACAATTCTGGGTGAAGTTACTATTGCCATTGATGACTCCGAAAGCTAGAACTGTTCTAAACAGATTGTCATTCGCTGATTTAGACGATTATGAGATCGTGAAAGAACACTTGTTAAAAGAATTCAAGTTGACACCGAGAGAGTACAGATCGAAGTTTATTGATGCGAAGAAGACAGCTGAAGAAACGTATACAATGTTTACAGCAAGGCTGAAGAACTTGTTGAACTATTATGTGAAAAGTCGCAAAGTGGATAAGAATTTTGAGAAGTTGTTTGATTTATTAGTGGCGGATAAGTTGAAAGAATCACTACCACCAGGTCCACTACAGTTTGTGCTGTCGAAGGAAGGAACTGATTGTTATGAAGCTAGTGTTGTGGCAGACCTAGCAGACATTCATGTTAATAATCGAATTGGTTTGGCAATTCCGAATAAGACAAGTTTTGGTTTTGTACCCAATGGCAAAAGAAATCAACAGTTCACTCCAAATTTTTGGTTTTCATTGGAAGAGCAATCAAGAAACAGGAAATCAGTTCAGAAGTACAGAAGCGAAACCAAATTATCCGGTAGTTCACGAGAATAAAGAGTCGATGATGGCCAGACAACGTCCGGTATATAACAAGTCACCACCAAGGTTTGTCGCGAGAGAAGGCAATGCATCGTTTACTCCATATAAAAGAAAAGAAAGCATTGAACAACGAGGTGCAGTGGTGAAACTGCCCAAATCGAACGCTACCAATTGATTCCTCCGCCAGCTCGTCGAGCTACACTGGTTGCCATGTCCCATGAAGGAATGACTGGAGGACATCTAGGGATGCGACGAACGGTATCGCAGCTTCAGCGACGTGCATACTGGCCTGGGTGGAAGAACGAAGTGAACCTCCACTTGAAATCCTGCCAGAACTGTGATGTACCTGACCTTTTGCCTGATGAGGGTACCCTGGATATGGAGAACTCTCCTGGAGGATTGGCAAGACCCCAGCGTCACCGGATCCGTCCAGCTAGATACTTGGAATAGTGTGACTACGTAACTGCATGATGGGCGGTTTGGTTATTGAGGTTTGCCGTTGTGCGTTTTTCTTTTGGGATTGTTAAATGTTGCATGATTAGGATCAATGTAGGATTTTATGGTGTTTGTTTTCATGTAAGTCTGCCTGTTGAACTAATAGACCGGTTAAATGAGCTTAGTAGTCTTTGGTGTCACGTAAACTGCGTTGGGTTCGCATCCTTTTTACCTCGGGTCAAATAGTTGATTCACTCCGAGAGGTCTGCGTGGATCTAGCATTTGGCCTGGTTGTGTGAGTATAGTCTCAATTGGGTTAGAGATTAAGCTGCCGCTTAATTGCGGGTGAGTTGGTGATTAAGTAGGAATCTACGAAATTTGATTTTGATTTTGATGAATTGTACAGGATTTTGTACCCCAGTTATAGTTTTCTTGTGTAACTAAGAGTAAATGTTTAGGTTGTTAGATAAGTTTGAATTTGCATTGGCCTTGCGATTGTGCTTTTGAATTGATGCTTTGACCAGAACAGTGAATAGCTCTTGTTGATTGCATATTCCTTTGATATCGTTAAGCAGGTGACCTAAGATAGGTGAAGTTTTAATTTTGGTCAAGTAGAGAATTGAGAGGTTGCACATTTACCTTTTGGTTATATAAAGTCATTTGGTAAACCCTGTTGGTTGTGGCAGCAAGCAAGCCTATTGATTACTTAAGGATAAGTTGAATTTGCATTTGAGCGAATGCCCATTAACTAGTATAACTCAGATCCTAGTTCCTTCGTAGTTAAGTGAGCATAGTAAGTTTGAGAAACTATAGTTTAGTGTACAATTATGTTTCGCTTTATTCACTTGGGCTATAGTATAAATTGTGTTTTGACTCAGTTGAAAATTTCGTGGTTTACTTGTGGCACGGCTTTAAGTTCTGCAATGATTTCTGGATGCAACAAGAATCTTTCTGTGCTTCCCATTTTTGCAATACTAGCACATCAATGTCACATACGGTGTAAGTGAACATTTGACTTTATGCGGAATTACCTCTTCTTCCACATCGTTACAACACAGCCTTACATCAACTTTCACTAACTTTGCAGGAATGGCATCTCCTGCCACGCATTGTAAGTTCACTTTTCCAATCTGCTCCACCTTCATGCCTTCCAGTAATTCTTCACTAATCACCGGAACCTCTGCTCCAGAATCAATCAGTGTTTTTACTTTTATTGGTTCTTTTCCTGCTGTTCCACGAATTTCTACCTCGACGTACTGCAATAAAACTTTCTTCAATGCTGTACTTTCATCTCTTTCCAACCATTTCTTTCTGCATTCCATTGTGCAATAGAATTTCTTTCTGAATATCAGGTGAAAGGTGACATTTCATCCCTGACTTTACTTCAGTTTCATTTTTCTGATGTTCTGTGGCTTGACTTTCAGAATTATCAACCACTTGAATTCGATTCACCCTCGAATGTTCTTGTTTTCCATAATTTGAGGTTGTAACAGGAACTGGACAGAATTTCATTAAATGCCTGTCTGATCCGCAGTTGTGACAACGTTTCACCACTGCACCTCGTTGTTCGATGCTTTCTTTTCTCTTATATGGAGTAAACGATGCATTGCCTTCTCTTGCGACAAACCTTGGTGGTGATTTGTTATATACCGGACGTTGTCTGGCCATCATCGATTCTCTATTCTCGTGAACAACCGGAGAATTTGGTTTCACTTCTGCACCTCTGAACTGATTTCCTGTTTCTTGATTGCTCTTCCAATGAAAACCAAAATTTGGAGTGAACTGTTGATTTCTTTTGCCATTGGGAACAAAACCAAAACTTGTCTTATTCGGAATTGCCAAACCAATTCGATTATTCACATGAATGTCTGCTAGGTCTGCCACAACACTAGCTTCGTAACAATCAGTTCCTTCCTTCGACAACACAAACTGTAGTGGACCTGGTGGTAGTGATTCTTTCAACTTATCCGCCACTAACAAATCAAACAGTTTCTCAAAATTCTTATCCACTTTGCGACTTTTCACATAATAGTTCAACAAATTCTTCAGTCTAGCTGTAAACATTGTATACGTTTCTTCAGCTGCCTTCTTCGCATCAATAAACTTCGATCTGTACTCTCTCGGTGTCAACTTGAATTCTTTTAACAAGTGCTGTTTCACGATTTGATAATCGTCTAAATCATCGAATGACAATCTGTTTAGAACAGTTCTAGCTTTCGGAGTCATCAATGGCAATAGTAACTTCACCCAGAATTGTTCCTGCACGTTGAAACTACGAAACGCATTCTCTACCGTTTCGAAATATAATGGCACCTCCATCATATCGTTTGGCATTTTAGGTAACACGTGTTTCATGGCATCACCAATTTTCTTTATTTTCGAAACCATCGTTTCACTTTCTTCCTGTTTCCTTTTCTGTTCTTCTCGTTCTTCTTGCCTTCTTTGTTCTTGTGCTTCTCTATTTTGTTTCTCCTCTTTGAGTTGTGCTTCTTTTAATGCTATTTTTGTTGTTCCAACTTTAAACGTTCTTGTCTTTCCGCTTCCGCCTTCTCCATGCTTTCTTTCTGTAATTTCAGTTCTTCTTGTCTAACCTCTTCTGCTCGCTGCAACTCTGAAATTCGTACTTTTTCCTTTTCTTCTTCACGTAGTCTCTTCTCTTCAATCTGTTGCTGACGTATCTCTTCGTCACTTTTCCGCGCCTTTTCAAATTCAATCATCTGCTCTAATCTTCTCCTTTCAGCATCTTCTCTATCTTTTCTCAATTGCTCTAATTGAATTTCAAATTGCTGTCTTTGCAATTCTTCTTTCTCTCTCTGAAGACGTAATTCTTCCTGTCTTACATTTTCTGCTTTCTCTTCCTTTTCTCTCTGAAGACGTTCTGCCTTCTCTTCCTTTTCTCTCTGAAGACGTAATTCTTCCTGTCGCATTTCTTTCTCCTCTTGTCTCACACGCTCTGCTTCTTCTCTTCGTTTCTCCTCTCTTTCTTTATCTTCTTGTCTTCGTTTCTCCTCTCTTTCTTTATCTTCTTGTCTTGTCATCATCATCCATTGCATCATCGTCTCCATAGACATAGGCCCAGGCGGTTTCTCAGTAACCTTTTCCACAGCACCGCCGACAGCACCTTCTTCTTCCTCTGCTTCTTCTTTAAGCCAGACTTCAGCTAACGCTTCTAGCATGTCTTCACGTGACATATCTTTCAGTTTCTCTTCTTCAAAACCAGCCTTTAACAAGCGCTGTTTTAATCTTTCAGAAGACATCTTCTTCAGTTCTGCTTGTTTCTTGACACTTAATTTCTCCATCTTACTTCTTTACTTCAGTGCTGTCCTTTCTGGAAAACACGAGTTTTCTTTTGTGTTTGAAGTATTGGGGATTGTTCTTTGTTTGATAACAACAAACTTTTATACCTTTGTCGTTGAGGCTTTCGTTGTCGTAGATTTACCAATGATTTGAATGTGTATTCACCAGTCGACGTTGTTTCGAATCCCAGACGTTGTTTCGAATCCCAGACGTTGTTTCGAATCCCAGACGTTGTTTCGAATCCCAGACGTTGTTTCGAATCCCAGACGTTTCGAATCCACCGCTGCTGCCACCAAATATGTCACCAACTCTTTTCTTTCTTAGTTGTGACCTACCTCAAGAACTTTCCTTATCTCTACATATAAATTGCTCAACGACTTCTAACTGTTTAAGAATTAAATTGACACAGTTCTTTGAATGTTTCTTTCTTTCTTCAAACACAGTTTAATAACAACAAACTCAACTCTTGCCTTAAAACAACCGTACTACACTGTATAGTTCAAATTCACTGTCATCAGCAGTTTCTAAGTTTGGCGCGCTAACTGCACGTGTAGAGAATCTATCGTCAGCCAAAGTTTAGGCTACTTTAGGCCAAGCGCCCACGAGCCGACAGCGCAACTAAAGCCTAAGACTAAAACGCTTAACAATCGATACACATTATATATATATCAACCTAAGTAACACCTGTGCTCATTATATATGCAAAACATTTGTTCACACACCCTATTGCATATGCAAGCAGGAAGTTATTGGAGAGAGAAAGGAGGTATTCAGTGGAGGAGAGAGAATGTCTAGCCATAATGTGGGGCATTGAGAAATTTGATCGATACTTGTTTGGAAAACAATTCGTAATTAAGACAGACCATTGCGGATTACAGTATATGAAAGAAGGTCGTATGAAGAATGCTCGAGTGATGAGATGGAGTCTGGCACTACAGAACTATTGTTTCAAAGTAAACTATATCAAAGGATGTGATAATGTATGTCGTTACCTAAGTTCGCTTAGATTTTCTCCGAAGCCTGTAGTGTATCGTGTAGAGAAAATGTCAAGGTGATAGTTCAGTGTTCTTCTTCGTTCTACGTTAAACTCGTATATCTTATCTAGAAAAATGTTAACATCATAGTTCAGCGTTCTTTCTCGTCTTTTCGTTCCCTGGCGTAAACTCCTCTCGCGTATATATCCAAATCTGTAGATCATAGTCCAGCGTTTTTCCTTCTCCTTACACACGACCGTCCCCGCCTGCGGCACTGCCTCTCACGTATATCGCCCACCCAGCTCTATCTGGCTTAGCTGGTAGGCGGCCCTGGGGGTTGCGTGAAGGCCGGCTCCCTTGTCGTCTGTCGTTCGGCGCTGCCTGTGATGACTCACAGGCGAACGGGTGGCGGTTAAGCTGGTCGGTTCTGCAGCCTTGGCTTCTGACCCCCAGGTGTTAGATACAAGATGGCGGCTTGCCCGACATAACCACGACATTATCTCCCATCCGAAGAGGGTAAGCCGCCATCTTCCGTCCCGATGGGTCTTCTCCGTCTTCGTCCTTTGTTCGCCTCGTCGCCGAATGTTGCCACAAAAGTCCGCCATCTTCCGTCCTGATGGGTCTTCTCCGTCTTCGTCCTTCGTTCGCCTCGTCGCCAAATGTTGCCACAAAAGAAATAAAAGTAAACGTACACATTATTAACAGCGATGTATGTACAATGGAGGGATCGGACCCCTGCCAGTGACTGGGCTACCTTCTATGCTCCATCACATCCGGGACAAGAAGTCCGCTGCGATATTTTTGCTACCCGGGCGATATTGGAAGTCTAGGTTAAACTCCTGGAGCGCTAAAGCCCAACGTGCTAGTTTGGCGCTTTTGGGTGTGGCTTCCGTGAGGAAGGCTAAGGGTTTGTGGTCCGAAAAGACGGTTATCTTCGAAAGGAAAATCCACGACCGGAAGCGTTTCAGGGCCCAGATGACCGCGAAGGCTTCCCTCTCTATCGTTGACCAACGGGTTTGTGTAGGTGATAGTTTACTGCTAGCGAATGATATTGGAAGCTTGTTTCCTTCCTCCGACCACTGGAACAGACAGCAGCCCACCGCTGTCGCGCTTGCATCGACAGACAGCCCAAAGTCCTTAGAAAAATCAATAGTGCGTAACTGTACTGACCTACTTAAGTCTGTCTTTAATTTATCCAGTGCGGTTTGATGTTGGGGTCCCCAGGGTACGTTGTTAGGGACGCTCTTCTGGGTTAAGTCCGTGATGATTCGTGCCGTCTCTGCTAGTGACGGGATAAAATTTCTAAAATAACTAAAGAAACCAATCAAACGCCTGACGTCCTTCTTCGTGCTGGGTGGCTGGATATCCTCGACGCTTGCGATCTTTATGGGGTCGGGCCATCCCTTAGGGTCCGATTGTGCTAGTTTGTAAATCATCGTCTTCAGGCTCTGATTGCACCGTTCCACTAGTCCGGTCGCTTCCGGATGACCAGGGGTGTTGAATCGTGGGCAGCACCCAAAGCGCTTTAAGAACTCCTTAGTAAGTTTACTTGTAAAGTTTGTACCACAGTCGGAGCTAATCACTCGTGGGACGGAAAACGTCATAAAGACTTGTAGATAAGCGTCACAGACGGCCTTGGCAGATAAAGAGCGCAATGGATATGCCATCGGCCAGCGCGAGAAGCGATCGATGATTACGAGTGCGTAATTGTACTCGGGTTTTGGTGTAGTGGGGTCTCCTTCGGGTATTATTGGCCCTATACAGTCTGCGACAAGGGTGCTGAAAGGCAGGTCGTCGTTGCGAGAAATGGGTGTGATTGGTACGCGATGCGCAACCTTGTTAGGTGCTCGCAATTGACAGATGGGGCAAGATGCACAATAGTCTCGGATACGTTCATCCATACGAGGGAACCAAAAACTTAATTTAATTCGATCGCGTGTTGACTTAAACCCCATATGACCAGCAAAAGGAGCATCGTGAGCCATTTGTAAAACTATGCTGACCCGGGATTCTGGAAGACAAAGTTGGTTCACCTTATGCCCAGCAATTGTGTCACGATGGAAAATGAGGTTTTTCTCATAGAAGAAGTTGCTTTTCTCCTGTCGCGCCAGCTTCACAAACGCCGTAAGCGAAGCGCACTGAACTTGTTCCCTTGCCAGGGTCTCCACATCAGCCACCCTCACGTCTGATGGTTCCTCTGGGCGTTCTATGTCTAGAAAATCAGGTTGATCTACTAATTGATTAGTGTTCCCATCGTCTTCCGCATCATCCCCTTGCCCACCCGGCACCACCTGGACGGCTTCAGCGATTCCGTCAGTTACACTAGGCGAAGTTTGAACTACTTCGTCTGCATTCACTGCCAGCACGTTATATAGCGCAGTGTCCTTCAGGAGTGACGTCACGCTAGGAGTCAATATTACGGCCTCGGTTAGTTCCGGGACGACGGCGAACCAGGCACGTACCGCGGGTGCAATATTAATTACTCCTGCCTGGCCGCTCGTTGCCGGTTTCAGGTGAAGTCGAACGACGTTTACTACGTCCGATTTACCGTGCAGACCTTTAAGCCTAATCTGTTTCCAGACGGGCAGGTTAAGACATCTAACTAACGACTCTCGTATACAACAAATCTCCGAGCCGCCATCGATCAAAGCCTGTTGGTCGGGTAACTGGTTGATCTCTACTTTTACGTATGATCTCTCGTGGAATTCGTCTGCGTCAATGTATGATTGATATATGTCCAGGGCGTGGTGGTTAGTCAATTCGTCATTGTCCAGTATTCTGGCGAGAGGGTTTGCTCCTCCCTGCTCATCGTCACGTGCCCTGCTTAATGCCACGCCCAAACCAGTGTCGTTTGGGTAGGTGGTGTCGTTAACTGTATCTGTTGAACAGGCGTTCACATGTGCTAGCCTTTTCCCTGGTGAAGATGCTCTGGCTGATGGGCAGGCCCTTGCCATGTGACCGGGCTGTGAGCACACATAGCAGAGCCCCTTCCGTTTGGCTTCGCCCTGGGTTGTCTTGTTCTCCCCACTCACTCCCCTCGCCGACTCAGTATCATACGCCATCGTGTTTGTGCCCGAGCTAATCTGCCTAAATGGGCGGCTGTCGTGCTGAGAGGGGGAATTGCCGTACCTTAACGGTTCGCCGAACGTGTTATGAGATGCTACAAATGTGTCAATGGAACTCACTAGTTCCTCACATCTCATCCAGCCGTCCTTTTCCTGAGCCAAGATAAAATTCAGGCAACCCCTAGGCACCAATTCCTTTAATTTATCAGCACATAACAAGCTAATGAGGTCGTCAAACTGATTAGTTATGTTCCTGCTTCGTAAATAGTACATTAATGCGTTGCGAAGCTTGGATGCCAGCGCCGTATAAGTCTCATCTTGAGCCTTCCGCGCTGCATAAAAACGCTCTCGCAGCTGTAGCGGGCTAATTCGAAATTCCTTCAGCAAGAACTCCTTCAAATCCGTGTAACTGCTTAGCTGCCCTTGTGATAGACGGGCCGTTAGAGCTCGAGCTCGATCGCTTAAGTTCGCTAACAGGAGTTTCGCCCTTACGTCTTCGTCTACCTTACATTGGTCGAATAGCTTTTCTACGTGATCGAAGTAGCAGGGGATCTCGGCCGTGTCATCGGGGAATTTGCCTATGATTCCCTTCAACGAATCGCTGAAGAATTTAATTCTTCCGGGTAGAGAGTGTTTTATGCTACGGTCTAGTTCTTCTCTGTTGCGTCTGTCCTGTTCTAGTTTTAGATGTTCTTCTCGGTATTTCAGATCCTGTTCTTCTCTCCTTCTTCTCTCCTCTCTCTCCTCCTGTTCCCTCTTTTGTTCTCTCTCCTCCCTTCTTCTCTTCCCCTCTCTCTCCTCCTCGTCTCTTTTCTTCTTCTCCTCCCACTCCTCCTCCTCTCTTTTCCACCTCCTCTCTTCTCTAATCCTTCTCTCCTCCCTGTCTTCCTCCTCTCTTTTCCTCGCATCCTCATACTTTCTCCTTTCTAGATCCAACCATTCGCGTTGGAGGGTTAGGTTAGTTCCCTGGGCTATTAGTCCGGGTGTCGTCACACTGTCAGTCTCGGGTGGGATTTCTTGTCCCTTTCGTACAAGTTCTGCCCATTCATTTAGTAATTGTGGTCTGTCCATATTATGTACAGTCTCTTCATCTAACCCTGCTCTTATCAAGCATGTCACCAACCGACCGCTCGACATCCGCTTGATGTCGGCCTGTTCCTCGATTGATAAGCTATCCATTACTTGACTCAAACACTATGAAAACTGCAGGTGGATAGAGGCACCTCTGGACTGGAGCACAAAAGAAGACGTGTACGTTGACCAGAAGAACCGAGGGTGGATGGAGTCGCCTTCGGGCTGGAGCACAAAAGAAAACGTGTAGGCTATCGAGAGACCACAAGAAACAGGTAGCGTTTCAGCCTATTCTTGTCCCGCGATCTATTAATCCTGACCCTTACGTTACGCACCCAGCCACTAGACAAAAGGATCCTACCTTCTCCCGTGCTGTGAATGTGATAACGTCTGGCGTCCGCGAATCCTCGCGTCGTGGATGTCTCCTCGATTCTTCCTCCTTCTCGATTTTCCCGCGGAAAAGTTCGCTTGTCTGACCGGTTGGTCTTCTCTGTTCCTTGATGATGTTATCCTGTCGACTGCGCCAAAAATGTCGTGACCTTAGTTCGCTTAGATTTTCTCCGAAGCCTGTAGTGTATCGTGTAGAGAAAATGTCAAGGTGATAGTTCAGTGTTCTTCTTCGTTCTACGTTAAACTCGTATATCTTATCTAGAAAAATGTTAACATCATAGTTCAGCGTTCTTTCTCGTCTTTTCGTTCCCTGGCGTAAACTCCTCTCGCGTATATATCCAAATCTGTAGATCATAGTCCAGCGTTTTTCCTTCTCCTTACACACGACCGTCCCCGCCTGCGGCACTGCCTCTCACGTATATCGCCCACCCAGCTCTATCTGGCTTAGCTGGTAGGCGGCCCTGGGGGTTGCGTGAAGGCCGGCTCCCTTGTCGTCTGTCGTTCGGCGCTGCCTGTGATGACTCACAGGCGAACGGGTGGCGGTTAAGCTGGTCGGTTCTGCAGCCTTGGCTTCTGACCCCCAGGTGTTAGATACAAGATGGCGGCTTGCCCGACATAACCACGACAATGTAGTATCAGATTACTTGAGTAGAGGGTCAGTTTAAAGAGTTAAGAACTCTAATGATAATGTAAGGAAGTGATGTATATGTAGATGTATATTGAACTAATAGAAGATATTAGATAAGATATTGTGTTTATCGATGTATAAATAGTTACTCTAGTATAAATAAGTAAGTAACAAGTCATTTGATAAGCTGGTTAGGAATAGAAAGTCTGTAGACAGCCTTTTAAAGAAGGGGCCTTATATGTAGCGAAATAATTCTTACCAAATGTCTTGTTTAATTAACTAATTAATATAAGCTTTAGAATAAGATAGTCAATTACCGTGGCGATAGATAAATTGCAGTGGCGTTACGTAATATAATATTAGTATAACTAAAGGCTTTTAAATTTGTAAACTCAAATATCACGTGACATGATGCGTTGCCTAGCGACGAATGACGCTCTGAAATCAAAAACAGTTACAGACAGTTGAAACGGAAAATCGGTTGGTGAAAGTGTCGCGTCGTCCCCCGCCCCTGATCACTGGCCCCCAGGGAAAACAGTGCAGCTGCAGCCCGAAGTTTATCGGACCTCAATTCCCCAGGTAGGGTGGCGACCTTCGGACCCCGGAACAACGTAGAACCAAAGAGTGGAAAGCTAGACCGGCCTTGGATAGAGGGATCATAGTTGGTCGCCGTATGAGAGGAACCCAAATCCTGTGAACTCTGCAAACCAGGAACGGACGAGGTTACCAGGCCGAGGTCCGAGGCGATTTCAAGGCGGGACATTTCCGCGGTTCTCGAGGTGAGAACAACTGGGGCTCTCCCCAAATCAGGGTCCTTACGGGTCCATAACAGGTCTAACCGGGTTCCCATATCCTCCAAACGGTTAACTACCCTATCCAATATTTCGCCATGTCTAGTAGAAAGCAAGGCCAAGGATGAAATCTGAGAGCTTATATCAGAAAAGGTAGCTTGGGAAGGAGGGGACGACGTGTGGGCGTCCTTATCACCTATCCCCAGACTATATATGCTCTCCCCGTCGCCCGAATATGGAACAGACATATTTCGGCTCAGCCAGTAACTTGTGATTTATTATTATCGCAAATAGAACAAAAGAAGTACAATTATGCTGTGATCCTGTCAGATAACTAAACATGCATTAAATTAAATCGACCTCAATGGTCTGTGATTGACGGCCAAATTAAACAGCGGTCCAACACATTTTGGAACAAAGTCAAATCAAAGAGTCGATTATTAGTAACCTGACCTACGCTTAAATTTACTTTCCTTCTCCTTCTTTGGTCACTTTCCCAAAATGGCGGGAGCCCACTAAAACTCTCGAAAGAAGCGCTACACAAACTCTACTAAGGGGACCTTTGGCAAACCAAACAGCACGTAACGTTTCCAAGTTACTGTTTTACATTAATTGCCCAAACACAAGTAACCCTTAAAAGTAACGATACGACAGAGTTAACTGCTTCTTCAATTAGTTTTAAATCGAAATCGCCCCTCTAAGACGCCATCTTGACCAAGACCAAAACAAGAAGAACTACTGACCGACGTCACTAATTCCAAAGATGACGTTGACAGAGAAAAGGGCCAATCACCAACGGGGTGCTCCAATTTACTACATTGCTATTGGCGTAAAAGACCGTTACGGAAAGCGGGTCAAGGGTGCATTCAACTGATCTGTTGTGAGGCTCGGAGCTGATCGAGTCTTCACAAAAGGTCGTTTAAGAGGAGAGACATGGCGAGATGGAGTTGAGTCGTAATGGATATTGCGGATCGTCTAAAGTGGAAGCGATCAAAGTGGATTAAAGTTTAAAACGTTAGTTCGAAGCGAGGAATAACGGACTTTAATTATTAAGTCGGGTGTTGGTGGTTTAAAAGTGAAGCCACGACATCGTGAAACGGACATAACGCAGCATAAGAATTTGAACGTTGGCGAGACAGTTTAAGCTTGGACGAACTGTCATTCTTCATGCTGAGTTGCCGTGTGAAGCGAGTTGGAACGAACGATCATCGTTTCTGAGCTGAACAATTCGAACTGTGTAATACGAGGAACTTAAAACGCAATTCAAACTACGAACGAGTGGATTGACACATACGGTGTTACAAGTACATACGAAGACGAACGAGGGAGAAGGTCGCATTCGATGTCATCAATTGAACCATGAGAATCTACATCTACGATGTCTAACTCTACGAACTTTATCTCGACGCTTGTAGAAGTGAAACTGATGAGCATCACAACGGGGGAATTCAGATAAACCTCATAAAATCTATTTAGAGTAATATAATACGCCACTCTAGGTAGTTAGGATTTATTGAAACTTAGTAAATGAATAGACTTGTTTTAATATAATTTAATCTAGTTCTATGGACGTGTTCAGTGTCATGTTTTCGACAACACTTATAGTAGGTAAAGTCTACTCTGCCAAACGTGACGCAGCAAAAAGGTACCATTAGAGATAATAGCACTACACTGATCTAGACGGTTACGTGTCGATATTCCGAAGGTTCGATAGTCCGAAAGCCGTAGGCCTAGTAGCTTGATGGATGGAAATAATTGTTGCTTGAGTAGAAGTTGCATTAATTAACAGAATTCTTGCTTAAATAGAAGTTGGATTGATAAAATTAATCCCTGCGTAAATGGAAGTTGGAATGATGAAACGATATCGCAGTAGAAGTAGAAATTGGATTCATGAAACCATTTTTTATGTCGGATTGCTGTCGGACTACAGAATCTTCGGACTATCTAACTTTCAGAATGTCGACATGACACCATCTAGACCATAGGGATATGCCACTTATCCTGCTACCGGTAGGCCTACTTTCCCTCTGCCTACCATACGAAGAAGTTTGGTAATGCTAAGTCGACCTGCAGCATAACTACGAATTGGCAGTGTTGTTCAGTAATTGAAATACATGTAATTGAATTACGTAATTGAATTACAAGTTCAGTAATTGTAATTGAATTACATTTTAAGTCCAGTAATTGTAATTGTATTTCAATTACAATATTGCATGTTATTTGTAATTGAATGAAGTGTAGGCTAAATTACAAATTACTTTCATAATGTCAGCAAACATGCTAGCCTGCTGGGTTGACCCGGGCCACCCGTTTAATTGAATAAACTGCTCTGGATTATGATAGCATGGCAACATAGGCTAATTGTCAACATTATTGTATCCTTACACCCCTCTTACAATCTTACAGCACACTTTGTTAGACCCCAAGGGCAAGGGCTGGCCATCACTATCAGACTATCCACGCAGCCATGCACTCGTTCTTAGCTACTTACTGCAGCTACCTACAGATAACAGAACTCCTTTTTAGGTCCAGTTGAGCGTCTCTTTAGCACTGCTAGACAAATTTACTCACTCACTCAGGCGCAATCAACTAAGTTCTCTAACAGACTATCATTTTGAAAAACTTCTACTCCTAAAAATCAAATAAACTCTAACCTGTTTTAATGAATTATAATTGTAAATTGTATTTCAGATGCGGTACCTGACAAACTTATAATACAATTGAATGTATATATATTACAATTTACGACTGGGTATTTTAGTTTAGAAATAGAAGTAAATTAAAAATTATTGAATAAAATTCTAAATCATTTGCCAATTTTAAAGGAATAATTGAAAAGTAATTGGTAATTGAATTGCATTCAAAATGTAATTGTAATTCAATTACTTTCACAATCAAGTAATTGTAATTCAATTACATTTACAAGCATGTAATTGCAATTATAATTGAATTACATTTGCAATGTAATTGAAACAACACTGTGAATTGGGTAGATATTTTGGTGGTTAAGCCTAGATTAGGCGAGAACATGTTGAAACTGATAACCACGGTAATATCGTTAACTAACAAGTATAGCCTACTATAGCGAGGTTTCCCACGACAAGGACGGTTCCTTACCAAGTGTGTAAACCTTATTGAAGTTGCTTCTGTTAAATTGAATCCGCGAATAACTAGTCAATTCTCTATTATCCATATTTGACAATTCAGGATACGGATCACTAGTCTCTATAGTTAAAAGTGTGATACTTTTTGACTGCTGAATCTATGTGGAATGTGTGAGCTTTTTGTTGCTGCCAAAGACAGATCACGCTTTTTCTGTTAATGCAAATGTTACATGTGAAATTCCCACTAAGAAAAGATGGCCACATTTAATTAGGCTATAAGGAAACTGTGTCATTGGTTATCAGGGCCGTAAATCTGTTTCGACAAGTGGGGAGGGAAAATTGCCCCTTCGGAAGTGTATAATTATACTTCCACCCACACACGCCAACGTAGCCTACGCTCTGTCTGTCTGTCTGTCTGTCTGTCTGTCTGGGTCTCGCTCTCCAGTGGCCCGTAAAGTGTTTAAAAGTTGTGTCAGCCAACCTCAACCAAGCACAGACCTAAGGCGGATAAAATTATACATTATTCCGATAGGACCTATAACGTATAACAATATTTTTTTCATTGTTTTACCACCACTGGTGGATCTTGATCCCCTGCCTATCGATGTTGTTTATATGTGTTTTCTTTTGAATGAGCGCCTGTGAATAAGCTGGTTCCGCGACATTTCTTTTGTATCTTTTGGCGCTGAAGAAATCTGGAGATCGCGAGTCTCTGCGACTACGATTGCGATTACAAGTAGCCTACAAACTGCGACCAATAAGGATTTCTTTGTGGAAGAAAATAAAATTTACACCTATAAATTATGCTGTTAATTTTTCTGATGCACAGATTTAGGCTTTGCGCCTATGCCTAGTTGTTTCGTACCCCTAGAACTTTATAGTTCTATGTCCACTTTTTGCGAAACGGAGAAAAACGATTTTTAAGATTTGCTGACGAAATTTTTTTGCTGTTTCATTGATGGCAATTAAATTATACTTTTTTGAAAACAATGTTTTCCGTTAGTATGATTATATGTGTATTTCGATCATAATGTAAACCGATTATGAGTAATTTGGGTATAACTATGGCAGGGATGAATATTTTTGGACCAGGGCAGGCCTTAGGCACAGGCAAAGCAGGCAGTTGCCTGAGGCGCCAAAATCTAGGGGCGCCATTTTCACAAAAATCGTTTTAACAGTTTTTATTTTTTCACTTTTTTAGCCACTGTTTCCAATTACAATGTTTATTTTCATTTGAATTCAAAACTTTCAATTATGAAACAAATTTGAAACAATTATTGATTTCATTGCACCTTTTCAAGTAGCGGCAGTAGCCTAACTCAGTTTCAACAGCGCACAAATTGTATTTAACCAATTAAATACAATTAGTAGATGTATAAGATAAAGGGCGGTCATCCTACATGTGCATCTTGAGACTTTCCACAAGGAAGCATCCTACATGTGCAACCTCAGACTTGCCATAAGGAAGCATCCTACATGTACTGCCTGAGACTTGCCATAAGGAAGCATCCTGCATGTGCAACCTGAGACTTGCCATAAGAAAGCAAAATATATTATGTGCATCTTGAGACTTGCCATAAGGAAGCATCCTACATACGTGCATCCTGAGACTTGCATAAAGAAGCATCCTACATGTGCATCCTGAGACTTGTACAGAACTTGACATTACCATCGATCCACAAAACTCCAAGTGCTAGAATGCACATACCTGAGAAATTGGTGTGTATGTATGTATGAAGACACTTAATAATTATAGGGTCCTTTAAGTGCCTCACAAAAGCGCTGCACATAATTATGGCTATATTATGACCGTCCTAAACAAGTGCATCTTGAGACAAAGCGTTTGCTGCACAAGGCCGAAAGCAGCAGAGCGTAAATGCAGTGGAAGACTGTTCCATGAGGATGTCCAATGCAAGATGGGCTGGACTTGAAGCACGGCGCCTGCATGTCTCCTCGGCTAACAGAGCGCGTGACTGCCGACTTGAAAAAGGTTGACCTTAAATGTGTGAATGTTGTTGCGACAGGTGTGGTAAGAAATTGAAAAGAGACTGGTTTAAAGCCAATAAGCTTTCCCTTAACCTACTGAAAACTAACTATATTCTGTTTTCTTCACACAGGAAACTCCAGCCATCTCACCAAGGCTCAGTTCTGATAGATGGAACTGTCTTCCCCAAGTTAAGTCAGTAAAATTTCTTGGCATTTATATAGACCAGCACATCACATGGAATGACCACATTGACCATATATCATTGAAAATAGCAAAAAATGTAGGAATCATATCTAGACTAGCCCATATACTACCCACGAGCATTCTCCTTACTTTATATTATTCCTTAATTTATCCTTACCTAACCTACTGTAATATGATCTGGGCTTCCAACTACCCATCAAGACTCAACAGAATTATTATATTGCAAAAAAGAATCATTCGTATTATAAGGCGACTTCCATATAACTCCCATACTGATCAGGCCTTTGCTTACCTAGGTATTTTAAAACTTCATCAGATAAAATTAATGCAAACAGCTGAATTTATGTACCGCTACACTAAGAGAGAACTGCCAAATGCATTTGATAATTATTTTGACCTAGTCATGGACATCCACTCCTACCATATAAGAAACCCAGCACAATACAGAGGTGAATTTGCTCGCACCAATACAAGGAGCTTCGCAATTAAAATAGCTGGCCCATCCCTATGGAACAGTCTGCCACAGGTTCTCCGTGATATTCCAAGTCGTCCCCACTTCAAGAGGGAGCTTAAACTTTATATTATGAAACAACATCAAGATATCTGATTAACTGCTTCTACCATTGTTTTGTTGATGCATCTGTCTGTAGTTAAGATAGCTAAGTTTAAATAAAATAATGTCCTATGTTACTCATTATGTCAATCACAACAGCTTATAAACTGCTGTCTTGAACTGATCTAGTTACATAGGTGGCCCTACTTAGCGGGACTATCGTCCCTTTTGGGCTCCTCCTTTTGGTACCCATTGAATGTTGTACCCATTGAATGTTGTCCAGCTTTATCTATTATTACTTAATCTGTTTGATATATATTTTGTGAGATGCTCATTTTCTGTTATGTTGCAACGTTCTTTGGTGCCAATAAACATTTTTGATTGATTGATTGAGAGAAAGGAAATAATGAGCCAGAAGCCATTATGGGGTGCTGGGTGATAGGACTCGCTTAAGGTGGTCACAAGTTAATAGCGGGAAAGTCCTCATTCCACGCCCAGAATGTTCCTAGATCACGGTGGATAGACAACTCCAGCGAAATTACACTTATTGGATGGACCCATCAAAGAGAAGACTCTAAACGTCCTTGGAACTTGTATGCCTCTATCAATAGATAATATCCACTCGACATCTGTATTCGTGAAGAAATCGGACTTCTTATTTGAATATAAAGTCTCATAATTGAAAAAGACATGGAAGAATGCTCCAACTGCACACAATTCATTGTGCCTCGAAGCCTGTCTACGTTATTGTTAGATCTGTGACCCTTCGTGTGGACACAAAAAGCTGGAATACGGCTGTCACCAACTCTTCTGTCCTTTCTTTAGTTGTGACCTACCTCAAGAACTTTCCTTATCTCTACGTATAAATTGCTCAATGTCTTCTAACTGTTTACGAAGTAAATTGACACAGTTCTTTGAAGGTATTTCTTTTAAACCACAGTTAATATTCAAACACAGTTCTTCATT